>OY288281.1:65066756-65666756 GCA_958450335.1 Hibiscus tridactylites | reverse complement strand
TTATAGCTTCATTCGCAACAAGAGCGCAGTCCAAAATTTGCCTTCCAGGAATGAAAGCAAATTGTGATTCTCCTACAATTTGGCCCATTACCGAACGCAATCTACGCGCAAGAACCATGGACAATATCTTATACATGCCTCCTACCAAGCTTATTGGCCTGAATTCATCAAGAGAAGATGGGTTCTTCACCTTAGGAATCAACGTAATGAAGGAGTGGTTTATGCCTGGTTCCCAATTCCTTCCCACGAAAAATTCATCGAAAAAATGTAGCACATCATCCTTTAACACTTTCCAAAATTTCTTGAAAATCTGCAAATTGAAGCCATCGGGGCCCGGTGCACGATTATTATCTGCTGACGAGAGAGCCAACCATACTTCTTCCTCAATGAAACGCTCTTGTAAAAAATCATCTTGTTCAACAGTGATTTTCCTAAAGGCTAGATTCAAATCTTCCACCTCCAAACTGTTTTTGAAATTGTAGGCTTGTCTAAAATGGGCAGCCACAAGTTCTTTGATGCGAGATGTATTAGTTTCAAGTTTTCCACCAAAATTAAGAACACTAAAATTATTAACACTTCTTCTACTCGGCGTTGTTAGATGGAAGAATCTTGTATTTTTATCACCTTCGGAAAACCAGCGTACTTTGGATTTTTGATGCCATTCACTCTCCTCCTTCCTGTAAAGATCCCACATTTATGCTCTTTTGTATTAATTAACTCAACCAAACCATTTTTTTGTTGTCCATTTTGCAATTGTTTTTCCAGATTCAAGATCTCCATTTCCAATGCCGAAATGCTCTACCCCAAGTTCTTACCAGCTTTCGCATACCAATCTTTCAAAGCAACTTTAGAACCCTTTAGCAAACTCCCTATCCTTACCTTACCCCGACCTTGTTTCATATTCTTAATAGCATTCAGAACAACTTCTTCGAAACCCTCCACATCATATCAGTAGTTGAAACATTTAAAAGGTTTTGGACCCCAATTCTGTTGATCTATAGTTAAGATTATTCCATTGTGATCTGAGATTGACCTTTCCAACAGTTTTTGAGAAAGGCTCGGGAAAATCATACCAAACTCAGTCGTATTTAGAAACCTATCATGCCTTACGAATGTAGGCGGGTCTCTGTTATTGCCCCAAGTAAACTTACCCCTAACAAAGGTAAATCTATCAAACCAGCCTCAAAAACAAATGTTCTGAATAAATTAATCAAAGATTGATTCAAGGAGAAACCTGCCTTTTCTTCAGGATCCAATAACATGTTGAAATCTCCACCTAAACACCACGACAACTGCCAATGTTTAATGAAGGCTAGGATTTCGGATAAAAAAGCTTCCTTGTCAGAATCACAAGCTGGTCCATATACATTAATCAAACCACATTTCTGATTATTCTCCTTCAATATCCCTATCAAAGCAATAAATCTTGGAAAAACGAACTTGTCTGATACCTTAAAAAACTCATAATTCCACAAGCTTAAAAGCCCTCCAGCCGAACCAATTGCAGGAGAGAAAGTAAATTCAATATGATTCGAATTCCAAATCTTCCTAATTAAGCTCCCGTTCAACAATTCGACTTTTGTTTCTTGGATAAAAACTAACTTAGGTTTTGTTTTACTGATTATCTTTCTTACAGCTCTCAACTTCTCCCTTCTACGAATACCCCTAATATTCCATGACACAATTGTAAAATCCATAAACAATCTTTATATTACGACCCAGACAAAACCCTCAACAACCCTTTTTGACTGCCTCTTCCAACTCGCATACCTTCCTAATAACCTCATCTTTTCCCCCTTTAAAAGTTATTTCCAGTAGATTACAAATTTCCCAAACAGATTATGCCTTTAAACCAATAATTGATTCAGACTCTTCTAAATTAAAACCATGTACTGAGTTGTTCTGTTCACAGGACTTACCTTCCAGAGATTCACGAACGAAGTTGCGAACCCTTCTTCTAGTACTGGCTCTGAACAAACCACTTGCCATGGGTATTTTCAATATTGCCTGTTGATTTTGTTGGATTTCAAAAGATACCGGGGATGCAGCACTCACAGGTTCGATCAAGTTCTCTTCGAAGCTATCTGGTATCATATCCACAGAATCGCTCATCAAAACTTTTGAAACTGAAATCATTGGCGCATCCCTTCTTAACAGACAAACTGAAGAAATATTGTTGCTGTTATCACCAATGGGAAGCCAAATTAGAAGCTCTCGCAACTTCTAATTCACCATTTGGGCTTATTTCATTATAAAATTTGTGCACGTTTGTATGCCCAGAATTATTGGGCCTTGGATCACATCCCACTTTCACTACATTTTGTGGTTCTTTGTCTAACTGCTTGTTATTGCCCAGGCCTGATGATGTGTTTAAAAGTTTGTCCATGCCGTCTAAATTTTGTGCCGATAATAACTCTTCTGAAGCTGGAAATTCAAAATCTGCATTAACACCATCCTTGGAAGAGCCCCAACACTCTTGGGCTCGAGGCAGATCATTCAAAGTGTCTCTTCGCCTACTCTGATCCGGAGCCGCTCCGGTCTGATCGTTTCTGGCTACTGAATCGCCATTTTTATTATCAGACTCAACTGAAACTGAATCATCCCACACATCTACAAATTTTTCTTCTGAATCATAGTTTCATGTGATTGAATCTTCCACCTTTGAACTTTCCAATTTTACTTTGATGATATACGGCAGACCCATGGAAGACAACTTTAGCATATTCGGTAGAATTGAAGGACAAGCCACTCTGACAATAATTTTGGCTGCATCTAGGCTATCTTTATTCAACGTGCTCTCTTCAACTCTCACAAAGGTTCCCCACCATTTTCCAAGTGCCTTGAAGAAGCTTTCATGTCAGCATAGTAATGGCACTCCATATAAAAGTACAGAAACGTAGTAAAGTGGGATTCCATCCACAAGTAGCAGATCAATATCGTCAAACAAATAACACAACGCCTCTCTCTTATTCCTCAATCTCCATTACTGAGTTAAAAATCATGACATATGCTTCATTATCCACGCCCCCATTTAACCACTTTAACGTCAATATCCTCACTTTTCAAGGCCCTTTGCACAAATTCATAATCAAACATTTTTTTAATAGTCCCAACCATACAACGTTTCAACCATTCAGTATCCTTAACCAGAATCTGAACGTCCAGTAAATTTTTCTCCTTTGGTACCATCTCCGGGCAAGAAACCTTCCCCTTATCTTTATTCAATGACCTTGGATCGCTTAGTAAGGCATCCCTATAGGTTTGTGGGTAGTTTCCATTCCTTCCTGCAACCCCTCTAGCATTAGGTTCTACCCCAAACCGTTGACCACTTTTAGTTGCTTTATCTCTGTTCTCCACCACCCTACCTTTTTTTAAGCCTCCTCGCTCCATGTTTTTCGACCTCTTAATTGGGAATCTGGCCTTAGATACACGTACAATCGAGTCGTCGATACGAGACTGATCGAGGTTTGCAATGGCTCGTTCCATCTCTTCAGAGGTAGACATGGACACGAAAGCGAAGGTGCCTTCTCTGTATTTCACTTTCTTGTTAACAGCCGGGATAAAAACTCTAGTCACATTCCTATGAAAACTGAATAGCTCCCACAAAGCAAATCTTGTTACCCTTCGGCTCAGATGATCAATGAAAACCGTCCATTCCTCCTTCGATTGATTGTTACTGAAAAAAGCTCCATTCCTGGTCGCCGCCCCGTTCCTCGATGCTGCTGATGACTCCATTTTCTTGCTGCTAGTATGTTTGTGTTTTGATATGTTTTACTTGCTCATTCATATCATTCATGCATCTAGGATATATTAAAATTCAATTTTTCTACAATTTAGAGTCTCATCTGCACTTCCAGGCCTATTGGTATCGAAATGGGTCACCTTGTTTCGATACAAGTGCCTTTTAAGAACACAAAAGGACCAAGGTGTTTTGAAACGCCCCAAAGGGTTTTGAAACGATTTGGTTCTGCCAAAACATGTATCGAAACAACCCCTATGCATTTCGATACGGGCAACCTCTTGAGCTGTGATACGGTCAAACTTGTATCAAAACGGTCAGTTGGTTTTGGAACGTTTGTAGACGTTTCAGTACGCTTGTTTCGAAACGTTTTCTCCTGTTTCGAAACTTGTATCCGGAAAGCCTATTTTAAAGGGTTTTAAATGTTCAATTTCACTTTTTATCAAACCCTAAAAACCCTAAAACAATTTCCTCTATAAAAACCCTCTAAATCTCCTTATTTTTCATCAAATCTTGAGGGCTTTTACTCCTAAACGAAAATCTAAGCAAGCTTCAACAATTTGGTGCAATTTCATCCATCAATTCTTCCAAAATCCCTTTTAAGGTATTTTCTATCTTTTTCTTTTGATTTCGTTCGAATCTTGGGTTAGAAAATTATAGTTTTGTATAGAATACATGTTTTATACTATGGTTTTTCAAAATCCTGTAAAAAAATTTCAAAATCTCAAAATTTTTTATTCAAATATATTATATTCTAATCGTATTTTTAACACAGTTTTTCAAATTTGTTTTTCTTCAAAAAAGTATAAATGTATATACTTTCAAAGTGTTTTTCAAACCTTAATGGGATTTTTATTGGATCAAATTAGGATTTAAATGCATACACTCAAAATTTCTTGCTTGCTTTGTTTTTAGGTGTTTTTCAATGGAATCTAAGATACTTCTCTCTTCTCTATAATTTTCCAGTTTATTCTAAGTTTTGGTGTCGTCACTGTTACTCTCACCGTTAACCATCTCCGGCCACCATGGCTCCATTCTCACATGGTATCATTCGCCATTGAAGATCCTGGTGACGTCTTGTCTTTCGTTGTTGTTATTGTCATTCGATCTGAAATGATTTCCATATTGACGTTCGTCTTCCGTTCGTGTTACTCTTGTTACGTCCTTGTTTGCTTCAGAGCCTTGGTGGTGTTCCGATCATGTTCCAGCAGTTCTGATTGCGAAGAGCTTAGGAGTGAACGGTTCTTGATCTATTTCAGAGCTACGACGTTAGATCCACGACGTTGTTCGAATATTGTTCATCGACATCTTGTTTTCTTTCGCCAACAACGTTTTGACGCCATTTGTTCCGCTCCACTGCTGTCGTCCGAATCTATTATTGCTTCTCGTTGCACTCGTCCTTTTGTTTCGTTTCAAAGCCATTCCTACTCCTTACCTATGATCGGGTCATTGCTTCTTAAATCGACGATTGGTTTCATCAGTCACGAGTTTCATCTGCGCCGTCGATTGTTTCAAATGTTGCTACTGCATGTGCGATTGTAAATCCTCTTCGATCGGGTGAGATCTTTTTCAGATCATGATTTACTTGTATCTCTTGTTCGCGTTTCACATATTCCGTCATAATCTGAGTTGCTCTACTTCGATTTGGTTCATCTCTGCTATACTTTGATTATGTGAGATTATAATTGATTTACTGAGTTTCTCTCGGTATATTTTCTGATTCGCTCAATGTTTTAGAATTTGTTGATTGCGATTATCTTCAGTTCCTGATGCTAATGTGGGAGTCTTATGAGATTATTGTAGAAATTGGTTTCTCATAGTTTGATATTTGTCGGTTTAATGTTAAGCTTTTGTCATTGATGAAATGTGCGCACACATGTTGATATATGATTTGAAGAAATGGTGATGTCGTGTGTTACTGTTGAAATCTATTGCTTATTGGTGATTAATGCTCAACTATGTTCATTGTTGTTGAGTATTTGTTATCAAATGTGGACATGGGTTGGAAAACAATTAGTTGGTGATGTTGATGTTATCTTTGTTGGAATAGTATATGCTAATAATATGTGAGATTCGATTTGAATACGAGGAATGGGAAGCAGCCTGCATCAAGATTTTTTTTACGTGTTAAGTAGTTGGTTATTGTTGAAGTTGTTGTCTTGATTACTCTTGAAAACAGTTTATATTTTGTGATACATTGAGTGATGATGGAGACTGGTTAAAGTTGGTTATAGAGTTCTCATGTTAAGTCTTGCAACAGTTCAAAGACTGTTGTGTGGATGAAGAAGATGAAGAATAGAAAATTGTATGATGGACTATCGAAGAAGGAAGAAAAAAAACTAAAGAAAGCTTCTTTCTACCAGTACACTGAAAAAAAATAGATGTACATTGTTAAGCATGTTCAAGTAAAGATAGATTTGGAGACAGTTGATTTTCTTCTTCGGGTACCAGCTCACCTGCATTTTTTTGTTTTGTTTTGGTCAAGCTAAGATAAATAATGTTGTGCATGGTAAAGAAGAAAGAAAACAAAAAAAGATAAAGAATGTTGAAGAAAGAGTAACTCCCCAACTCCCTGAACCACCTCACTGAATTAGCTAGTTAAGAATTTGTTAGTATTGGGCCAGCTGCCAATTTGGTAATGTTGTTGGATTAGTTAAAACCATCATATTTGTCGGTTTAATGTTAAGCTTTTGTCATTGATGAAATCTGCGCCGTCGATTGTTTCAAATGTTGCTACTGCATGTGTGCTTGTAAATCCTCTTCGATCGGGTGAGATCTTTTTCAGATCATGATTTACTTGTATCTCTTGTTCGCGTTCGACATATTCCGTCATAATCTGAGTTGCTCTGCTTCGATTTGGTTCATCTCTGCTATACTTTGATTCTGTGAGATTATAATTGATTTACTGAGTTTCTCTCGGCATATTTTCTGATTCGCTCAATGTTTTAGAATTTGTTGACTGCGATTATCTTCAGTTCCTGATGCTAATGTGGAAGTCTTATGAGATTATTGTAGAAATTGGTTTCTCATGGTTTGATATTTGTCGGTTTAATGTTAAGCTTTTGTCATTGATGAAATGTGCGCACACATGTTGATATATGATTTGAAGAAATGGTGATGTCGTGTGTTACTGTTGAAATCTATTGCTTATTGGTGATTAATGCTCAACTATGTTCATTGTTGTTGAGTATTTGTTATCAAATGTGGACATGGGTTGGAAAAAAATTAGTTGGTGATGTTGATGTTATCTTTGTTGGAATAGTATATGCTAATAATAGGTGAGATTCGATTTGAATACGAGGAATGGGAATCAGCCTGCATCAAGATTTTTTTACGTGTTAAGTAGTTGGTTATTGTTGAAGTTGTTGTCTTGATTACTCCTGAAAACAATTTATATTTTGTGATACATTGAGTGATGATGGAGACTGGTTAAAGTTGGTTACAGAGTTCTCAGGTTAAGTCCTGCAACAGTTCAAAGACTGTTGTGTGGATGAAGAAGATGAAGAATAGAAAATTGTATGATGGACTATTGAAGAATGAAGAAAAAAAACTAAATAAAGCTTCTTTCTACCAGTACACTGAAAAAAAAGTAGATGTACATTGTTAAGTATGTCCAAGTAAAGATAGATTTGGAGACAGTTAATTTTCTTCTTCGGGTACCAGCTCACCTGCATTTTTTGTTTTGTTTTGGTCAAGCTAAGATAAATAATGTTGTGCATGGTAAAGAAGAAAGAAAACAAGAAAAGATGAAAAATGTTGAAGAAAGAGCAACTCCCCAATTCCCTGAACCAGCTCACTGAATTAGCTCATGGACTCAACTCAACTCAATAAAGAAGATTGAAAAAGTTCAACAAAAGAAAGAAAACAGAGTGAATGTTAGAATTATATGTAATTAGTTAGTTAAGAATTTGTTAGTATTGAGCCAGCTGCCAATTTGGTAATGTTGTTGGATTAGTTAAAACCATCATATTTGAGCTATATAAACCCAATAGATGTAACCTACTGAAAATCAACCTTTAAAATCATTTTCTAATAAAAAGTTAGATACTTCTCTCCTCTATAATTTTCCAGTTTATTCTAAGTTTTGGTGTCGTCACTGTTACTCTCACCGTTAATCTTCTCCGGCCACCATGGCCCCATTCTCACAATTAATAATGTTTTTTTGTTATTAATGTATGCATATTTATGTATCAGATACATGGTGTTATTATATATATATATATATATTATACTGTTGCTCAAATCTATTGTTTTATTAATTTGTTTCCTTACCTTTTTATTATTTCCAAATCACACTCTAATTATTTAGACTTTAAACAGATTCTTTAATTAAAGTTATAGTTCAGGTCTTTTCTTTTAAATAATTTACCCCTAATGAGTTTATTATATTTTATGTTTATACCATCTTTAATTGAAGTAAAATGTAAAAAAAAAACATAGATTTATGATTTATTAGTACAAGTATGAATCCGAATTACGTTAAAAAATATGAGTGACCAAATAAGCGTTGTTTTACGGGCGTTATGGGGTACTAACCCTTTTCCACACATAACCGTACCCTCGAATCCAAGATTTACGAAATCTAATTTCCTTTAAGCTTCCGGTCCGGCTATTTAAAAGAATCGGCGGCGACTTTGCTATCACAGGTTGAAGACATTTTTAGTAACAAGAAAATTGTAGTCCAAGTTAAGGGGTACCCCCATGTAGAAATTCGAACCCCGAATCCACTAACTGCGTTGACCCCATACTGTCGAGTTTTCAGCCTAATTCTCAAATGCAGTTGTTTATCAAATGTTTAAACCAAAAATCTTTGTGTCGGAATCAGGAAACTATAAAGAATATGGTATGCGAAAAAAGGCCAATGGAATATGCCTCGTTTGTATCGTACCCCAGAAAGAGCCAATGAAGAGAAGGCAAGAATCTGTTTAAAAGGAAGTGCTGAAGCCTGCATCCGAATTGTATATTCCGGCTGATACCATAGAGACAGCAAAATCTTCTTGTACCTTGGACCACCCCAACGGCAATTCCTATAACTTTCCATGAACTTCTTCGCATATAAATAGGGGAAACAAAGAGGGTCCAAGTAAACAAGTTTCTCACCTGGAGTTTCCATGGCAGAAGTTTTGGTCTTCGTGATCTTGGCATTGATCATCGGTGTTCTTCAATCAGCAAATGCAGACGTGCCGGCCATCTTCATACTAGGAGATTCCACGGTTGATGTCGGAACCAACAATTACTTGCCCGATAGTAATATCACAGCTAACTTCCCGCACAACGGGGTCGACTTTCCTTTCGGGAGAGCAACCGGCAGGTTCAGCAATGGCCTAAATACTGCAGATTTCCTTGGTTAGTATTAGACTATATTGTATATAGTGTTACTCAAAACTCTGCTGGCTAATTGCGATTTCATTACATTTGAGTTGGCTGATGTTTTCATTGTCAGCTAAATTCTTTGGTTTCAAGAGAAGCCCGCTGAGTTTTCTTGCATTCAACGGGACATATGGTATTAAGAAACCTAAGTTCAGAGGTATGAACTTCGCATCAGCAGGATCCGGTCTTCTCGACGTGACCGGACAACCGCCGGTAAGGCCTCATAGTTTCTCAAGTTTTCTAATGGATCGTTGTCAATTAACATCAACCGTGTTGATTTCGTAGACCCAAAAAGCGTATGTTGTCTCAATGGGGCAGCAGGTATACCAATTCTCTATGGTCTACAATGAGCTCTTGGCAATCAAAAGTCAATCAGAAACTGAAGAGTTTCTCTCAAAGTCTCTGTTCTTCATCAGCGTTGGTAGCAATGACATTATGGGGAATTACCATTCGAATAATCCGATACCCAAAGAACAGTTCATACCCAATTTGGCACTCGTGTATGAAAAGCACTTGAGGGTGAGAATTCCATGTTCTTGTTTTTCCTTGATACAAAAGATAATCACAACGGAAAAGGGATAGCAAATGTTCGCACCTTTTGAAGGCGACTGATGAATCACGAGCCTATCAATTCTGATCCGAACAAAAATAAAACCAAATTCGATGTAATTTGATTTGATCATAAGAAGTAAATAACTCAATTCAGTCTAACTAACTTGGAATACCAAAACTAACTTGAATCCGGTTCCTTATTAATCCATTGAACCAATTGGATAATTTGTGCTGATTTAAACTGAAGCGGAGCTAATATGCAGAATCTAGTGAGTGTTGGGGCAAGGAGGTTTGGAATAATAGGTGTTCCACCAGTTGGATGTTGCCCGTTACAAAGGCTTTCAGCAAAAGGTGAATGCGTGAAGGAATTGAACGAGCAAGCGGAAGCTTTCTTTTCAGCAATGGACACCGTAATGCGCAACCTGAGTTCAGAGAACAAGGACATTAAGTATTCTCTAGGAAATACATATGCGACTACAACACAAGTTATTGATAACCCCCATGCATTCAGTAAGCCTTCCTTTCCCTCTCCAATTACTTCTATACACAACAACAAGCAAACCAATTTCATTTTCTTTCAAATCTCAGATTTCATAGATGTCAAAAATGCATGTTGCGGAAACGGCACACTAAATGCAGAATCATTTTGCACCCGCTTAGCTAACCTTTGCTCCAATCGTCGTCGATACTTGTTCTGGGATCTGTTCCACCCCACACAAGCTGCTTCAAAAATGTTAGCTTTTGAACTATACAGTGGTGAACCACAATATGTGACTCCGATTAACTTTTCCCAACTAGCAGAAGCTTATTGAGATAGAGAGTGCCTTAAATCTTAATAACCTATAAAAGTATTCCATCTAAATGCTCTCTGCAATTTATCTGCTTGAATCGCAGAATAAATAAGGGGTCGGTTTAATTGTATACCAGAGCATTCTTGTAATTTTACCAAAAATAAAAATAAAATCTTATATATCTAAAATTGACATGCTATCTATTTTTATAAGCAGGAGCCACTAGCCAGGAAGAGAAACGATGTTCATGCATGCTGCTCAAGGGCTAAACATCCACCGTCTCAATGATGATAATAATAGAATAGCTAGGTTTAAAATGAAGGGACAATAGCAATCTGGCAAGTGTCACAACTCACAAGACCATTACTCTCCCCATATAAACGATCTATTGGGGTGTATAACACTCAATTATATATGCCAAAAGAACCTTATGTTTCCAGTCCAATGTGAGATTGATTGAAGTACTCTACCAAGCACCATATCTACATTGTAAAGAGGTATTTGGATATACATTACAGGAATCATGATTCATGTGAAAAGAAATATGTCTCTTAAAGAGAAGGCAATCAGGCCAAAAATGTCAAGAATAAGCATTCGAAAAATGCATGTTTAATGAAATTGTCTTTAGGCTCCAATAATTCGAAGTGCATAAACGAGTATGTTGCAACATACACATTGTTGTAAAAATATAAGTTTACTTAGTATATTTCAAAGAATCTCACATCTCTCTTTCATATTATTTGTTTTGAGTTTAAATAGAAAGACTTGGCATTGGGCTTGTAAGAGAAAAATATAACGGTGGTTGTGTGAAAATGAGGTTTAGTCAAGAAGTTCAGTCCAGTTGAAGCCGATGAATTTTCCCATGTGCATGAACTAGAGGCTCAATCCATTTTTATTATTATTTAAAATTCATTTTGGACCATCCATTTTTCTAATTAATTTTAACCATTCATTTCAAATAAAAATACATTTGTTCTTAACCATTCATTTTACTTTTGACCGATTTACTCTTGTCTAATTGCTATTTTTAGATACCCTTTTTAGGCAAGCATGGTACTATAAATACCATGCACATATGCCTTCATAATTCATATCAAAGTAGAATCATCTACTTACTTTCTTCTCACCTCTCTCATTTTAAAGCTGAGTATTCATTGGTTCTTTGCTCTTTCTGTTGCCTGCTTCGGCAGAAGTGCTTGTTAAATCTTGGAGGGTACGCTTCACCGTAAAATATCCTTAAGGACAGTGTCTAGTGCACACCTCAAGCAAGTCTTATTTTTAACTCTTTTTCAGTTTAACCAAACATTTTTTCTACAATCTTAAGGATATTTTTTTCATTTCCTATTTTAAACCGAAAACCTGCGACCTCTTAACAAAGATTTTCGTTGGTGTTGTTGTTGTTATGATGTTCGTGCAATATTCTAGTGCGCCCTTTTACAGCCGCGATGTTGTCTGTACATCATAATTTGAATTCTACTGTTAAAATAGGTATGTAGTGTCTATGAATTTTTTGGATGCTTTTAGATAATAATTTTATTTACATATGCTATAATATTGAATTATTATTCTTATGCCTACTATTTATGCTTACAAAATTTTGTAAGTTGAGCTTTAAGTATGATTGAAGTTGGTTACAAACTCAAAATAAAATTTTGAAAAAGAAGAAGAAGTAAAATTATTTTATATGTGGCAGACTCCATAATTGATTGTTGGTATAATGTGAAAGTGCATGTTTAGGGTTGGTTTTATCAAAGACTTTGTATTTAAAAGTGCTTTGTACACCAACACTCTTTCATAGGTACCTACCTGGTGCATTATTTATTGACTATACCCACAATTTTATCTCCAATTATGATGACATGTTGAGCCACCATATAACTTAGTGCATAAATTTCAATGAGAAATGATTATCCTGTTAAGACAAATATTAATTTGGGCGAAACAATTGTCGTTAATCATGTTAAGCCAAATATTAATTTTGTTGAAATAGATGTCGCTAATCCTGTTAAGTCAAATTTTAATTTGGTTGAAGCAGATAAGATAACTTCTGTGATCATTTCTCAAAGTTGAAATATTTACCAATACAAAAGAGTGGATGATAGACAATGGTGCCACTAAGCACATATTTATGTCATACCTCCTTACGGAGGAAGGAAAGAAAAACTGTCTATCTTAAAGACTGTTTAAAACTGCACAAGCATTTAAAAAGGCAGGGTATTATTCAAAGTTAAATAAAAAACTTTAGCCTAAGTCTCCTTCAAACGTGATGAATTGAGAATATATTTTGTGAAAAAGAATTTTATAATATATTTATTCAAAATTATTAAGCATGCTATTTATATTTCTTGAATGATTAAATGTTACAATGATCTATGTAACATGTTAATGTGAGAATTTTGTTGTCGTTATGATTAGTTTAGTATGCTAATATTAATATAACTTGTAAAATGTGTGTGTTGGATTTTCTATGTGAAAATGATTAGGGACACTTTAAATCTATAAAAGTTATATATTCTTCAAATATTTTAAAGTGTGGGGGTATTTTACCAAATTTATGTTTCTAGTTCGTAAGGAAAGATAATTGTCTCTGAAGTATTAGATTGTATGTTCACAATGTTGCATATATGCTTTATGCCTTGGATAATAACATATTTGGTTGAAATAAAATTGTTAAACAAACAATGACTATAATTTATGTCAATTTTAGTGATACGTGTTTTCGAGTTATATCATATTTTATTTCAAGAATAAAAAAATGAGTAAGATAAAGAAAATACTTATTTTGTTTAATGACTATAATGGAAAAGAAATAATAATTTGTGATCTATCTCCTCTTATAAATTAGTGTATTATTAAAACTGCACGCTTGTTTCTTTTAATTTATGAGCTAAACTTATTTAAAATTTGATTGTGAACATAATAATTTAAGAAGATCTGAACGACCTAGAACTGTAAAATTCTTTGGAAGTATTATTTTTTGTATTATACTTGGCTGAAAATGATACAATTTTTTAAAACAGTTTCTTCTTATAATGTCTTTCTTTTGAAAAGTAGCTAGTATTGAATGTAACTCATTTTTACAATGTTTTTAAATTAATTTTTTACTTCATACAACAGAACTTATCGATTGCAAACAAATTCTTTTACAAGAAAATTTTAAAAATAATTATTTTATAAATATATATTGCAAAATATTTTACTTAAAACAATATAGATTGCTTTGATATTTTACTTCATTTACAAGAATTTTTTCATTGGAATCTTTTGTTCTAGTTTCAACACAATTTTTTATCAGTCAAATGAACGATAAAATTATGTTTTTGGTTACTCAAAAGGATATAGTGAACAACCCGAAGAATGCATCGTATCAGATCGTAAAATTAAAGTTTGTAAATTTCTCAAATCATTGTATATCTTGAAACAAACTTTCAAAATTGTGGAATGAGAAATTTAATCAAGGGATAAGTGAAAACATGAGCGATTATTTATTTGTATTGATATCATGTTTATCTTAATAATATTTTTTGTTTATACCAAACTGATTGACGATGTTTGTGTGATTACTTATATGTGTATTGATTACATGCTTGTCATAGTAATTATTATGTGAGACTTTGAGATATCAGGTTTCAATGAAAGTCATGAATGAAGCAAATGTCATATTGAGTGTTTAAATTATAAGAAAGTATAGTAGCAAAATTCTATCACAAGAACATAACATTGAATTTTTAAGAAATTTGGATATATTGTACCAAATCTGTGAATACTCGTTATGATGCTAATATTCAAATGAGAATAATATACATGTGATCATGTTACTCAATTCAAGTATGCACAAAATTATTAAATTTTGATGCACTTGATGAATTTTACTAGACCTGAGATGACACGTGTTATTTTTCAATTGAGTTAATATACACAACTCAAATCATTATTGTTGAGTTGATGTAGTAAAGTTAATAAGATATCAAAAGAATATCATGAGTTATGATATTCTACTTAGTGGAGTACCTGTTGTATTGAAAAGATACAATGATGATAACTAAATATCTTATTCACATGAGACTGGATCTGCTAATGGTTATGTATTCACCCTTAGAGGTAAAACATTATTTTGAAAACTAGCCAAACTGACATTTATAGAAATTTACTATAAAATCTACATTTATTGCATTAGAGTTGGCTAATAATGAAGTTAAGTGGATTCTTTCATTTCTTAGCCTGTATAATAAAGCTAAGTAGTAGAATTTTTTTTTAGCATTTGTAATGAAATTAAGTGGTAAAAAAATATTTTAGCCTGAACAAATAAAGCTAAATGATAGAAAAATCTTTTAGCATGTATTTGAAGTTTAGCGGTTGAAAAACTCTTTAGCTTGTATTTCATTAGACACAGAAATAATAGATTCACTGCCAATGCATTATGATTGTCAAGTAGCAATAGACATTGCAAAGAATAAAAACTTTCAAAAGTTAAACTAGACATATTTGTTTAATAACGTGAGGTAATAAAGTAGCTGCAAAAAGATGAAGTGATATTAATTGATTATGTGAAGTTAGAAATGAATTTGGCCAAATCATTCAACTAAAAACCTTGAGAGAAAATTATTATGTGAAACATCGAGAGGAAAGGGACTTATGCCAATATAAGAAATCAACAGTGATGGTAACCTAGCTTTTGTGATTGGCGATCTCATGAAGAAGGTTTATATGGGTAATAACAAGTCATTGATTGATCTTGTAGAGAAATCACTACATTTTATTGTCCCTTCATATGGTGTAAATAGTGCTAAAAACTGCAAGGATGGTGAGGGTGAGTAAAACTCTTAATCAAGTTCATAGCCTTTATAGGTGGTGTATTGACCTGCAAAATACACTTGATGACTTGACCTATATAAGTGTGAAGTAGGACCGCTTCTATGAGATATATGACAAAATCTCTAGAGCACTTAAAAAAAGTAGGCAACAACCGCGATAAAGAGCAAGAATAGATATAATGTGATTAATGAGAATGTTAACTTACAATAATGAGTTATTAGTTCATAGAAACATGTTTCACCAATTACTCTGTAAGTTATGTCTCATTTTTCTAAATTTTGGTTCATAGTCCAAAAAAACACCAGAATGAATACGTTATGTCAGAATACTCAGCTAAACTTTTTTTATCATTCTTTGAAATATATGGGGATTGTTGTAAAAATATAAGTTTACTTAGTATATTTCAAAGAATCCGCATCTCTCTTTTATATTATTTGTTTTGAATTTAAATAGAAAGACTTGGCATTAGGCTTGTAAGAGAAAAATATAACGGTAGTTGCGCGCACATGAGGTTTGGTCAAGAAGTTCAATCCAATTGAAACCGACGAATTTTCTTATGTGCGTGAACTAGAGGCCCGATTCATTTTTATTATTTTGTTTTTATTATTATTTAAAATTCATTTTGGACCATCCATTTTTCTAATTAATTTTAACCATTCATTTCAAATAAAAATATCTTTATTCTTAACCATTCATTTTATTTTTGACCAATTTGCCCTTATCTAATTGCTATTTTTAGATGCCCTTTTTAAGCAAGCATGGTACTATAAATACCATGCACATATGCCTTCATAATTCATATCAAAGTAGAATCATCTACTTACTTTCTTCTCCCCTCTCTCATTTTAAAGCTGAGTATTCATTGGTTCTTTGCTCTTTCTGTTGTCTGCTTCGGTAGAAGTGCTTGTTGAATCCTGGAGGGTACACTTCACCGTGAAATATCCTTGAAGACAGTGTCTAGTGCACACCTCAAGCAAGTCTTATTTTCAACTCTTTTTCAGTTTAACCAAACATTTTCCTACACATATGCACTGAATGGCTGAATACCACTTCATAAGAACATAATTGAGGCAATGTTCTTACCTGAAAAATCAAGTAGAACTCAATCTCAGATCACAGCAATACTGCACAATATCATGATGTAAGGAGTTGTCTTGGTCATCCTTAAAACTAAAAACAAGAACCAGTATTGATTTTTAATTCGATGCACCTAGTCACGACTCACGAGTAAAAAAAAATACCCTTCCTAAGAGATTATGCTATGGCATGATGTGATCATAAAAGAAAGAGTTAGTACAAACATTAACTTGGTCCAACTGGAAGAATGATGAGCATCATATTATTTGACAGAAAGAACCAAAACGTATTTACTGTAAGCATCTTCAAATCAGCCCATACAAAAACGCTCAACATGCTTTATGATGTTAAACATTTAACAAGAAAAACCTTACAATATTTAACTAGATGCATGGGGATTTAATCACTACACTGTAAGATAAATACCATTTCATAGACTTACTGGGACCCCATATCTTATTTAATCCATATTCCAATTGAACATGCAACTTCAATTTCTAATCTTCCAAAAGGCCATAAAGACCACTAAAAGAGCCATTCAGCAATTATTGATGACACATAACATCCAATAATTTATCACATTTTTCCATGGAAAATCAGAAAGCAGCATCCCATAAAATTTGAAAAGCATTCCAAAGAACCAATCACATTGGCCTAGATACCTGAAAGCATCACTAAGAGGCAAGCTTCATTAGACCTATACAGTCATTGAAACAACTTCATTGAGTCATCGCATTGCTAATTCATCCTCCACAAAAGCAATTATCTCCAACTAGATTCGTGGGGATATAGACTTCCATGTAAATAAGCAATAACAATCAATTGAGTAAAAAAAATGGGATTTAAAATTTTGAATATCAATAGATAAACCAGAAGAAAGCATAGCGTGATTTTTAGTAAACATGCATACCATGTGCAATTTTTATTAATGGAAGGTAGACCTTCCGCATGATCTATCTTTGCAATTTAAATCGTAGTTTATACAATCCATGCCAAGTACCTATTTCTCTGCATGTACATCAGTCGACCTTTTCTGACCCACCATTGACAAAAGATAAATAGAAAAGTGGGCAACAACTAATAATAAATAGCAAGTATTATTTGATCACTCGAGTTTTATTCAGTTTTAAGCACAAAGCAAACACTGCACGTATAGTAGGCCAGAAACCCATAAGTTTATAAACATGAAACTGGCCAGCTATTCTAGCCTGAGAAAAAAATTGCAGTAATCACTCAACAACCTGCAAATGGAAAATAAGAATTACTTAAGCCATCAGAATGGTAGTTAACAAAACCTATACAAATCAACATATAAGATCATTTCAACTCGGCAGAGGGCATCGACCCAGCATTAGTTCAAATTTGGCAATAAACTTGCCTGGTTTAGAGGATTATCAGGAGATTTCTTCCATAGTTTCCATATCATATCCTTGTATTGAGTGTGAGTAAGACCCGGCTTTTCTTCTTTAAGCCTGGGAAGCTCAGCTTCTTCAAATGCCTACAATCCCAGTACTATTATTAAGATAAAGATGAAGGCACAACAATATTGAATATACTATCTTCTAAATCTATAAGAGAGTAATTGAAAGTTCAGCAAAGCAATATGGAAGCGCGTATAAATTAATGGACCTTGAAGGAACCCTTAAGCCGCCTCTCGGGATGGCGATCCGGGGGAAGGTTGTCCGCCACAGACATCTGCGCTATCGCCTCCTCCACGCTGCTTGCTTCAATCAACGAATCATCCCTGTTCGTGTTTGTCACTAACACCATCCTCTCATACTCTTCTTCCGCCGCAGTCCTACTCTGCTTCTTCTTCGCCTCCTCCGCTTTCTTCACCATCTCCGCCTGCTGCTCCTCTCTCCTCTTCTGCAGCTCCGCTTCTGTCACCTTTGGTACCGGAATCGACACACGGTTCGCCTTCTTATCCGGTTTCTTCAATGCTTTGTCGATCTCTTTCTCCTCCATCTCGGCTTGACGGCGAGCCTCAGCCCGGCGAACGGCGGCTTCAGCTCGTTTCTCGGCTTCTTCCTCGCGTTTCTTGGCCGCCTTGGATTTAGAACCCTCGGCTTCGCGCCAGTAGTTCTCTTCTTTCTCCCGGGCTTCCCGCTCTTTCCGTTCGGATTCGGTGGCACTATTGCGCGCACGCGCCGCCTCGGCTTCGCTGTTGACACCCATCTTCTTCGGCATCTTGTAATAAATTTGGGCGTGAGAGTCACTGAAAATATTCGCGTTTCTTGTGTTGTTTGTTCTCAAAGGATATAGATGATCCCACTTACCAAAAGAATTAGAACTTAAAGTTCTTGTACTGAAGTTAAGACTGTATGTCTTGCATATCTGAACGAAATATGGGCCCATATATCCACAAATGTGGAAAGTTTTATATGATTTTAGTAGATGCATCTACATTGTTTTATCGACTTACAACCAGAAGTTTGTGAGATTGATTCTAAAAATATTCAGATTATGCAGTTAGACTATTCGTCTTGAAAAGCTAGTGGATTTATATTTTAGGCTATATCAGTTGTTACAAAGCCTATTGATTATGAAAAATATAGT
This sequence comes from Hibiscus tridactylites, assembly GCA_958450335.1. Classification (NCBI taxonomy): domain Eukaryota; kingdom Viridiplantae; phylum Streptophyta; class Magnoliopsida; order Malvales; family Malvaceae; genus Hibiscus; species Hibiscus tridactylites. The sequence goes on along the minus strand of OY288281.1, from coordinate 65,647,856 downwards.
TTAGCAAAATTTCAATTGGATGCCTCCTATTTAATAGCTAAACTATGAGAACAAAAGATTTATTATTTATATGGTGTTTCCATATAGCAACACTTATACGCATCAAGCCAACGAGTTATAATAAACTCCCCGTTATGATTGGTTTTTGGTCAGAAACCATACATTTCCCATTTTATAATTTTTGAATGTGCGATATGAATTGCTCCACCACAACGCACAAAATGGGTAAATAAAAAGGGTTGAGAATATATATTGAGTACGAGTCTCCTTTTATGTTTAAATTCTTAAAGATTAATTGGAGAATCATTTATGACATGATTTTTCTCAACATCAGGGGGAGATAATAATCAGCTGGATAGAGGAAAATGAATTATCATTATCTAGATCCTCGTATATGAACTAGAAGTTCATAAGATAATTCATGTTATTACATGTCAACTGCCAGACATATTTACTGACCCAATGAGAGTAATTAAGTCTCATATACCAGCTGAAATGCTCTAAGTTTAAATTACATGTTAGAGCGAGAGAATGTAAATCATGCCTGAAGCATGATAGTTGAAATGGTTCCAATGATCAAAATTCTCGTAAATAGAAAGTAATATGAGATGGTCATATATTGGAGGCGGGTGCTTCTGAAGAGACCCAAGACATAACAAATAATAAAACTCTTGAAGAGTTTCAGGTACCTGAAATAAAGATTGAAATCTTGAAGAGATCTCGATGAGTTATGTCATTACGAGAATGGAACTAGAAAAATTGGAAAGTTGTCGACAACGATTTTACAAACAATTTTACATAAAATACTTCTATAGAAGTAAAGAAAGAAATCGAGGATCTTGTATAAAATCTATCCAGAAGTATAGATATTGAATTGGCCAATGTTGAAAGACGCGTTGAACTTCTAAAATAGAAGTATTTGGACCACCAATCCAAACACCTAAAGGTGTAATGCAAGTGAGACACGAATAAGTAGTCGTAAATACGACTTGAATTGTGATTTATGAAAAGTTTTAATTACTTCATGGTGGATGCAATTACTTTGGCAATTTTGAAAATTTTACATGCGTCTAATTATTTGTAGATCCATAATTATCCTTGAAGGATCTAAAATGCTATAAGCATTTGGAAATTTTTGAGGAATTTATTTAGACATGTCTCATGAATATTTTGTCGCATTTGGTATAATCGCCTTAGTGAATACTATAAGAATGATAAGATTTCCTTATATATTTTATAAAGGAGTTTGGATCAAGATCCATTATGATAATTTTAGAACTCCTAAAGAGCTTCAAATTGTAAACTCATGAAGTACTTTCAATACAAGTATTTGAATCTTGACATCAAGTTTATCTCGACCTGAAAATCGAGCATTTTTATATATTTCTTTTGTCTATGAATAGACATAAGCTGAAAGAATCTTAAAGAAGATTCAATATGAATAGAGCATATCTATTGAGTATCCCAATAGTTGTAAGATTTTTGGATGTGAATAAAGATAATTATATCTTTTCTTGGTCTTGAAGCACTATATATTAGTTGGTCAAGAAATATCTATGAATATACAAAGATCATTACATTTAGATCTTCAAACATTCGTTGATGCCTCCTCAAATGTCGTAGAAATAATTGTTATGAACGAGGCAAGCCAAAAAAACTGTGTTTGGCTAAGACTATTGACCCAACATATCCAAAAGATAAGTGGATTTACTTTTACAAGATATGATAAAAGCTATCTTGTGTGAAGATAACGCAAAATGTATATCTCAGTTTGAAAGTGGATACATCATGGAACATATTACTCCAAAGTTTTCATCCCTCACGATCTTTAGAAAAATGATATTCAAGATTAAATTATGAAGATTCAAAGATCTTCTGTGATGTTTGCATGAGGGGGAGTAAATACGCGTTGCACTCTTTTTCCCTTAACCGAAGTTTTGTCCCAATGGGTTTTCCTGGTAAGGTTTTTAATGAGGCAACATGTTATGCGTATCAAAGATGTGTGTACTCTTTTTCCTTCACTAAAGAATTTTTTTCCCACTGGGTTTTTATCTTAGTAAGGTTTTAACGAGACACATTATCTTCATAGACATCCAAGGGGGAGTGTTATGAATATTTATCTATGTGGATGTCTATCATGATTAGAACTTTATCAAAGGAGTTTGATTTATTTATTATTAGGAATATTATCTCTATGAATTAGAGTTTAATGTATTATGTACTTCTTATGCCTATAAATAGATGATTCATTGAAGGCATTGTATACAATTCTATATTTTGAGAATAATACAAATCTTCCTCTTCCTCTCATCTCTTTGTTCTTCTTGTTCTTCTTTATTTTATTCACAACATGAACTATTTTTTTTTGCTGAAATAGGTGTTTATATTTTTATTTTTAATATATTTTAAAATTAATTCTGACACTTATTTAATCACTTATTTCAGTTAAAAATAAAAATTTAAATATTAATTCAGTTAAAAATACTTTAGACACCTATTGTAAAAAAAATCATAATATAGTCACTTATTTTATACTTAATTCTATTCGATAAGATGAATGGAGGATTAAGCTTTTAGCAAAGGGTTTTATTTTGATGCACAAGCTGTGTAAAATTTTTTTACACAATCCTTTTATAAAATTTAAAATCTAAATCATAAACCCTAGCAACCTAAAACCTAAACCCTAAGCCCTAAACCTTAAACTCTAAATTCTAACTATAAACCTTAAATTATATACCCTACATACTAAACCCCTAAACCCTAACCTAAAATCCTAAACCCTAAACCCTAAAATTTACACAAGCCTGTGCATCAAAGTATTTTCCTTTAGCAAATACCAACAATCAAAAAACAGCACGCAGTTCGCTCGTGGAGAGATTCTGGATTTCATGATTGTTTCTTTTAGGCTAATATATTATGGGTTTTATTTTGATGCACAAGCCGTGTAAATTTTTTTTACACAATCCTTTTATAAAATTTAAAATCTAAATCATAAACCCTAGCAACCTAAAACCTAATCCCTAAGCCCTAAACCCTAAACTCTAAATTCTAACCATAAACCTTAAATTATATACCCTACATACTAAACCCCTAAACCCTAACCTAAAATCCTAAACCCTAAACCCTAAAATTAAAGGGCTTGTGTAAACTAAAGTTTACACAAGCTTGTGCATCAAAGTATTTTCCATATATTATTACTCACTCTATCCTTGTCATAGTTAAATTTTGGTTAAACTGCACAAATAGTCACCAAATCTTTAGAGATTTTTCAATTTAGTCAGCAAACTTTTAAAACTTACTATACACTTGTTAAAGTTTTATTTTGTTGACGGTAAAGTCGTTTTCTAAAAAAAAAAACTCTAATATTGTGTGAATTTGACCATCATGCTAATACTTACCTAAATTCATATGTCTTGCTTGGTAAAAAATATTTTTAGTAAAAATTAGAGGTTTAAACTATTTTTTAGAAGTTTGACCATTCAAACCTGCTAATTAGATGTTTGGTAAATAAATGATTGTAATAGCGAATTAGTGTGGAACCTCTCAATTGAGAAAGGTCCTAACAGGAGCTTTTTCGGTTAGAGATTTAGATAAAAGAATTGTAAAGACTTTTTTATCCTTGACAATTAAAAGAAAAAATCTCTAAATAATATAAAATTGAATACGTAAAAAAATTAAAAAAAAAACAATTTCATAAATAAAAATAATATATAAATTAATATATACATCTAAATTAATAATTATTAAAATTATAATAAAAGATAATTTAACAAACAAGAAATCAATATATACATCCTTCATATATATGCTTAGTAATGATATTAAAAATAATTTTCATAATTTCATTAACATTAATATATATAAAATATTAGTGACTAATGAATTATTTAAATAAGTATCGAATATAATCATGTTCTTATATGTCATTTTTGTTTAAATAATCAAAAAATTATAAGCTATCGGTTAATCTTACCAAACACTGTTATACAATCATGTAATGCAATTCGCTAGTCAAATCCACTAATGATATCAGCTATCAGCTAATGTAATTCGCTATCAGATATCAGTTAATTATCAAATATGGTCCTAGTAGGTTATAGATTAAGACTTGTTTATTTACAAAATAACAATAAAAATAGTTTTATGGGTTTAATTTGGTATATTAGCCTTGTTTTTTAGTACTATTAGTTTTCATTTCATTTTATTATTCTTTTTAGTTTTCGTTATATATTTTTAGGGAAAGATTTGGGCTTTCCACAACATTGTTGTCGTTGTATCAATAAAGAAACAAAATGTATGTATTTTAAACCTGTTTAATTTCGTAATCCAATGGCTTAGGGATGCGAAACCACGTCATTTTAATTGTAAACGTCCGCTTTCTAACCGCCGTTTGGCCCATCTCGATTCTCAAGTGCCGTTTCTTCGAAATAAACAACATTTGGATCACACTTTCCCCGTCCACGTAAGCAAATTCCGCGTCATGCTGAGCAAGAAATTTTCCCACGTCATCTGAAAATTCCAACATGGCAAGCATAGCCATAACAAAATCATAATAAATTGGCTTAAGGTGCTTGAACTTTTGAAAAAGATCAATTAAGTCTCTAAAAAAAATTTTGCACCAGATTAAGCCCCCGAACCAACAAATTGAATCAATTAAATTTTTTGACTATCAATTTTTTTACAGTTGTTTTCTTGAGATATTTACTATCACGTGACACACTACAGTTCTATCATGTGACATTCACAATTTTTTAAAAAAACTAATTTTTATAAGTTTTCTTTAGAATTTTTTAACTTACAAAATTAAATAAAATAAAAAGAATATTGAAATATCAAGTGATAACACTATAACATGACAAGTTGTACCCACTGATTTAAAAAAATGTTAGATTTAACAGTCATTTGTTGGTCAAATGTAGGGCTGTAAATGAACCGAATGTTCAGTGAACCGTTCGTGAACCGTTCGGCGGGAAGTTCGTTTATTTATTAAATGAACGAACATGAACAAGTTTTTTGTTCGTTTAATTAAATGAACGAACACGAACAAAGGGCTTGTTCGTTCATTTATGTACGTGAACGTTCGGTAATTTGTTCGTTTATGTTCGTTCGTTTATATTCGTTCGTTTATGTTCGTTCATTTATGTTCATTTAAGTTTATTCACATATGTCTAGGGGTGTTCAGTGTTCGGTTAAACCGAACTAACCAACCGAACCAAAACAAAATTGGTTAATCTATTAAATAATTTTAAGTCTCGGTTAATGATTAAGAGTTTTTTCAAATTTCAATTATCGATTAATTTGATTTAAAATCGGTTAATTAACTGAATTAATTGAACTAACCCAAAATATTAAATATTTAACACATTATTTGTGTTCGTTTATGTTCGTTAATGTTCATTTGTGTTCCTTTATCATTTAAACGAACGAATATGAACGAACACGAACAAGGTACATTCCTTAATGAACGAACATGAACAAGAAATTTTTTGTTCATTTATGTTCGTGTTCGTTCATTTGTTTGGTTAAAGTCAAATGAACAAACATGAACACACCCTCGTTCGTGTTCGTTCGGTTCGTTTACGGGCTTAGTCAAATGGGTGAATTGATGAAATTTTGAAATGTAAGAGGTTAATTAGGAAAAAAAATTTATGAGCTTAATTGATTTTTTCAAAATTTCAAGAGTTCATGATACCTATAACCCTAATAAATTATTTTTAAATTAAAAAATATTATTTATTTGACATACTGATAATAATAATTTTTTATAAATCTTAATTATAATCATAATCCTAAGAGAAAAAAATAGGGTGCTTTTAGTGGGTCTAGAACCCATAACCTAAGGGAATATGAGAGAACAAATATGAGCACCTTGGCCAACCTGTAACCCCCTCGCCCCGGTCTGGTCGGCTGACCGGTTCGACTAGGCTACACAAGGAAAACCGATGTGAAACCCGTTAAGGTCCCACCTCGGTTAACGACCCTAGAAAACTTTTTCGTTTATTGTAGACTTATCTAGATGCTTTTATTAAACCTATGTGTGAAACGACAACGGAAACAAGGCTCACGAGAAGCCCTACAGCAAACAGGGCCTAAGCCCAACCCTTGAGACCCATTAGAGATGTCAAACAGCCCATTTTAGGCATGTGTTTCGAAACGGACGGCACACGTTTCGGAACACGGGCTTCAGTTTAAAAGCAAGACACCCGTACCGAAACGCTTCCACTCCATTTCGGAACAGGGTCACGTTTTTGCCTAGGCGTTTCGATACCCGTATCGAAACAGGCGTTTACAGTGGCCAAAATGTTTCGAAACTTGTTTCGAAACAGGGGCTCACAGTGGCCAAACCGTACCGAAACGTGTTCCGATACGGGGGACCCTGGAACCACACCCGTTCTGAAACGGCACAACTCGTTTCGAAACACCTGCACCCTGCAGTTTTCCAAAATCAGTTTTAAACATCTCTAAACGATCCCAAACGCCCTAAACGACCCCAAGAAGCATACACAACATACAAACGCACTCTAGAGGCATACACCCTATAGCAACCATGCTCAAGATACACAAGATATAAGATAGGCATCCAAACACAAGATCATACATTCACCACAAGGAAGCATACATAGCTTTTAAGGTTACATGCCTTAGCCAACAAAACATATAAGCATTCAAGACATGTAACATAAACAAGGTTTACAAATTCAAACGAAACATCCAAAGGCCAAACCAACATCAACATACAACAAAGCATTCACATCAACATCACCTATCCCATTGCTTGACTATTACAATCTACAATTTAAAGTTCATACTTGAGCTAACCAAAAGCAACACTTGGAGACCTTTCCTTGCCCTTGCCACCCACAAGCTACTAATCTGCATTGTCGAACAAAAAGGAGCGTAAGTATAAAAGCTTAGTAAGGGTAAGCTCATAAAACAAACCTTCGAAAATGCAGGGTCCAAGCACGAGCAACTACCATGATGGAATGTATGATCTTACCTCCGATCCACAAGAGCCAAATTATACATGATGCATGAACATATAATCAACATTATACAATGCTCAACAACTCATAAGCTCAACTTACAATGATGCATATACCAAGGTATTATTAACGACATATCTCAATGCATTTTGGAAACACATTTCATATCATATTGGCAACACATCTCAAATCATAAAGGCACATATAATCTCATATTGGCACCTAGCTATGACTCGAATACGCGGATAACATGTTAGAACGCATTTCAAACATAACCATTACCTGCGGTGGGATTACACTCATCACCGGTTCTCGCGGAGGGGATTCCACTCATCCTCATGCCCCTTCGATGGGATTCCACTCATCATTGACTAATATATACACATTTCCGGTGGAATATTACATCACCGTACTCCTCTTTGGTGCCTTAACGCCACCAAGGCCACGTGCGACTTTGACTCTCGTGTGCACACTCATCCTAATGATCGATCATTGTACACAAGCATACTAGTGCCAATATTAATCAAATTCCATAACCTTTCACAACATCAACTCAACATAACTTCCGTGCTTATCACGTACTCACCATGATCACTATCATGCACGATTCATAAACCAAACCACATGCATATATCAACGCATCATATCAAGCCTCAACAACATGCATAACACATTATACATAGCCAACACAAATACAATTAGACATGAGGCGTAATAAGCAATTAGGAGTTCAACCAAAGGTTTCCTAAGCTAAGCTTGAGATTAGGCTACCACTCTAATCTCAACTCTAGGTGGGTCTACCAAGCCCATCCTAGGTTCACATGCTTGAACCAATATTTGAAAACCATTTAAAAATAGTAACCACTCACCTTCACCTCCAAGCTCAACCACACTAGCCGATCACGCTTCCAACGATTCCGGATTCACTCCCGAGGCTTCAACAACACAAGCTCTTGCCTCTAAACAACCTCAACACAATCCAAATAACTTCAAATCAGCCCAAGCATCAAGGTAGCTAACCCGGAATGCAATTCAAACATCAAGCACAACATTTCAAGCCATGAACAGCTCCCAAAATTACCAATCCCGAGCAGCCCTTATACCCAGCCCAAAACTTGTGATTTCAACACATTTAACATATTCAAATGCTTCCAAAACAACCCCCAACTATTACCCTAACATCAACCTTCAAATTCCAACACAAACCACACTCAAAACTTAACTAAAAACTCTCCTAAAACCCCACCAAAACCCAAATTCGGGAATTCTTATAAAACACTCTAAAAATTATATATGTTGGACCATTTGATTCATAAACACCATATCTAACAATATCAAATCAAAATCTTAAGTTAAAAAAATTAAAGATATCATTTTTATTCAAATCTTCCAAAAACCCAAATTCTAAAACTTGAACCAAAATGAAATCTAGTTGTAATTTTAAAGAGAGGAAGATGGGAGAAAGTCGGAAATATAATTACCTTTCAAAAAGCTCCAAGAATGAAGAACAAAGGAGATGTGAAAGTGAAATGGAGTGAAAAGAGGGTTTTCATGTTTGAAGAGAAAATGAAGAAGATGAAGACAACTTTCTCTTTTTTTGTTTAAAGCTCATCTTTTCCAAACTTTGAGTTATTTACAAAAACGCCATTAATGGGATGGCAACTCAACTCATGTATTTGCAAATTTCTATGGACATTAGGTTTCAATTACATTTTGGTCCAACTCAAATTGTTTGTTTGAAAATGTGAAGCCCAAAATAATAAATTATTATTTTAATTATAAAACCGAAACCCGAACCATTATTTAAATATTATTTTCTCCCGGCCCCCAAACCCGGGTGTTACAACTCTCCCCCACTTAAGGAAATTTTGTCCCCGAAATTCATCGAACAAGAAAAACTACGAAATATACTCCCCCACACTTACCTTCTCACCACAACATACTAACCAACCGATAGACTTACCACACAACAACAGCTATCTGATGCTAAGATCTCAACTGGCTCTCCACTACATATCAATTCTAAACTCAACTCAACCTCTTCGCAAACATAGCACGAGGCAGATCTGACTCACACTCCCGAATCATAGACACACCGAACACATTACAAACCTCTTTCTAACTCTGGTGGTAACCGCAACAAGTAAACAACAGAACTAGCCCGATTCACAATCTCATACAGCAATGTTTGAATACTTGACCCATAACCTTCTCTGACTGACCATCTGACTTCAACAGATAACCAAACACTATGCAAACGTCTTCAAAAATCTAGTCGAAATCTTGAATCTCTATTACCCCCTTTCATTAAGAATCTTCCATGGATGTAACAAACTAGGAGAAAACTGATGCTCGGTCTTGACACGCTGGCAAATTATACATTTACTCTCATACCGAACCACATCATTCATCAACTCAATCCAGAAGTACTCATCTTCAACCCACAATACGTCTTCATACAACTCAGATGTAATACAATGGACTGCCGTGTGCTTCGGCCAAAAACAGTACGTCTCAAAACACTATGTCAATCGGTACAACTATTCTGTCTCTGGAATGCAAAACTCTATCATCTCTAATACTGTATTCTGAATGTCTTCCTTCTACTATGTCTTGCACGTGAGGTGCCAAGAACCTGTCTTGCAACTGTTTCTCTTCAAGCATCTGACTCAAAATAGGTTTAACCCGAAACTCGGCCACAGAACCACTATCATTGACAAACTGAATCCGACAAATATAGCTCGCAACTCAAATATAGCTCAGCAAAACAACTCGAAGCATCGGTTACTACGTTGACTCTCTTCGGATGGTACTAAATCTTGAGATTACGGTCTTCAAGCAATTCTAACAACTCATGATGTTCAAGTTTTGTCTAATGATAAATGTATATACTGTGTATTTCTTACTATACAAGCTTTGTCTCTAAGTCTTCGAAGCAAATACAACTGTAATTAACTCTATGTCTAGTGTTGGATAATTCTTTTCAAGGTCTTTCAACTATCTCGATGAATAAGCCACAAATCTTATGTCTTGCATAAGCACACAACCTAACCCTACATGTAACACATCACTATGGTTCACAAATTCTTTCTCTGACATGGTTGGATCAAGGTCGAAGCTTTCACCAAAGTTTCTTTAGGTTTTTCAAGGGCTCATTGTCTTGCATCTAACCACACAAACTGAACATTCTTCTGTAGCAATCTGTCAAAGGAGCAGCTATCTTCGAAAAACTATTTGCAAACCTCTGATAGTAACAATGCTAGACCTAGGAACTATAGGTAACTGTCACTATCTTCAGTTTCTTCCAACTCACATCTTCTTTGGCCTACTTAGGATTTACTCTAATACACTCGGCTAAGCTACATGTCCTAGGAGAACATCTTCCTTAACCCGGAGTTCACGTTTGCTCAACTTGGCATACAACTGATTCTCTAATAGAATCTACAACACTAACTCCAAAGCTTGTCATGGTCTTCTTCGGTACGCGAATATACTCATGTATCATCTATGAGGACTACTACAACTGATCAAGGATCTTATGAGATATTCTGCTCAACATCTCTATAAAAGTAACTGACACACTAGTCAAACAAAGCGGCACAGCTCAGAACTCAAAGTGATCACATCTTGCCCCAAAAGTTGTCTTCAATACTTCAACTTCTCTCACTTTCATCTGATAGTAACCGAATCTCAATTTAATCTTGCAAAGACTGAAGCACACCCTAACTGATCAACAAATCACTAACACTCGGAAACGGATGCTAATTATTCACTGTAAATTGTTTCAACTGCCTGAAATCTAAACACATTCTCGTATGGTCTTCTCTCTCCTTCACAATTACACTGTCATACTCTAAGATGATGTACTAGGCCTAATGAATCTAAGGTCTAACAAATCTCGAAGTTGATTCTTCAACATTCTCAATTCTTCTGGGAATCATAAGATACAGAGCAATCAAAACAGGAGCAAACTCGAAGACGGTACCAATGATAAGCTCTTCTTCCCCAACAAGAGACAAACTGGGCAATTCTTCTAAACACTTCTAGGAAAACCACAAACTATTCTAACCTTCTGCGGTCTAATCTTCGTTCAAAAATCAAATCAATCACATTTGCTAGGCAAGCCTGTCAACTAAACTCAATCAACCTTTGACCTCTAAAGCTGGATCAACACTCGATAAGAAGTTCACGTCCTCACCTACTACTACAGTCTCACAGAAATCTGCAACTTCAAGTCAACTCTCTCTTTGTCTCAAATCATACTCTAGCTCTGTGTTCTACAAGCCAAACCATGCCCAATGCTACATCGAAACCGTGAAAAGACAACTACTTCACATCTACTAGAAATACGTAACCCTAAACCATCAACAAACATCTTCCGCACGTCTTTCTGACCATCACTACCTTACCAAAAGGTTTAGTCACATGCGTCCCTACGTCTAAGATCTCAACAGGGATATCTAGCTTCCTTACATGCTCACACAAAAGGATGTATCCGCAGAAATTGCAACTTCACATGTACACAACTGATAGTCTTCGGTTCTCTTGTTTTCAGGCTGGTCTTTCACACATAATCTAACTCTTCAAAACCGTTCTTAGAGCATCTCGAAACTTCAAAATTCAATTCTGATCACACACAAACAGTCATGCTGGACTTGTTCTATAACATCGGTCCTGACGACTCAAAACATCCCACTACCAAACAATCTGGAGTTAGAGCTCAAGACTTCCTTCTCGGCTCCACTATATCGGTAGCGACTTTATCTCTCCTTCTTGCTGGAAGACAACTCAGACACACACTAGCCCGATCGCACAAATCGATTCCCACTCACAGATATTGACCGGCTGTCTTGTGTTAAAACCCTAGGCTGAACCCCCAAACGATCACCAACTAACATTTCTGAATTTCAGATTACTCACATGAGACCCTTACCTTGATCTCGCTAAGGGAACTAAGGTACTCGTACCTACCTCTAACACTTCACCGGACACAATCTAACTTTGCATGCTTGCTAATACATATGGAAGTACAGATTCGGGATCAACCGAAGGGAACAACTCAAACTGTACCAAGGGCTTATTCACTATAACTTCGATACTACTCTAAACCTCACTCATAGGCCTTCACTTCTTCTTACCAACTACCACCAGAATCGGTCTCATCGTCCCTCACCAACAAGAATCAACCCACATACACACTGACTTAAACAACCCAATTGTACCTCAACTCCGGTACAACCATACTTCACTGACTGAAGCGATGAACTCCCTCAACATCATTCACATTTCAGAACCCACAACTTCTATTTACCGATTCACGACCCACACCTTGACCTCAAACTTAACAAAAAGCAATAAATCAACAACAACAACAACAATTTAACATACAAACTGGGTTAGCAAAGGAAAGGGTCCAAGTGGCTCAAGTATGATTCCCTCACTTAAAAATCTCTATTTTCAATGTAATAGAAGCAATGGGGCTCTAGTCAACATACTTCAAGCAACATACGCGTACGATCAAACAACATACATTCACAATCAAACAATTACACATCACAACATACACGAATAACAAGCAACATGCTTACATGGCAAGCAAACACCGTGCAATTCAATATAAGAACTTGACTTACCTCACTTACCTGCCCAAGGTCTCGGAAACCTTAGGCTCTGATACCAACAAATGTAACCCCCTCGCCCCGGTCTGGTCGGCTGACCGGTTCGAGTAGGCTACACGGGAAAAACCGATGCGAAACCCGTTAAGGTCCCACCTCGGTTAACGACCCTAGAAAACTTTTCTTTCATTATAGACTTATCTAGATGCTTTTATTAAACCTATGTGTGAAACGACAGCGGAAACAAGGCTCACGAGAAGCCCTACAGCAAACAGGGCCTAAGCCCAACCCTTGGGACCCATTAGAGATGTCAAACAGCCCATTTTTAGGTCTGTGTTTCGAAACGGACGACACCCGTTTCAGAACACGGGCTTCAGTTTAAAAGCAAAACACTCGTACCGAAACGCTTCCACCCCGTTTCGAAACAGGGTCACGTTTTTGCCTAGGCGTTTCGATACCCGTATCGAAACAGGCGTTTACAGTGGCCAAAACATTTCGAAACTTATTTCGAAATAGGGGCTCACAGTGGCCAAATCGTACCGAAACGTGTTCCAATACGGGGGACCCTGGAACCACACCCGTTCCGAAACAGCACAACTTGTTTCGAAACACCTGCACCCTGCAGTTTTCCAAAATCAGTTTTACACATCTCTAAACGATCCCAAACGCCCTAAACTACCCCAAGAAGCATACACAACATACAAACGCACTCTAGAGGCATACACCCTATAGCAACCATGCTCAAGATACACAAGATATAAGATAGGCATCCAAACACAAGATCATACATTCACCACAAGGAAGCATACATAGCTTTTAAGGTTACATGCCTTAGCCAACAAAACATATAAGCATTCAAGACATGCAACATAAACAAGGTTTACAAATTCAAACGAAGCATCCAAAGGCCAAACCAACATCAACATACAACAAAGCATTCACATCAACATCACATATCACATTGCTTGACTATTACAATCTACAATTTAAAGTTCATACTTGAGCTAACCAAAAGCAACACTTGGAGACCTTTCCTTGCCCTTGCCACCCACAAGCTACTAATCTGCATTGTCGAACAAAAAAGAGCGTAAGCATAAAAGCTTAGTGAGGGTAAGCTCATAAAACAAACCTTCGACAATGCAGGGTCCAAGCACGAGCAACTACCATGATGGAATGCATGATCTTACCTCCGATCCACAAGAGCCAAATTATACATGATGCATGAACATATAATCAACATTATACCATGCTCAACAACTCGTAAGTTCAACTTACAATGATGCATATACCAAGGTATTATTAACGACATATCTCAATGCATTTTGGAAACATATTTCATATCATATTGGCAACACATCTCAAATCATAAAGGCACATATAATCTCATATTGACACCTAGCTATGACTCGAATACGCGGATAACATGTTAGAACGCATTTCAAACATAACCATTACCTGCGGTGGGATTACACTCATCACCGGTTCTCGCGGAGGGGATTCCACTCATCCTCACGCCCCGTCAATGGGATTCCACTCATCATTGACTAATACATAAACATTTCCGGTGGAATATTACATCACCGTACTCCTCCTTGGTGCCTTAACGCCACCAAGGCCACGCGCGACTTTGACTCTCGTGTGCACACTCATCCTAATGATCGATCATTGTACCCAAGCGTACTAGTGCCAATATTAATCAAATTCCATAACCTTTCACAACATCAACTCAACATAACTTCCGTGCTTAGCACGTACTCACCACAATCAATATCATGCACGATTCATAAACCAAACCACATGCATATATCAACGCATCATATCAAGCCTCAACAACATGCATAAGACATTATACATAGCCAACACAAACACAATTAGACATAAGGCGTAATAAGCAATTAGGAGTTCAACTAAAGGTTTCCTAAGCTACGCTTGAGATTAGGCTACGACTCTAATCTCAACTCTAGGTGGGTCTACCAAGCCCATCCTAGGTTCACATGCTTGAACCAATATTTGAAAACCATTTAAAAATAGTAATCACTCACCTTCACCTCCAAGCTCAACCACACTAACCGATCACGCTTCCAACGATTCCGGATTCACTCCCGAGGCTTCACCAACACAAGCTCTTGCCTCTAAACAACCTCAACACAATCCAAATAACTTCAAATCAGCCCAAGCATCAAGGTAGCTAACCCGGAATGCAATTCAAACATCAAACACAACATTTCAAGCCATGAACAACTCCCAAAATTACCAATCCCGAGCAGCCCTTATACCCAGCCCAAAACTTGTGATTTCAACTCATTTAACACATTCAAATGCTTCCTAAACAACCCCCAACTATTACCCTAACATCAACCCTCAAATTCCAACACAAACCACACCCAAAGCTCAACTAAAAACTCTCCTAAAACCCCACCAAAACCCAAATTCGGGAATTCTTATAAAAAACTCTAAAAATTATATATGTTGGACCATTTGATTCATAAACACCATATCTAACAATATCAAATCAAAATCTTAAGTTAAAAACATTAAAGATATCATTTTTATTCAAATCTTCCAAAAACTCAAATTCTAAAACTTGAACCAAAATGAAATCTAGTTGTACTTTTAAAGAGAGGAAGATGAGAGAAAGTCGGAAATGTAATTACCTTTCAAAAAGCTCCAAGAATGAAGAACAAAGGAGATGGGAAAGTGAAATAGAGAGAAAAGAAGGTTTTCATGTTTGAAGAGAAAATGAAGAAGATGAAGACAACTTTCTCCCTTTTTTTTGTTTAAAGCTTATTTTTTTCAAACTTTGAGTTATTTACAAAAACGCCATTAATGAGATGACAACTCATGTATTTGCAAATTTCTATGGACATTAGGTTTTAATTACATTTTGGTTCAACTCAAATTGTTTGTTTGAAAATGTGAAGCCCAAAATAATAAATTATTATTTTAATTATAAAACTGAAACCCGAACCATTATTTAAATATTATTTTCTCCCGGCCCCCAATCTCGGGTGTTATACAACAGGCCAAATATACTCGCTCAATAATAAGAATTTTAATTTCATAAGTAAAATATAAATAACATAATTCATTTTAAATATTAATTTATGAAACAGTTCTTTAATAGGTAAGTTTCTCTAGTTAGTACTTATATTAAATATAAGTTATGTATTTAGCCTTTATATTTTAATTTAGTGTGTCTAACCTTATATTTTTCAGATTTTGAAATTCTAGTATGATCTAGAGAGTAGTTGTGAACATGCTAGATTAAAACTCGTCACTAGTTCTTATATTATAAGTTAATTGTAAATTTAGTTCATATTTTCTAATTTGATAATTTTGAGTCATTTAATTAATTATGTTGTTTCTACAGTATTTAAGTCACTATTGAGATTTCAAAATTTGAAAGGCACAATAACTAAATTTGATGAAATTAAAAGACGTGGGCGTGTTTGTTTGGCATTTCTTATACAAAATGCTTGTGAACTTAAAAAAAATGCCAGAATCATCTAGGAACGAAGTAATAATTGAGTTATGAGGGAGCAAATCGATTAATTTTGAGATGGATAAGGTCTTAAAATGTAGTTAAATTATAATCATTAAGGTACTTTAGGTTTAATTTTATAAATTTTAAAATTAAAAAGGTCTTAAAAGTAATTAAAACAAAAAATGAAGGGTCAATGTTAGTTTTATTAATTTCAAATGATAGAGTACTAAAAGAATAATAAACTAAAAAGTTTTAGGAGGATAAAAATTTAATTACTGTTATGAATATTTATCTATGTGGATGTCTATCATGATTAGAACTTTATCAAAGGAGTTTGATTTATTTATTATTAGGAATATTATCTCTATGAATTAGAGTTTAATGTATTATGTACTTCTTATGCCTATAAATAGATGATTCATTGAAGGCATTGTATACAATTCTATATTTTGAGAATAATACAAATCTCCCTCTTCCTCTCATCTCTTGTTCTTCTTGTTCTTCTTTATTTTATTCACAACACGTTATCAGCACGAGACTCTAATCAACTGAGGTCTTCATCGTTATAATTCAAAAGAAGTTACCGGGAAGAATTCGATTATAGAATAAACCAAAGATAAGTTTTTTTTTTCTCTCCTTATTTTTTTTAGTTACCGATTGTCTTTCTCTTTATATTTTAACTTTGTTTATGTTTGATTTTATTCGAACATTGGAAAGAGATAAATTTGTGGCTTCTCACAAACCAAAAGACGAATCGACAGAGACGAAGAGGGAACGATGGAATCGATTAAGGTTTGTTAAGCGAAAGTATTTGTGGGTTTTCATCTTTGGTACTCAACTGCTTATGCTTTTCATACTTAATTATTATTATTTGTGTTTGTATATTTGTAAATTCATGAAGTTTGATGATGGTGCATGTAAAGCATGTTCGATTTACTGACTATACTTTATAATTATGAATAACAAAGTTATGTACGTAGAACTATGATAGTTTTTCATATAAATTAATTAAAATACGTACTATAGGTTTAAGGTTTTTTTTTAGTAATAAAGATCTGTACATTAATGAAACACCTTTGTTGGTTTAGTTTTTTTTTAAAGAGAGAATTATGACATAGATCCTCTGATTTCTAATATATTCAATTCAGCCCATACATATAGATCTTATTATTATGGTTTCATATATGTTTATTTTTGACACAATGGTTGAACTTTGTATTAATATCAATATGTGTTTATATTATTTTATTTGATGATATTGATATTTTAACCATGTATTGAGTTTTACATGTATTTAAATGACTTGGAAAGAGACACGACATTATGAGAAGATGTTTTGGTCATTTGCTACGTCACCATTTTCCTCGAGAGGAAAACTAATATCGGTAAATTCTTATTTTATTTTTTTTATTCTTTAAATTATGATTTTAATGTGCGATAAATCATGGTGAATTTCAATCTATAAAAAGATTGTTATAAAGTCTATAGTTGCTCGAAAGCAATTTTTCTTCTTTGTCGAAAAACTCGACCATAGACTTCTCCCAATTTCAAGTTACGAAAATTCTTCTTGATCCAAAAAGTTTTATGGGAGGCATTCCTTGAAGTGAATGCAAAGCATGATGTTTATTCCATGCGATTATCAATGATGGGGCATTCCCTGAAGAGAATGCAAGCATGATGTTTATTCCATGCAATTATCAATGATGGGGCATTCCCTGAAGTGAATGCAAGCATGATGTTTATTCCATGCAATTATTGATCTGTTTCATTCCCTGAAGTGAATGCAAACATGGTAAATCATTATTCAATTAGAGACATAATTTTGATATAATCCAAGTATAATTGGCTGGACATCCCGTTCTGCGAGGCTACTGGTCTCAAAGGAGGTTTTTAAAGGACCTTGTGGACATGTTTAACAATGCCGCGTACGAGGATTAAATCTTTGTTCTCTATGATAAGGATATGTGAAAAAGGTTTTAAAGGCCCACTGGCTCTACTCCATTCCTTGAAGTGAATGTGAGATTATATTATGGAATGAATAAAAAATCACATTAAAAGTAGTGATCGTGGTCGAGACTATGAATATACACATGAAAAATATAGTCGTATGAAGAATACTTATACCCGCTGGTAGCAAAGTTATAAGGATGAAAAGAGTGATAAAGATCATTCTAAGGAAGTGAAATCCTTTTACCAATGTGATGTTATAAACCATTGATTTCGTACTTGTCAAACGCCAAAGTATTATGGACTTTATCCATAATCATGAATGATAAATGATATAAAATATAAACAAAATTTGTTTATGGCGTTATTGATCCAACTCAATTGGATATTGTTAATTTTCTCATAACCTTTGAAGGGAATAATTTACCATTTATTTTATTTCCCTTATAACCTCTAATAGGAATAATTAATTTATTTTATTTTATTTTTATGTTAATTCGTTTTATTTATTATTTATTTATGTTGGTTTGCTTTATGTTTATTTATTTCACATATTATTTATTTACGTTTTATGTTAATTTATTATTTGAAGAATATGATTACTTCCGGAATAAAATATACAATGAATTGTGGCTATTTATGCCTAGAATTGTGGCTATTTATGCCTAGCAGATAATGCAAGTACTCATATTGTACTTAAGCATAAGAAATATTTTTCCCATTTAAATGCAAGGGGAAATATGAGTAGTATTTCTCAAAGTACTAAAATATCAATACTCCGGAAGAGCACTTGAAAGTTTATCTCTGATAGATAATCGACTTGATATGATGTGCTATATTTTATATTTTTCATTCCTCGAAGTGAATGATACAAAGTACATATTTTCATTACCTGAAGTAAATGAAACAAAGCACATTTTGAAAGGTACACAATTATGCATTTCTCGATTAAAATGCAAGGGAATAATGTGAGTACTATATCCGGAAGTACTAATATCACAAAAGGCTCTGGTTGAGAAAATATGTTATTGTCAAATGGAACTTTATTCCATATTCACAGTGCGTTATACTCGTCAAAGTCATAAAGAGAGGAATATGAGTTCGCAAACTATCCCTTTGGGAATTATAGATAACATATGTTATAAATTGGCATTTGAAATAAGCCAATATTGATATAAGTTTTGGTAGCCAAAAAGTCAGTTGAAAGCTCTAGAAGAGCTATATATTACTACCAAAAGATAATTTCAATTGAAAGCTCCGAAAGAGCTAAATATATTCCTATTTAAAGGAACAATTTTGATGGCCGTACTAGACATGTACGAGTGAGATTGAATTACATGTTATGGTAAACAAGGAGTTTACAAATTCAGAGATATATACACACATATATATAGTTGGCATGATCGGTTAGACCATCTTGATCAATGGTGCAGAAATTATTGAGATTTACATGCACATGTATTAAAAGAACCTGTAGTTCTTGTGGTGCTTATTCTCAAAGGAATGGATTAAATTCCACTTATTAAAGAACGTGAAGTTCTTGTGTTGCTTAAAGGAATTGATTAAATTCCACTTACTAAAAGAACCTGAAGTTCTTGCGTTGTTTGTTCTCAAAGGATATAGATGATCCCACTTACCAAAAGAATTAGAACTTAAAGTTCTTGTATTGAAGTTGAGACCGTATGTCTTGCATATCTGAACGAAATATGGGCCCATATATCCACAAATGTGGAAAGTTTTATATGATTTTAGTAGATGCATCTACATTGTTTTATCGACTTACAACCAGAAGTTTGTGAGATTGATTCTAAAAATATTCAGATTATGCAGTTAGACTATTCGTCTTGAAAAGCTAGTGGATTTATATTTTAGGCTATATCAGTTGTTACAAAGCCTATTGATTATGAAAAATATAGTTTAGCAAAATTTCAATTGGATGCCCCCTATTTAATAGCTAAAATATGAGAACAAAAGAGTTATTATTTATATGGTGTTTCCATATAGCAACACTTATACGCATCAAGCCAACGAGTTATAATAAACTCCCCGTTATGATTGGTTTTTGGTCAGAAACCATACATTTCCCATTTTATGATTTTTGAATGTGCGATATGAATTGCTCCACCACAACGCACAAAATGGGTAAATAAAAAGGGTTGAGAATATATATTGAGTACGAGTCTCCTTTTATGTTTAAATTCTTAAACATTAATTGGAGAATCATTTATGACATGATTTTTCTCAACATCAGGGGGAGATAATAACCAGCTGGATAGAGGAAAATGAATTATCATTTTCTAGATCCTCGTATATGAACTAGAAGTTCATAAGATAATTCATGTTATTACATGTCAACTGCCAGACATATTTACTGACCCAATGAGAGTAATTAAGTCTCATATACCAGCTAAAATGCTCTAAGTTTAAATTACATGTTAGAGCGAGAGAATGTAAATCATGCCTGAAGCATGATAGTTGAAATGGTTCCAATGATCAAAATTCTCGTAAATAGAAAGTAATATGAGATGGTCATATATTGGAGGCGGGTGCTCCTGAAGAGACCCAAGACATAACAAATAATAAAACTCTTGAAGAGTTTCAGGTACCTGGAATAAAGATTGAAATCTTGAAGAGATCTCGATGAGTTATGTCATTACGAGAATGGAACTAGAAAATTGGAAAGTTGTCGACAACGATTTTACAAACAATTTTACATAAAATACTTCTATAGAAGTAAAGAAAGAAATCGATGATCTTTTATAAAATCTATCCAGAAGTATAGATATTGAATTGGCCAATGTTGAAAGACGCTTTGAACTTCTAAAATAGAAGTATTTGGACCACCAGTCCAAACACCTAAAGGTGTAATGCAAGTGAGGCACAAATAAGTAGTCGTAAATACGACTTAAACTGTGATTTATGAAAAGTTTTAATTACTTCATGGTGGATGCAATTACTTTGGCAGTTTTGAAAATTTTACATGCGTCTAATTATTTGTGGATCCATATTTATCCTTGAAGGATCTAAAATGCTATAAGCATTTGGAAATTTCTGAGGAAATTTATTTAAACATGTCTCATGAATATTTTTGACGCATTTGGTATAATCGCCTTAGTGAATACTAATTGAGAAAATACTATAAGAATGATCAGATTTCCTTATGTATTTTATAAAGGAGTTTGGATCAAGATCCATTATGATAATTTTAGAACTCCTAAAGAGCTTCAAATTGGAAACTCATGAAGTACTTTCAATACAAGTACTTGAATCTTGACATCAAGTTTATCTCGACCTAAAGATCGAGCATTTTTATATATTTCTTTTGTCTATGAATAGACATAAGCTGAAAGAATCTTAAAGAAGATTCAATATGAATAGAGCATATCTATTGAGTATCCCAATAGTTGTAAGATTGTTGGATGTGAATAAAGATAATTATATCTTTTCTTGGTCTTGAAGCACTATATATTAGTTGGTTAAGAAATATCTATGAATATACAAAGATCATTACATTTAGATCTTCAAACATTCGTTGATGCCTCCTCAAATGTCATAGAAATAATTGTTATGCACGAGGCAAGCCAAAAAAAATGTGTTTGGCTAAGATTATTGACCCAACATATCCAAAAGATATGTGGATTTACTTTTACAAGATATGATAAAAGCTATCTTGTGTGAAGATAAAGCAAGATGTATATCTCAGTTTGAAAGTTGATACATCATGGAACATATTACTCCAAAGTTTCATCCCTCGCGATCTTTAGAAAAATGATATTCAAGATTAAATTATGAAGATTCAAAGATCTTCTGTGATGTTTTCATGAGGGGGAGTAAATACGCGTTGCACTCTTTTTCCCTTAACCAAGGTTTTGTCCCAATGGGTTTTCCTGGTAAGGTTTTTAATGAGGCAACAAGTTATGCGTATCAAAGATGTGTGTACTCTTTTTCCTTCACTAAAGAATTTTTTTTTCCCACTGGGTTTTTATCTTAGTAAGGTTTTAACGAGGCACATTATCTTCATAGACATCCAAGGGGGAGTGTTATGAATATTTATCTATGTGGATGTCTATCATGATTAGAACTTTATCAAAGGAGTTTGATTTATTTATTATTAGGAATATTATCTCTATGAATTAGAGTTTAATGTATTATGTACTTCTTATGCCTATAAATAGATGATTCATTGAAGGCATTGTATACAATTCTATATTTTGAGAATAATACAAATCTCCCTCTTCCTCTCATCTCTTTGTTCTTCTTGTTCTTCTTTATTTTATTCACAACAATTACAATAATTTTAAAATTTTTAAGACCTAAAATATAATTAACCTATCAAATTTGAGGAGTAATTGCCCTTCCTACGGTACATATGACTCCGTCCCTTCAAACATCTATCATGAAAGTACTTCTGGCTTTTAGCATAAGTTAAATCTCGGCTTTTTGGGGGAAAATAATTTTTTTCCTAGTTCCCTGTGACATTACTTACATATTTATTATTTATAATTATAATGATTGAATATACTCCTAAATCATTTTCAAATTTTCATTATTTTTGTAGTAACCATTTAAATTGTTTTAAAATAATATTTTATATATCAAAATATTATTAATATATTATAAAAATATTAATATGATAATTTAAACTAATATATTTCACATATTTTAATATTAAAAATTTCAAGTATCATTAAACTAATTTATTTTTATTTTAAAACATTGTCTTAAATAAATATTTTTTTACTTAAAATTATTTTTAAACAGTAATTCTAAACATTCAAATTTTAAAATTTACAATCCAAAACCACTTTTCAAAGATAGTTGTTCACCGCACCGCACTTTAATTTGGCAATGTTTTCGGCTTCCCAACAGCCCATATTTAAGCAAAAGCAAACCCAAACCCAAACCCAAACGTCTGTCTTTTGAAAGAAAGAACACATGCTTTTCCACATTATTCAACTTTGCAAACGGAGAAGCTAGAAGATCCAGTTTGACCTTCTAAAATCACATTTTAGATTTAATTTACATTTATACCCTTAAACTTACAATTGTTAAGTCATTATTAATAGTTCACTAAATGAAATATATTCTATTTACAATGGTGTAACTTAATACTAATAGTTCAACAAATGAAATAACTTATTTCACGGCTTGTAAGCAACATTAATAGTTCAGTAAATTAAATGACTTGTTTACAACTGTATAACTAGTATTAATAGTTCAACTATTGAAACAACTTATTTTACATCGGTCTAATAAGTATTAGACTGAGTCGTGCGTCGAACACTGTTGAACACCACTAATGCTGAACACTATTAAATTTATTAATAAAGATTAAAAATATCAATGACTCAAAATATAATTATAAATCATTTAAAATAAAATTTTAATTAAATTATTTTTCATATATATATTTTTTAATTTTTTAAAAATAATTAGATCAAATATCAACTCTAATCAATCCCTAAATTAAAAAAAAAAACCCTAAATCTTTTTCTCCAAATTTGAACTCAAAGCTGAAGAGACTGAATCTGAACAGCCGGTGCCAATGGTGGTTTTTGAACAATCCATTGTTCGAGAAACAAAGCAAATAAGTGTTGTTGATGTTTTCTTTATATGCGTTAGGATCCAAATAAGGGTTCTAATTTGGGGGGAAATTTTAGGGTTTTTAATTTAGGAATTGACTTTAGTTGGTATTTGATTCAATTATTTGAAAAAAAATTAAAAAATATATAATATATATGATTTAATTGAAATTTTATTTTAAATGATTTATAATTGTATGTTGAGTCCTTGAAATTTTTAATCTTTATTAATCAATTTAATAGTGTTCAACGGTGTTCAACGTTAGTGGTGTTAAGTGGTGTTCAACGGTGTTCAACGCCCATTGCAGAATTTTCTTAAGTATTAATAGTTTAGTAAATGAAATAACTCATTTACAACGGTGTAAGTCAGTGTATTTTAAATTTGGCTTTGTCTAACCTATGCATATGTCACGTGGCTAGAGTTTCGACTAGCCCAACGTGCGGCCTTAGTCGATGTTTTTAGACAAACGACTAAGTAAGCCTAAAATTATTCTCCGGAAGATCGAAACTTCCAAGTCTCACAAACACAAGATCGTTCTATGCGGAAGCTAATCAAACGAACTCTGAAAGAGATCGGCGCAAGAACAGTGGAAAGAACGCTCAAGAAAGCTACAGAGTGTTTAGAGTAAAAGCCAAGTGTATTACTCAAATGATGGATGATTACAAATGAGGGAGGAGCTCTCTATTTATAGTTGAGCACCCTCCAAATCAATGGCCTAGATCGAATTACACGGATGGCCCAGATTAGCCTGCTATCTTTACAAGATACATTATCTAAGGAAAGAGAATCAAAATCCTATCTAATTACATCCATTAGTAGGAAGTTTTTCTCGGATAGGTCTCCACACCGAATATGGCAAGATTCTTCCATAATCCTCTCTGATATGTTGTCTCCTGCCATGTTTACCGAATCAATGTGGATGAGCTCATTAGCATTCTCCAAGTGTTGGGCCAAGTCTGGTGGTCTTGGCAAGCCCGATGATCCGTCCTGAACCTCTGGGGCGGATCTCTGCGCCACTGTCTCGGGCCAAAAGTGTTGGGCTGTGACACATATATGCATATGTTTAAGGTTATTTAAGAGCTTGCATTACATATAATATTTTATTTGAAAAAAACTGTCATTCAATGTATTACAAAACTCTAAAAGATTCCATTGAAAAAAAATCTCATTCAATGTATTGCTAAAAACCATAAATCCTAAACTCTAAACTATAAAATCTAAACCTTAAACCCTAAACCATAAAACCATAAACTGTAAAAACTTAAACCCTAAATCCTAATACATTTAATGAGAGTTTTTTCAATGGAATCTTTTAAGGTTTTATAATACATTGAATGGTAGAGATTTTTTCAAATAAAATCTTGTATTTAATGCAAGCTCTCAAATAAAGCCTTTAAATTTTACAACATAATGTCTAAAATGAACATTTTATCTTTCTAAAAATACTTTTTAACAACATTCAAATTAATTAAATCTAAATTCAAACATTTTAAAAATACTTTTCAAAAACAATGTCAAACTAATACATAACTAATGACAATGACCATAGTTAACATGTTAGATAATTATTTTTTAAAAGTTAAAATATTTTTTTAGAATTGAGAAGAGTACACCTAATGTCAAACATACCCTAAATCCACAACTAATACATAAATAATAATAATGACAATGACCTTTGTTAATTCTACTAATGAAGTTAAAATATTTTTCTATTGTTATCATGTTAGATAATTATTTTTTAAAAGTTAAAATTACAAATAGTAGATCCATGCAATCACAAGTCAAGTATAAGCAATACATTTGATAATGACAATCGCAAGCCAATTATAACTGTAAACAATATATTTATCCACACGGCTCACGGGCCTCGAGAACCCTAGCCGCTCTCCCCCAACTTTCCCTCTTGCCCCCAAAAAAATTACAGAACCAGCGGCGGCCAGCCGCTCCCTCTCTTGGCGGTTGGCCTCCCACCCTTCCTTTGTTTTCTTTTTTTTCTTTCAGTTTAATCTTTCGTCTTTCTTCGAAAGTCGGTTGTCCAAGTCTCGCCTCCGGCCTGTTACGATGGGACTCTTGTCCCTGGCGACCGTTGTTCTTGAACGGGACCGATTTTACTTGGAGGAGCGTTGGGGAACAGAAGAAAATGTTTCCTGTTTCCTTTTTCCTTTCTTTCTCTTCTTCCTCCCCTCTTTGGTTTCTTTCAGAGAGGTTTTGGTTGCTCAATTCCTTTGCTTGTAAGCGGTCCGGTGCTTCTCCTTGGATGATCGGACTTTCAGCTCCCTCCTCTAACAAAGCCTCGTTAGCGTGGCTCTCTGGTGGTGTCCCTTTTGCTGCCTCCCTTGAGGTTCTTCCCTTCTTTAGGGTTGAACCGCTCGACTACAGCCCCCTTATCGGCCATTGCGGTCTGATTTTGCCGTTCGTTTCAGCCCGACCCCTTGGATCAACGGTCGATAGACTACCAAGGATTTCTCGTAGGGTGAATCCGCTTCTGGATTCTGAAGTTCGGCCCCTCAATCTACCGCCGTTTGCCAGCACTGTTTACTTGCTTAGGTTTCTTTGTTTGGGTTCATAGGATCCCCTTTGTAGTTGCTTTCGATTAGGGTCTTTGGTACCCATTGTTTGTTTCCAAGCCTTAGTATTGGTGCCTGAGTTTGCTTCTTTTTTCTTTGTTTGAATGAAATTCCTGTTTGATCAAAAAAACAATATATTTATCCAACCAAATTTAATCACTACAATGCACATATAATGTTTTTATTGGTAGAAGTATAATTTTATTAAGAAGAAAATCATACAAAGAGATATTGTCGTGCGCCTCATTAAAAACCTCCCTAAATTTAAAGGGAGAAAAAGAGTACAAGCACGACAATATAAAAGAAAAGACACCTATAAAAAACGACACCAAAATAAAAAGCATACCAACCGAGCAAGATCATAAGACAAAACATGCGACTACAAAACGCACGATCACAACATCACAAATCATGCCAATTGCCAACATCAAACGACCAAACAAGACCAAGAGCAAAAGCAATTGAGCAACACACATTAAAAATGACCAGTACGCCTCGTCAAACCAAAAAGACGTGCATCTCTACAACACAATTCCACCACCATACAACACTCACACGTGAATATACAACGTAGCCCAAACTCCATGCTAACTCTTTCCATACCAAAATTGCACTCACTCTTATTACGACACATACCCACTCAAAGTCTCAGTAGCAAAGCCAATAACACAACACATAACGCCCAAGACATAGCCAAACATCACGCAAGCTCAACCTGCAACCAAAGTCCCTCAAAACAAACAACACCTCTTTCGACTACAAACAACACAAGCTAAGTCTAGCACCAATACAACCTATATAAGAACTAACAACAAGCCCAAACCATACCAACACCAACAAACATCACAACAACCTAGTTCAAACAACACAATCCAACATAAAACAAAAAAAATAAAAATAAAAATTCTTGCTGGCCTCATACACCCTCAATAAAAATTCAACCATACCCGTCGTTTTATCCATCGACCTATTCGACGACCCCTCATGCACCTCAGCTTTTCGCATGGTCACTTGTCCCGAACACTCCCATAACCATTGTCTCTCCTAGGGCTGTAAATGAGACGAGACAGATCGCGAGCTACTCGAGCTCGACTCGGTTAAAGCTCGGTCAACACTCGACTCGATTAGGCTCGACTCGAGCTCGAGCTCGAACTCGGCTCGAGTTCTTAACGAGCCGAGCTGAGCTACTTGATACCCGACTCGAAAAGCTCGCGAGCTACTCGAAAGTATAATAAACTATTTTTAAATTTTTAAAATTAAAATGAACTAAAATGTAGGTTTGGTGTTTTGGTTGCTATGTTATGTTAGTTTAATTTTTAATTTAACTTTCTTTATATTTTCATGTGTACTTTTTTTATCCTACTAGGATTAAGGGTTTTTAATGAGTCATATAGAAATATTTCTTTTGTATGATTATTATCATTATTATTACGAACAATGTTGTAAATAAAACGATACAGATCGCGAGCTACTCGAGCTCGACTCGGTCAAAGCTCGATGAATACTCGACTCAATTGGACTCGACTCGAACTCGAGCTCGGCTCAAATTCTTAACTAGTCGAGTCGAGCTCAACATACTCAAGCTCGAGTCAAGCTCGAACTCGACTCGAATTCTTAACGAGTCGAGCCGAGCTTAGCACTACTCGAGCTCGACTCGGCTCGTTTACACCCCTAGTCTCTCCATACAACATGCTCACTCGATGCGCTCAATGCAGTTGTTCCTTTGTCTTTATCATGGATGACCTCTGTATCAACATCATTCATCCCTGCCAGTGGCGAAGTCTGCGTACACTCCAACTTCTCTGCCCTTTCCAGATCAACAATTTCTCTCATTGTTTCCTTTGCTACTCTTAGACTCGCCATTCACCTCACATATTTGAGAATCATGCCCAAATTTTCATTCAATCTCCTTAATTCCAATCCTGAAAGCCTACACTTCTACAACGAGATCAATAAATTCATCTATAATCACATCTATTGTTGTCTCGATCAATATATACTCTCTCTCAAAAGAGGTTGGCTTCGTTGTCTCAGAATCCAAGCGAATAAATTTTCCCCACAATCCTGCCAAATTAATAAAATTACAAACAAACATACCCATGTAATTATAACAAAAAATAACACGTTAATAATTAAAATGTATTAAAATTTGGAACAGAATAATTCTGTATAGAACTACACAAAACAAAATCCAAATAAAAATAGAGCTAATTAAGAACTCATATATAACATTAAAAAAAAAAATTGATACACAAGACGTGTAAACAAAACTTTATTGTTTACATAAGCCTTTTAGTTTTAGGCCATATGAGTCTAGTTTAGGTTTAAAGTTCAGATGTTTAAGTTTTTTGGTTTAAAGTGTAAGGTTAGTGTTTAGAATTTAGGATAGGCTTAACTACAGAATAAGTGCCCAAATTATGTCTATTTTTTTTTTTGCAATAGGTGCCTAAAGTATTTTTTAGCTGAAATATGTGCCTAAAGTTTATTTTTTTGCTTGTTATAAAGTCAACTGAAGCACACCTACTTTGACACATATTTCAACCAAAAATGAAATTTTAGACACCTATTTTAGCAAAAAATGAAACTTTAGGCACATATTTCAACCAAAAAATACTTTAGGCACCTATCGTAAAAAAACATAGTTTGAGCACTTATTTTGTAGTTAAGCCTTTAGGGTATAAAGTTTGAAGTTTAGGGTTTAATTTATAGAGGGTAGGGTTAGAAATTTAAGATTTAATTTTATAGTAAAATATGCAGACTTGTGTAAAATAAATTTTACACTCACTCCATGTGTATAAAAAATTACCATAATATTTACACGCGACCGAGAAACTTGGTTCCGCTAAATTTTTAGGCCAAATGAAAATTAGTATTTAGAATATACGAGATGTTGGAAAATATTTGAGAAAATATTTTTAGGCCAAATGAAAATTAATATTTTTTAATTTAAACAGAGGGACTTCGCCACTTGCAGGTGGCGTCCTTTAAGAAAAAAATTAAAAAATTAAACTTCGCCATCTGCAGGTGGCGAGGTCCACTATATACTGTATAAAATGATCTATGCCCTCAAATATTTTTTAACATCCCTACATTTCAGATATTAACTTTTATTTGAATTATTCTCCTATTTTTTCCGAGAAACTTTTTATTTATAAATATAGCCAATCAAATTAATTTAATTTAAAAAAAAATTAACGTAAGGAAATCATAAAAATTAGAGGAGGAAACACCGAAACAGAGATGGGTCCAAACGTAAGGTTCGGTGTCGGGTGGTAAGACCAGAACCGTGACGGAAAAGACAAACGCCGTCACTTTTGCTTTTTCGTCACAGAAAGGCATCAGCATCATCACCACCACTAAAACCATAATAACAGCACCAAGCATGTACAGGAACAGTAAACAATTCCAGCCAGAGTGAGAGCAACCAAAGAATAAAGTGTTAATTCTACTTTCCTAATCAATCATTACACACTTCACTGCTACCACGCGAGTAGCCGAATTTCTTCTCATTGTTAGCGGATGTGTGTGCGCTGAGCGATTTGTTTTTTTAACCGTTGGATCTTGTGATTGAAAAGGCCATGGGAAGTGTATCTTCAGATGATGGATTCGATCAGCAGAGTGAGCGGTGCGGGAGTTATAGTGTGAGTGCTGATGTGAGTGAGTCGGAGAGTTGTAGTAGCTTTTCGTGTCGGCGGTTCGATGGAGAAGGTTGCTCCAGTTCTATGACCTCATCTCCAAGGTTACCGGCTGCTGGAAGGTTCGGTTTTCAGGTGCCGCTGATGTTGCCGGTGATTGGAGGGAAGGATGTGGTAATTTGGGACGATGAGAAGCCTCAGAAACTGGAGACCAATTTGTCTGGTATATTTCCATTTTCTTTGTTCATTTTGGTATTTTTTTCTCTAGGTATGACTGAATTGCTTCATCATTTTGGTTAATTATAGGCTTACGTCATATGTAGATTTATGCGTAGTAAATTTTTGAGCGATTTGATTTTGCTTGTTTCTATTTGTTGCATTTTTAGGATTTTTTTTTTGGAAATTTGATCCTTTAACCGAGGAAGATTAATCTACTTGATTTGTTATCATTCATTGTTTTCTCATTTTAATTTGAATTTCGTATGAATTTCTTAATGTTTCGAATGTTATACAGAAGTTGAGATGATGAAGGAGAGATTTGCTAAGCTTCTTTTAGGAGAAGACATGTCTGGAGGTGCGCGAGGAGTGTGCAGTGCACTTGCCATTTCAAATGCCATCACAAATCTCTCTGGTTGGTGTGGTTTTGATTAATTTCATTTACTACGCTTCTTTCCTTTATGTATTGTGTAAATTAAACGAAAGCTAATGGTACTCTTGTTTGTAACGGCAGCATCTGTCTTTGGTCAGCTATGGAGGTTAGAGCCATTAGCACCACGGAAGAAGGCAACGTGGAGGAGAGAAATGGAGTGGCTCTTGTGTGTGAGTGATTCGATTGTTGAACTTGTACCATCAATACAACAATTCCCTGGAGGAGGCACATATGAAGTCATGGTGACAAGGCCGCGCTCAGATTTGCATATAAACCTTCCTGCCCTTAAGAAGCTTGATGCAATGTTGATTACCATACTTGATGGGTTTTGTGAGACACAGTTTTGGTATGTTGATCGGGGGATAGTTGTTGATGATGGTGGTGATTGTGAAGCTTCGCCATCATCTGTTTCTGGAGGGAGGCCCTCGATTAGGCAGGAAGAGAAGTGGTGGTTGCCGTGTCCAAAAGTGCCACCAAATGGTTTGTCAGAGGATGCAAGGAAGAAGTTGCAGCAAAGTAGGGATTGCACAAACCAAATACTGAAGGCAGCCATGGCGATTAATAGCAACGTGCTTGCAGAGATGGAGATACCTACTGCTTACTTGGAGAACTTACCAAAGGTATTTGACCGTGTTTTTTTTCTCAAATAGTGACATTTTTGCATTGGTTCTCTTCATTGGGTAATAATTCTTGAATTTGCATTGGTTCCTTTGCGACAGTTATTGTGAAGCAACTGCTCCATAGCATTGTTTTTCTTACATTTGATTTGAATGTCGACAAATTTTCTTTGCCATCAGAATGGGAAGGCTTGTCTAGGAGATATTATCTACCGATACATAACAGCTGATCAATTCTCACCAGAATGTCTCCTTGATTGCCTTGATCTATCAACCGAACATCACACTCTGGAAGTAATTAACAGGATTGAGGCAGCAGTGCATGTTTGGAAGCTTAAAGATCAAAGGAAACACGTTAATGACGGCAAAGCTAAGCGCTCATCATGGGGTGGAAAGGTTAAAGGCCTTGTTGCCGACGGTGAAAAGAAAAAATTCCTGGCCCAAAGAGCTGAGACCCTCTTAAATGGCTTGAGGCATCGTTTTCCTGGTCTTCCGCAGACAGCATTGGATATGAACAAAATTCAATATAATAAGGTATTTTGCATAATTTTTTGTGGGGAAAGAAAGTACAAAATGTATTTATTCTCCACTGTCACCGAAGCATTATTCTAGCATGCGCGTGTACAAACCATGTGGCCTTATAGATGAGGATTTTGGAAGCTCCTTGATTAATTAGGAGTATAGAGCCAACTTTTGTTGCTTCTTTGTTTCTATACAAATGTGTAGCATCATTCATCTTGGGACCACAGCTTTTTAGTGGGGTAATGGAACCTATGATGAATGAATTTACAATTGTACTTAAAGTGAAAAGAGAATCTCCTCTGCTAGTTGGCATATTATGCAGCCAGGGGTTCTCTTCTTCTCGTTTTAACTGAAAATAGCCTCCAACTTCATGTTTTAACTGCAGGATGTTGGGCAATCGATTCTTGAAAGCTACTCAAGGGTGATGGAGAGTTTGGCCTTCAATATCATGGCAAGAATAGACGATGTCCTTTATGTTGATGATGCTATCAAGCGCCGTGCCGAGGCAGAAACAGTTTCCCTTTTCAACAGGAGTGGTTTGAGTGGTCTTCCAATCCAAAAACGAATGTCCCCAAGCCCCTTCTCAGTCCAGCACACTCCTTATGCCTCTCCTTTTGCAACGCCAGCCTTCTGTTCTTCGACCTCGCTCACCAGAAGTCCCAGAAGGGCAGCATCCTCTTTGAAGATAAGCGTTCTTAAGGAGGAATCTGAGTGGAAATTCGAGAAGCCAGGCGTGAGTGAATTCGAGAGGGTGTGGTCGTATACAGGGAGCCTCAGTGCGAGAAGAGTTTCCGAAAATGCTCCCGAGAGAGATTGATATCGAAGATTCATGACCCTATGTGAGATTAAAGTTGTATGAATGCTTACAGGTTAATAGAATTAGCTGGATCTAATCTTGTACATTTCTTACCATTAGGAATATGAGTCTCAAAGTTTTGATTTCTTCTTCATCTATTTTATTTTTTAACTCCTAATCGTGTTCGTCAAGGGATTAAAAAACGATTATGCTTTAATATATTGTCAAGTTTTTCCAGTGTCCATTTTTTAGTCACACTTTTTTTTTTTATCGAATATGCTTTATTCTTTTTCAGGGAAAATGCATCTTTTAAAACTAATTAGGGAAATGATGTAATCCTGACATTATTTATGGAATAAGTGCAATTTTTATTGAATTTTTTTGAAGCCAGCCGCACATTTTCATTTACATCGCAAACTTTTAATTTAATCAAATTACATTAATTATGCGTTAATCCACTGACAATTATGCTTTAATCGTGTGTCTCTCTAGGGAAAATGCATTTTATAAACCTAATTAGGAAATGATGCGATCAGGACAATATTTATGGGATTAGTCGTTGGTGCGAGAAATTATATCATAGACCCATCCCACCACGTCATTCATGGTCCCAATCAATAAAAATCATCTATTTAATTAATTTCTCCATGTCATCTTTTTACCGAGTGAAGATTCAAATGATAATTTTTTTAAAAAAAATTCAATTTACAGTAAATATGAGTGAAGACTCACTCGATAGAAAAAAGACATAAAAAATAATTAAATAAATGATTTTTATTGGTTGAGACCATAGATGACGTAGTAGGACGGTCATATAATATAATTTCTCCATCAGTGAATTTTTTACCGAAAATTTTATGGCGAAATCGCCATAGTTGCTTGTTTCTCTGCGGAAGCGGACTGGTACCAAAAGGTAAAAGAGAATGGGGCGAAAATGAAAAAGGTGGTGAATCAAAGGAAAATAAAACAAAAATATACAAATTGTATCAAACACAAATGTTAGCACAAATATTTAATTTTTATTACAAAATGGTTACTCAGCTGTTAACTATCGTTAAATGTGACGTGATAGTTACGAAAATTTATAAAATTATTCATTTAACTTTTTATATTTACACATTTAATCAATTTAATCATAATAAAAACAAAACTAATAAAATTAACATTATTATTTAGAAATTCTTTCAGTTGATCATATTTTTAATTAAAAATAATTTAATATTTTTTATTCAATTAGGTCACTATCTGCAATCTGGGTTAAGGAAAATAAATTAAAAAAATTTGAGGGGAAGAAAATAATATCATATAATTAAAAATATATTTATTAACAATTTAAAACATATTTTAATATATATTTAATATCATACAATTAATTACATTTAACATATATAAATCGTTGTCATTTTAAACATAAGATTTGTTTAGCTTAATGGTTAAGCATGCCCAGTTTCTCCTTTGTCCCCTTTCTTCTTTCTTTTATTTTCAACAAAACATAATATAACATATATAATAGGGTAAACTACACAGATAACCACTGAACTATGTTTGGTGTCAAAATGACCACTATATTATTTTTTTACCGCAAATGCACCACACAACTATTTAAATGGTTTTATTTTAGCCACATACCGTTAAAAAAACGAAAAAGTTGACGGAACTGTTAAAAAAATTGGTATAATTACACATTTGGTCCTCTATATTTATACAATATATCAATTTATTCCTAATTTTAATCTAATAAAATAAATTAATTATTCAATAAGATGGTGACACGTGTCACCACCTTATTAGGGGATTTTAATTATTTTTATTTAACTAAATTAATTAATTTTTCCCCTCCAATCAGGTGGTGACACGTGTCACCCTGATTGGAGTAGGAAAAATGAAAACCAAGAAACTACCTTGGTAGGAATCAAACTTGAGACCTTGGGTGTAGCCACACAAGTTTCCCACTAAACCAACTATATACTTATGATATTCAATACTAATAATAATATATGTGTTATACATATGGTCTTGGTAGGAAAGCAAATCAGGTATATTTCCTCAATGCTTGATTTGCATAAATGACACTTCTCTTATTTCTGCTTTATTTATTTCCTGTAACCTTTCCCCCTCATCAGGTCTACATCATTGACTTTGGTCTTGCCAAAAGATATAAAACATTGAAGGGTGATTAGGGACTGTTTGTCGAGTCAACAACTCGTGGATTATGTACGAGAGCAGTTGAACTCTGTAAGTTCCTGCAGATCCCTCACAAAAACATTGTAAACCTATTAATTAACAATGCATTATTCCTTGTGCGCAGGAAACTAAACTGTCAGCAATTTGTGAGAGAGTATTCGACAGGTGCTTGGCTCCAACAGCCGGTGGCGAGGGATGCGACAACATGACAATGATCCTTGTTCAGTTCAAAAAACCTGTCGGTTCAGGTACCTCTTTCAGCAGCAGCAAGCTTTGACGGATGGAACACCCACAAACCAGGTAAGAAGTACATTGGGTTTTGGATCTTAAGAAGCATTAGCTCCTCATCTCATTCACCAAATTACATTCCATTTTCTTAAAAGCTGTAAGCAACTCTATTTTCATATTTTTGAAGTGACTTCGTAACTAAGTTGTTTTTTTGTAAATGTGATCAAAACAAACAAAGGTTCTTTTCATTATTTTTAACTTCATTTTATCTATCTCCCTGAATGTAAGTAGTGTATGCTAATTGCTTTTCAAGTAATGGAATTTATGATGAAATCACAAATACAATCCAAATCAGGTATTAAATTAAAGCCAATGTACCAATTTCATCACTATTGAAATTAAATACTTATTACATATTATTAGTATTGCATATCACAAGTATATGCTTGGCTTAGTGGCAAACTCGTGCGTGTTACACCTCTAAGGTCCTAGGTTCGATCCCCCAATAAGATGGTGACACGTGTCACTATCTTATTGAATAATTAATTTATTTTATTAGATTAAAATTAGGATTAAATTGATATATTGTATAAATATGGAGGACCAAATGTGTAATTATACCAATTTTTTAATAGTTTCGTCAACTTTTTCGTTTTATTAACGGCGTGTGGCTAAAATGGAACCATTTAAATAGTTGTGTGGTGCATTTGCGGCAAAAAATAATATAGTGGTCATTTTGACACCAAACCTATAGTTCAGTGGCCATCTGTGTAGTTTACCTATATAATATTACCAAATTACATACAAAGATAGGCCTTAGTTGGTGGTCATGCGTGTGCCTAACAGCCCTCCCCACCTAGGTTCAACTCTTCAACTCTTTTTTTTTTTTCAAATCTTCAATTTATTTTTTTAACTAGATGATAACATGTGTCACCATCTGATTGGTGAAAAAATATTATATTATTTCTAATTAAAATAAGACCAAACTTAAAGAATTTTTAAATAATAGGTTGAATTTATTAAATTTATTTAATTGCGACTAAATTGATTGAATGTATAAATATGAATGATCAAATGTGCAATTTAAAATTTTTTCGTAACTGCCACATCACCAACTTAACGGCCGTTAACGAATCAATAACTATTTTGTAACAAAAAACTAATGTTTAATACCCATTTTGTAACTTTTAAAAGTTTGGTGATCATTTTATATTTTTTGGGATACTTTAGTGACCATTTATATACTTTATCCAAATATGAATGTTATGTTTAAATATCAGATGAAAAAAATTATATTATTTCTAATTAAAATAAGACCAAATTTAAAGAATTTTTAAATAATAGGTTGAATTCATTAAATTTATTTAAGTGCGACTAAATTAATTAAATGTATAAATATGAAGGGTCAAATGTGCAATTTTAAAAATTTCTGTAACTGCAACGTCATCAACTTAACGGTCGTTAATGACTTGTAATCACTAATTTTGTTCGGGATAGACCCATCTTTTATTTTATAAGTAATGGGCTTTTTCATATGCTGTCACTATCTAAATAAAAATATATGTGTGTTGTGAGCTTTGTTTAACTTAAATTAATTTATATATGTATGTTATACTATTTTATAAAAATCCAAACTATTAGTATATTATATTAATATCCTTTATATCTTGTTATTATTACTATGTTCACATTCTATTATTATTATTATTATTATTATTATTATTATTATTATTATTATTATTATTATTATTATTAAAACAAATCTGAAAATTCTAAAAAAAATAAATTAATTAATCAGAAGACCAAAAAAATACAATAAATATCAATCCATTCAAAAACAAAACATTACAATATATATAATAACGTCCCATACACATATAAATAAAAAGCCCATGTATCTTATTACAGTCCATTTACAAATAATAAATAATAATACAACAAGCCCAAATAAGTAATTAAATTATAAAAGCCCAAATTTGCCCTAGCCCTAGATGAAAAAACCTTAATCTGATATTTTTATCCTTGCAGCCACCTTAATCTCAGCCCTTGGATCAAGATGGAAACGGACAACCAAGACTAGGAACGGGTGACTCTTCAGCTTCCAATACGCGCGTGTGACGGCCACGCGCGGACCGTTCCGCTTCTTCAGTCTCGCGTGCATCTCACGCCGGAGTCCCATATGACCTCCCGTGTGCTATTCGAGCCCTTTCAGCTCCTCGCCGCCCCGTGCTCTCTGGTCCCCTCCTCCAGTAGTGGTAACACATGTAAAACAACAAACAAAAATAAGGAGCAACAACCATGTCAGATACATGAGAAGACAAAGCAACAATGGCTTGAAGAAGTAAAAACTTAAAATGTTGTAAACATAAGTAGTATGGGGTTCAAGATTGAACCGTGTAGATGTGAATAGGAAATAAAGAGACGATTGTAATGCGGTGATGGTGATATGGATGTTATAAATATGGTAACGGAAATGGTGATAAATGCCTTGAATTGGCTAAAACCAATTCGCACTTTAAAGTGTCTTTAATTGGTGGTAAATGTTTTGTTATTCTTGAAGAAGATGATTAACCATTTGTCCAAATGAATTCTCTAACCAAAAACACATTAAACAACCATTAGATAATAACTTATTTATTAAAGATGAGAGTAAATGTCGAGCTGATTTAAATGAGCTAGTTAAATTAATGGAACTAGTTATATTGAATGAACTAGTTTAATTAAGTAACTCACACACTAAATGAACCCACAAACATAAGAAAATTAACATGCTTTAAGTGAATTAACATGCATTAATAAACTAGCATGCATTAATTAAACTAACAAGCTTAAATGTTCTAAACAAGCATAAATGAATCAGAATGTTTAAATGAACATTAAGCCTTATTTATTCATGCACACATGCTGAAATTAAATATATAAAACTTAAAAAAAACTCATGCACGAGTAGGAGACTGCATTGCTTAAAAGATGGCCAAGGTTTCAAAGTAAGATTCAAGGCTTGAAAAGGCATATTTGAGCTTGAACTGTTGAGATCCTTAGCTTGGGAACAAGTGCTTAAACCCTGCAATTGCTTCGCTAATGTGAGCAAGGTCTCAAGAAGTTTAGTGTTGGCCCTGAATCACATCAGTACTGAATATAAATTCATATTTTATATCACATCTTATTATTTTGTTCAATATCATCACATTTTAAACATTTATACCAAAATGAATAGCATAAACA
Organism: Hibiscus tridactylites; assembly: GCA_958450335.1. NCBI lineage: Eukaryota > Viridiplantae > Streptophyta > Magnoliopsida > Malvales > Malvaceae > Hibiscus > Hibiscus tridactylites. Next base: position 65,609,821 of record OY288281.1, on the reverse strand, counting down.
ATAACTTACAAGCGACCATCCATATTCAACAATAACTATTCCGACATTATATAAGGTTGAGATCTCAACTTCTTCAATCAGATCAATGGCTGCAAAAAAGCACAAAAGGCAGTCTTGGAATGGAAATCGATGTTAAAAAAATTGGCATAATATCATAAAATGCCTCTAACATTTTACAAATCATTATTTTGGTCCTTAGTCTATTTTATGAAGCATTTTAACCTTCAATATTTTATTTTAGGTCAAAATGGCACTTCCATAAATGAAAATTATTAGTCAACTAATAGTAAATGGGTTGAAAAGATGTGGCAAACCTACATACAATGCACATTGACATAGCAGTGTCATATAGACAAAGGCGCCGACTAGAAAAATGATGCATAAGTCAAAAAATAATTTTATAAAACTATATAAAATATAACATTATTTTTTGCTGACATGTCATTCTTTCAAGTCATTTTAAGTTATTTAGCGTTAGTTGACTAGCAAATTTCAACCATAGAGGGATTATTTTAACCGAAATTAAAACATCGATGGCTAAAATATTAGATTATAAATATTTATTAACAATATGGATTACAGACTTTACAGTTAGTTTGTTAGGAGTCTTGATAACTAATTTTTTTATTAGTATATATAACCTATGTAACAACAACAACAACAACAACAACAACAACAACAACAACAACAACAACAACAACAATAATAATAATAATAATAATAATAATAATAATAATAAAAGTTCACTTGTTTGCCTTTTAACAATTGACTTACTCTGCCAAATATACGAGTCAAAACATCAACATGATATCCTAAGACTTTTTCGCTTCTCGTTCCTTTGAAACTGATTGTGTTTTCAAGAACGACGATCGGATCGACGTCTACTATATCCACCCTAATAAGAATCCAACGCTTATTTTGACTTCTTCTTTATTAAATGGGAGCAATTACCATGGGTGGACTCGATCCATAAATATATCCTTTATGTCCAAGAACAAATTTGAGTTTGTAGACGGTTCAATCAAGCAACCCAAAGAAAATGATCCTCGGTTTCAAGCGTGGGTGAAATGCAATAATCTTGTTCTTTCCTGGCTTTAGTGAGCTTTGAATCAAGAAATCGCACAAAATGTTATTTTGATTGACAATGCTTCCGAATTATGGACTGATTTATTTGACCGCTTTAATTAAGGGGATCTTCTTCGAATCTCCGATCTGCTTTAAGATTTTTACTCTTTGCAGCAAGGTAATCTTCTGGTTACCGCTTTTCACACTCAATTGAAAAGCATCTGGATGAAATATGTAATTTGAGGCCTTTAATTCTATGTGAATGTTCTGTTATGAAGTATCAAAAATGGGATTTTATGCTTAGGTTTCTTAGGGGATCAAATGAGAAATTTTCGGTTCAAAAATTTCAAATTCTAATGATGAAATCTCTTCCTAATATCAATGAAGTGTTTTCTATAGTGATTCGACATGAGAGATCGATCAATTCTGTTATTGTCTCTACTAATTCTAATATGTTGATGGCCGATAGATATAGTTTCAAGAATACATATCAGAATGTTATTAATAGGTAAGAAAGTAGATCTACCAATACTAAGAAATTTTCTTCAAGAACTAAGAGACCTTTATACCTTTACTTTGGTTTATATGGGCATACCATTGATAAATGCTATCGAAAGCATGAATTTCTTCCTAGTTATAAGCATAGAAGTCAAACTAGAAGGTCTAATCAAGTTGATTCTTGTAGTGATGAAGGATTATTGTATAGTGAATCTTTGGTTAAAGATGTCCTTTAACCTTTACTAAAGAACAATATGAAAGCCTGCTGCATTTGTTGTAAGTGAAGAATTTTATCAATAGTTCTGCTCAGACATCTATCAAAGATTCTAAACTGAATATGCCTCCTTCCACTTTTAACAATATTCCACGTGAAGGTGCATGTACTATTATTTCTTTTTCAACCTTGAAATATATGTTTACTCCTTGGATTATAGACTCATGAGCAACTAATCACATTGTTAAATCTTTACATTTTTCAAAGGTTATCATATTGTTACAGATAAATATGTTAGATTGCTTAATAATGAACTGGAAAGCAATTGCGAGTGTTTTGAGATATATAAGATATACTCAAAATTATGGATTGCATTATTCCAGAGATCCTACGGTTTAGAAGGATACTCCGATGCTAGTTGGATATCTGATATTCAAGATATCAAAGGCACAAGTGGATAGAAATCCTCAAGACAAACAATTATAACCAGATCCATAATAGAATATGGGTTTGTAGTTCTAGACAAGTCTAGAGAATAAGCCGAATGGGTTCGGAATTTCTTGGAGGATATTCCAGAATGGCCAAAGCATATGCCCACTATATGCATATATTGTGAAAACAAAATAAAAATTAGTAGAGCACATAGCTTTATGTACAATGGTAAGTCGCGACTTATGCGTCGTCGACATAATATCATTAGACAACTGATCTCAACTGGGGTTATCTCTATTGATTTTATAAGATCAAAAGATAACATTGCGGATCCGCCAGCTAAAGGCTTAAATCGAGATCATATTGAGAAAACGTCGAAAGCAATGTGACTAAAGCCCATGAAAATGTAAGGCGCCGTGTCAAGGAAAACCCTACCTAGTTGACTGGAGATCCCAAGATCTAGGTTCAAAGGGACAACCTAATTGCATAGACCTTGTGCGGTCACAGTGGGGGTTATTCTCCCAAGTCAATTCCTATTATGTAAACAGTGATCAAAATTGGTATAGGCTAAGCAAAGCTTTTAATGGCCATTGTGAGTATCGGTGAGCCAAACAACATAAGTCACCTATGTGAGAGTGAAGTGGGGCCGCTTCAAGGAGACTAATAAGGTATAGTTCTCTCAAAACTCTTGCAGAACCAGACGATGTTCACGGCTATATGGACATACCCATGAGAACTAATATTCTTGCCAGTAAGATAGTTGTGTGAAGTGTATCATCGTTTACACAAACGACAGAACAGTTCAAAGACACCGCACCATGTCTACTAGTCAGCCAGTAAAGTAAATATACTTTCACAAGGGAAGGTTCAAGGGTGGACACCTACCTATCCTATACAGCTATCGATCGTAAAATCTATCACCAGAATGAGTCAAAATGGTTTTTAAAAACATTAATTTCATTCATGTGGGGATTGTTGGGAAATTGTGATCATATGAAAACTTTGAGGCATATATTCAATAGGTAAAGATGGAGAATCGAATCATGAATTTACGTCTTCATACTCTACTCCATGAGATATTTACAACGATATCTCACATGCTCAAATTGGTTGAGTGATGAATGAGAAATTGATGCTCAAAGTAGGCAATTTGCAATGAATAGTGAAGAAATAGTAAGCTTGAATCCCACATTGGTCAGAGACCAAGTGTGGGAGGTGTATATATAATGAAACTAACCAACAAATTGTTGAATAAGCTTACTAAAGATTATGCCTTGTGTTCAGGCACGATGTGAGTGAACACAAATGTCTGGATTGGTTGGGCTTAGTATGAACTTGCTAAATTTTAGCCCAAACTCAAAAATGCTCATCCAAGAATTAGTCAAATAATTTGAAATTCAAAATAGATTTTGTGAATCTGAATAATCTAATTTAGATAGATTTTATTAGATAATATCTTTTTTTTAATTTAATTTTGAATTTGAGTTTAATTGTGATTAAAGCTCTATCTTTGCTCGCCTATAAAAGGAGGCTTCAGCAATAAGATAATTCACAACGAACATTGCAAGCTAAGAGCATTTCCTCTCAACTCTCCCCATTTTCTCTAAAAAGCTATCCTGCATTTGGTTTTCATTTTTTTCACGGTGATAGACAAAGGCAAGCTTCCAGTTCGTGATTTGCTTCTAGTTCGTGATCTCTGCATATATGCTAATGCAATTGATCATTCTGTTGTTGTATCCTAAGAGATAGACGTCCAACGTTTCTTAAGCACCATAGGAGCAGCCGAATCTGTCTTAAGGAAACTTGCGTTACACAAGCCTCAACAAATTTGTTCATTCGAATTGTTGCCCGGATACAAGTAAATGATTCTAATTTACTGCTTTAATATTTGATTTATATTTAAAATATTATTTTTGTAATTGTTTTGTTTTGTTCGTTACAATAATAATCTTATCATATTTTATTATTATTATTATTATTATTATTATTATTATTATTATTATTATTATTATTATTATTATTATTATTATTATTATTATTATTATTATTATTATTATTATTATTTCTAGGGCTGTAAACGAACCGAACGAACACGAACAGAACGAACACGAACGAGGGTGTGTTCATGTTCGTTCGTTTAACTTTAACCGAACAAATGAACGAACACGAACATAAACGAACACAAAATTTTCTTTTTTCGTGTTCTTTCATTAAGGAATGTAGCTTGTTCGTGTTCGTTCATGTTCGTTCGTTTAAATGGTAAACGAACATAAACGAACATAAACGAACACAAACGAACATATATAATTTGTTAAATATTTAATATTTTTGGTTAGTTCGATTAATTCAATTAATTAACCAATTTTAAACCGAATTAATCGATAATTGAAATTTGAAAAAACTCTTAATCATTAACCGAAACCTAAAATTATCTAATAGATTAACCAATTTTGTTTTGGTTCGGTCGGTTAGTTCGGTTTAACCGAATAATGAACACCCCTAGACATATGTGAATAAATTTAAATGAACATAAACGAACGAACATAAACGAACGAATTACCGAACGTTAACGAACATAAATGAACGAACAAGCCTTTTGTTCGTGTTCGTTCATTTAATTAGATGAACAAAAAATCTTGTTCATGTTCGTTCGTTTAATAAATAAACGAACATAAACGAACTTCCCGCCGAACGGTTCACGAACGGTTCGATGAACGTTCGGTTCATTTACAACCCTAATTATTTCCTTGCATTATTGACGCCCCTAATCTAACAACACTTTCGGCGGAACAGAGGAACACCATGTAGAGCGGACATATAGGAATCTGAGAACATCAAACTCGCATTCAAGATGTTTGGATATCAGAACTAGTAGTTCCACTGGGAGTTAAGATCAATCTGTGATAGAATATGAGTCGAAGGGAAGAAGATGAAGAAGAGATTCTTGAAGAAAAGAATGATTGTTATTAATTCTGTCAAAACGAAGATGGTTTTACATGTGAAGAGAGTGTTCTCTTATATACAGCACAAGAACTTAAACAAGAACTTAAACAAGAAGGTTAACAACCTTCAACAGATACAACTGTTATTAACAGATTCTTAACCACCTGGGTAGATTCCAGCTCAGCATACATATATACTAACATGCTTCCTATTCTTCCTCTTTTTCTGATTTGATGAAGAAATCATTCCACCTTTGACTGATGTGGAGCTTTAGACAATCTGATGCTGAGGAGCCATTAGACTCAGCTCCTCTGAACTGAACACTTTCAGATTTTTTCTAAGATGAAGAAAGAAAGCTGATGATAAGGGTTTTGTTAAAACATCAGCTACTTGATTAGCAGCAGGCACATAGTTAATAAGAAAGGATCCATCATTGACCTTTTCTCGAACAAAACTGAGATCAAGTTCTACATGCTTCAACTTAGCATGGTGAACTGGATTAGAAGAATGTGCTATAGCACTCGTATTGTCACACCAAATGACTGGAGTAGAAGCCAAAGCAATACCCAATTCAGAAAGAAGAGATTTGACCCAAATAGATTCACACATAGCATCTGCAAGACTTCTAAATTCTGCTTCTGTAGAAGATCGTGAAACAACACCTTGTTTCTTTGAACTCCAGGCAACAAGATTTCCACCAAGAAAGATGCAATGTCCTCCAGTCGATCTCTTGTCATCTATGCAGGTTCCCCAGTCAGAATCAGAATAGACAACCAGAGTGGTAGGTGAGCTAGAAGAAGAAAAGTATAAACCATGATCTAGTGTGCCTTTTAGATATCTTAACACCCGTTTAACAGCTTTCCAGTGTTTATCAAGAGGTGATTGCATAAATTGACTCAGCTTATTGACTGAAAACTGAATATCAGGCCTGGTAGTAGAAATATGCTGTAGAGTACCAACCACTTGCCTATAAAACGTACAGTCAGAAAAAGGATCCCCATCAGTGAGAGACAACTGAGGAGATGTGACCATAGGAGTAGAAGAGGGTGTGGACTCAAGCATTTTTGTTTTCTCAAGTAATTCTAAAACAAGCTTCTTCTGATTCAATATGACCCCTGAATCTACAAGCTGAATGTTCATACCAAGGAAGAAAGACAATCTGCCTAAATCTTTCAAAGAAAAAACCTCATTAATAGCTTTAATAACTGCATCCACTTCTTCAGGATTATCACCAGTGGCTACAATGTCGTCGACATACACCATGATAAACACAGTATTACCTTGTTTTCTTCTGTAATATAAAGATGAATCTGCTAAAGATGCAGAAAACCCTAACTGATTGACTAGATGACTTCTGAATTTGTCAAACCAAGCTCTTGGAGCTTGTTTAAGGCCATACAATGATTTTTCAAGCTTGCAAACCAACTGTTGACCTGAGGGACTCTCTTGCTCAAAGCCTGGAGGCTGCTGCATATAAACTTCTTCAAGCAAATCTCCATTGAGAAATGCATTATCAACATCTATTTGCCTTAATATCCAACCATTACTAAGGGCTATACTTAACAAAATCCTAACAGTGACAAGTTTCACAACTGGGCTGAAAGTCTCAGAGTAGTCAAACCCAGCCTGTTGAGAAAAGCCCTTAGCCACAAGTCTGGCTTTATAACGAGCTACACTTCCATCTGGATTTTGTTTCACCTTGAAGAGCCACTTACAACCTATAGGAACACGATCTTCAGGAAGTGGTTTCAGAACCCAAGTACCCTTATCAACCAAAGCTTTCAACTCCTTAAGCACTGCATCTTTCCACTCAGGAATTGTCATAGCATGATGAACATCCTTTGGCAGATCACTAACAGACTCAGCAAGAAAAACTTTTGGCTTAAAGATGCCTGCTTTGGACCTAGTGACCATTGAATGAGAAGGAACAATAGCTTTAGACAATGAGTCAGAACCAGAAGACTCATTAACAGAATGACCACCAGAATCAGATGAAGACTGAGCATCAGAAGGAGCAACAGACATATGAGGAGAAGTAGGCAAGACAGAAGGTAAAAGATCATCAGAGCGCACAACAGAACGAACATCTTCATTTAAAGAAGCATCAGTTGCAGGGGGAACTAAACCATCCTGAGCAGTAGGTGAGGAAAGCTGACCAGGAGGACTATTAACAGGAGAGAAAGAACCAACATTTTGAAAAGGAACATCCTGATCATTCTGAATAGACACATCATGTTGAACATGATGAAGAGGAGAATTGTTAGGATGAGAAGAAAAAGAATTAGTATCAAGATTACTATTGGAAACAGATACAGAAGAAGAAGTAGAGGAAGAATTAAAAGTAGGATTAGGGGTTTGAACAGAAACCAAAGAAGGTTGAACAAATTTGAACTTATAAAGTTCAGCATTGTCCTTTTCAGAAACAGAAACCTTATTCTGCAGATAAGGAAAACAATGTTCATTAAACTGAACATGTCTTGAAACAATGACTTTTCCATCAGGTGTTAAACACTTATATCCATGCTGAACAGAACTATAGCCTAAGAACACACAAGAAACAGACCTAAATTGCATTTTATTTTTATTATAAGGCCTGGTTAGAGGAAAACATTGACAACCAAAAATTTTTAGGAACTTATAATTGGGTTGACAATTAAACATTTTTTCATAAGGTGAAATTCCATTAAGAACTCTGGTAGGTAACCTATTAATGAGATAAACAGAAGTATAAAAGGCATCTGACCAAAACTTAAAAGGAATACCACTTTGAGCCATTAAAGTAAGCCCTAATTCAACAATATGTCTATGCTTCCTTTCTACCCTACCATTCTGTTCAGAGGTATAGGGGCATGTTTTTCGAAATTGAATACCATTGTCAACAAAATAACTTTCTAAAGACCTAAACTCAGTACCACAGTCAGATTGAATACATTTAAGCTTGCAATCAAACTGTCGTTCAGCCATCTTGTGAAAGTTAATAACAACAGTCTTAACATCTGACTTCCTGTAATCACCTATTTTGTCCGGGGTGTTAAAACCCGTTTTCTTTTCTTTTTTAATAGTGGGCTTTGATTTATATACGTTGTTATGGCAAGAATTAAAAAACTCAAAAAACAAAAAAACAATATATATCTTATAAATATTATCTTATCCTCACGTATATATATTTATATCTTATTATAATATCCTATCTTATCTATCATATTATTATTATTATTATTATGTATTTCTTATACATTTTATTTATTTAGTACCATCGATATTATATGCTGCATTATATTCTAATATATTATCATATTTGATATTCTTGTTAACATTATCATATATTATTACTTATATAATTATTAATACTGTCTACCATATTATTAGTGTTGATATCTATATTATTATTATTATATTTATTGTTAATATCATTATTATTAATTAAATCTGAAAATACAAAAACATTAAATAAATGCAAGTCCATATGATAAATAAAAGCCCAGTTTATTAATTTAAAAGTCCACATTACATAATAAAAAAGCCCAAAAACATTAAACACTTTGCACAGCCCAATTCGGGCCCAAACTTAAATAACAGAAACCCTAATGCCCACTTCTGTTTTCTTGCAGCCGCCCCCATTTCCCACCGTTAGATCTGGGATCCAGATCTAACGGTCCAGATCGCTCCAGGACGAAGAAACCCTAGATGAGGCCCCTTAGCCCTAGCGCCGCACTCCGCATCACCGTTGGATCGAGGATCAACGGCTCAGATGGTCCCTGATGGAGGAAACCCTAGATGGCTCTCAGCTCACGGGCGCCGCATCGCTTGCAGCCGTCGGATAAAGAGCGTATCGGGCGGTTGAGATCGAACCGAGGAGGATTCCAGAACCCTCACGCCCACACGCGCGGCTTCCCAGCTCCCTCACGCGCGCGAGTTCGAGCCCCTTCGAATTCTGCTGACCGTCCGGATCACTCCACGTCGCTCGGTCGGCCTTCTCTGGTCCCCTCCCCTCGTACGAGCCTCACATGCAGCCAAAAATAACAAGAACGTCAGAGGCCGAAAACGCGCAAATGCAAAAGAAAAAAAAGAAACAGAAATGGCAGAGGCAACAACCGCAAATCACAGACATGAATACAGCCAAAATCATCAACAACCCAACAGATATTTCAGCATTATACACATTTTAGAAAAGCAAAAAAATGTAAAAATCGGGGCTATAAATACCCGAGCAAATGTAATGAGAAAGGGGGATTTTTTTTTCAGAGAGTTTTTCGGAGAGAGCATTAGAGTTTTTCAGAAAGCATTTCCAGAGAGGTTGTAATCGAAATTTTGATATCAATACAAGCCAAGTTTCCGAGGTATATCAGCTTTCCCTTTTTTTGTTTCGAATCTGAAAATAAATAAAAAAAAACAGAAACGGGTCTAGTATTTTACCTTTGCGTCTTTTCATCCCCACGTCTGTCTGCCTTCCCCGCCGGTGACAAGCTCCGCGGTCTCTTCGGAGACCATGCACGAGTGAATCGGTTGGGGGTGTTAACACAAAAGGGGATTTTGGGTTTCGATTTTTAGACTTTAAAAAAGACAAACGAAAGTTTTTTGGGGTTTTGGTTTCGAAAAAAGGAGGTTTTCGGTCTACTTGATTTCAGAAAGAAAAGAAAGAAAAAATTTTAGGGTTCCGGCGCCGGCAACGGCACCGGAACCACTTGGCGGCGCCGGACTTCACAGAGAAAAGGGGGGGGCTCGGTCTGGTTTAGGGTTTTAAAAAAAAAGGGGCTGATAAGTTTTTAATTTAGGTTTTATAATGTTTTAATGTTTTAAAATCGGTCTAATCGCGTTTAAGCCCCCTCCGCGTCACTGTAATTGCACGGGGAGGGCTTCCGCATCTCTTAACCACGACCGTGGTCCCTGCAACTTGGTAAAGTCTTTCAATTTCGTCCCTGCGTCCGTTTTAATTAGATTTCGGGTGGTCGAATCACTCTTTTGGTCCCTGTAGGTTCCCGCATTATTTTAATTGAGTCCATATTTCGGTTTTAATTGTTTTTTGAATGGTTTATTTACGTATTTGGTCCCTGCCAGTTTCTATTTATTTACTTAATTATTTATCTTTCGGCATATTATTTTTGGTCATATTGTGGTTATGTATGCATTTTTGTCCCCTTCATATATGTTGCATCGAATGTATATTGTGCACATTTAATATGGTATTCATGCATTTTGCATTTTCTTATATCAAATACATGTATTTTGCCATATTGTTTATATGTACATATATGTTCATAATGTTGCATGCCTATTTGTTTTAATGTCATTCGAATATATATATTTGTTGTATGATTTTTTATGTCGTTCGAATATATTTGTGACATGCATTTTTATTGTCATTCATGTGACTTTTAGCATTTTAATTTGCATATTAATTAATTTTTAATTATAAAACGGAGATACTTATTAATTCGCGTATTCGGGTCGACATACCTAGCTTATTGGATGTCCCGCGAATATTCGGGTTAATTCGAATCGTCTAAAGGCAAATTCGAGATTAAAATGGACAAGACCATAACACTATATTTATTTGTTTGCATCATGCATAAAGGTGACGTACGGGATCCGAACCCTAAACTAACACGGCAGTCAGTCTTATATGATGTCGGTTTAGTCTTTGGTCCGGTGTACCGTCATCCTTTTTAATTAAATGGTAAATTAATTCGATATCACCAATTTGAAAAAGCTCGTACGATTAAAGTCCGGGTTTCAATCAAGAACCCCTAATTAAAGCCTTTTCAAATTCAGATAATTTCCACCAATTAAAAGCAACAATTGTTTTGGTACCGATTTCCGGGCGTGACGGGGGTGCTAACCCTTCCCCACACGTAACCAACTCCCGAACCCTTTCAAAAGAATCTCTGGTTTTGTTTTCTTACGGTGTCTGGCCTACCATAGTGGCCGGTGGCGACTCCAAACCGAGGAAAAAAGATTTCTTTTAAAGGTTGTTTTCCCGAAACCCGAGCCAATTTTTAAATTCCCCCATTTTTAAATCATATTGAATATTTTTCAAAAGTAACGGGAACTTGATTTGCGGAAGAAAAACCCCGTTACACTTCCTAGCAACAAAATAAATCCAGGTATACCTGGTTGCAGAATCAAGAAAACTAACATAAAAGGCACAATTGTTAGAAAGCAAGGGTGCAGGACCCCAAACATCTACTTGAACAAGCTGTAAAGGAGAGCTATAAACAGATAAAGATGGTTGAAAGCTTAATTTGTGACTTTTACCTAGCTTACAAGCTTCACAGAAAAACTTTTCATTCTTATTAAAACCAGCAACATTACAAATGTGGGACAACTTATCTAAAACTTCACTAGAAGGGTGTCCAAGCCTTCTGTGCCATACAACAGAATCAGAAACAGACAAACAAAGATCACTAGGCAAAACATCATTATCCTTCACAACATGAGAAGACTCATTACAACTAGAAGAAACAGGACTGACAGAATTTATAGACCCAGACAAACAGCAACCATCTGAAGACTCAAACCTGTAAAGACCCTCACTTTGCAAACCGCGAAGGATCAGCTGCTGCGTTTTCAAATCCTTCACAACACATGAGTTAGGGAAAAATTCAATAGACACATTATTATCTTTGGTAAACTGAGACACAGAAAGCAGATTCTTCTTAATAAGAGGAACATGTAAAAGATTTTTTAAAATTAAAGGCCTAGCATCAGATCTAATCACAGAAGAACCAACCCTAGATATAGATACAGTAGAGCCATCGGCAACAGAAACTCTACCTGAACCGTAATAAGGAGAAGAGGAGACGATATTACCTGCATCAGGAGTCAAGTGAGATGTCGCGCCGGAGTCGGGATACCAAGCAGCATCACCATATCCAAAATCCTCTGTGACGGCAGCAACATTAGCAACCACTGACTCAGTCGGATTCTGGGCAACACCGGTAAACGCCGAGCCTTGCGAGACCGTCTGAGAACCCAAGTCTTCAGAGTATTCTTCAGAGAAAGAGACTTGATTAGCAGACGAGAAGCCAAGACCTTCGTAGCTTTGGTCAAAACGAAAGAAACAACGGCTGGCCAGGTGTCCAAGTTTACCGCAGATCTGACACTGCGGCCGTGCACGACCACCAAAAGACCTCCCACCGCCACGGCCACGGAAAGCACCACGACCATTGTAGAGCGGCGGCCAAAAACCTTGAGGAGCGGCACGAGTATTGTTTTGAGAGAAACTAGAGAAACCCTGAGTATTATGTGGGCTCGGAAATGGGCCTTGAGACCGAGACCCATCAGACAAAGACCCTTGCACCATATTGACAACAGAGCCTTGAGCCAAAAACTCAAGTTGCCGGGACTCTGTATCAAGCAAGACACTAGTAACACCGTCCAACTTATACGGCATTTGACTAGACGTAATAACCGCCACCACCGGTTCATACTCCGGCGGAAGCCCGAAAAGAATAGTAGAAATATGCATAGTCTCCGACAAAGGGTTACCACAGGCAGCAAGACTGTCACATATCCCCTGGATCTGTGCAAGATATTCACGCATAGATTGATCGCGTTTGCGAATGTTCTTCAAAGAACAATGCAAATGCATGATTCGAGTAGTAGAAGTAACCGAGAAATTAAGCTTTACTTTCTCCCAGATGTCTAAGGCATTCTTGCAATTCACTAAAGAAGGCAGAATCGATGGACCGATGGATGAAAGTAGCCAAGAACAGAGTGCACTGTCCTGTTGCTTATACTTCACATACTCAGGATTCAAGACTTGACGACCACCATCTCCGGCTACACGTTGCGGAGGTACAACCAGCGAACCATCAATGTGATCTTCAAGCGCAAGACTTTCAATGGTGAACAACACCTGTTGTTTCCAAAGAAGGTAGTTGGAATCATCGAGTCGTAAGGAAATCGACTTGTTCGTGAAGGGCTTGGAAGACGTTTCTGCCATGGAAGAAACCTCTGATACCATGATAGAATATGAGTCGAAGGGAAGAAGATGAAGAAGAGATTCTTGAAGAAAAGAATGATTGTTATTAATTCTGTCAAAACGAAGATGGTTTTACATGTGAAGAGAGTGTTCTCTTATATACAGCACAAGAACTTAAACAAGAAGGTTAACAACCTTCAACAGATACAACTGTTATTAACAGATTCTTAACCACCTGGGTAGATTCCAGCTCAGCATACATATATACTAACAATCTGCCATCTTTATCGTTTTATTGGAACCTGAAAGTGGATTTGCTAACTTTGCCTTATATGGAGGAGGGAGAAGAATTTTGGAACTTGGCCACAGGAAAAAAGCAATGCATCGCAAAGTGATAGTTTTTCCAAGAGAGTGGGAGTTAGGATGGAACAATCTAATTTAAAGAAAAGGTGTTAAAAGAATTAGTTAGCGTCAGATTCTGTATCTATCAAGCAGTTGAGATGCAGTTAACTTCGATATATTGTACTTTTAATATGGTATCAGTTTCCAAGCCTATTATTTGAGTTTCTTTACACTATACTTTTTGGGTTAAGCCCATCGAGTTAGAAAGTTCTTTTCTTTGGGTTGAAAACTTCGAAGAGCCAGAAGAGAACCTCCCTTGAACCCTAAAACACATGGAGAAGAAATAGGAGAACCAAAGTGACCATGCAAGTGAATGAAGTGGAAGAAAAGCTGATTCTTTAAAAATAATTGGGGCTTAGTTTTGAAGATAATTCGTAGAAATCGCTGATTCTACAGAAGTAACCCATAATGGGGTGGCCAAAACAAGTTACAATAGGCAAGTCAGTTCTCTAAAAGGTTGGTAACATCAGTTTCCAAATCGAACACAAACGTATAGTCATGACCATTACAGTGACATCCCAAACAAAAAATGAGGTTCCGTCTACCCCATCATGATATCAAAATTATTTGATGAATACTTAGAAACAAGACTCAATACTCCAAGCTTTTAAAATCATCACACCTCGGCTTGAGCTAGAGCTTACTGTCACAAACATACTCTTTTTTTGTTTGTGCGACACTTAGACACTCTTTTCTCGGTGACTAAGTCACCATAAACTCCTTAAATAAGCTTTAAGTGCAAGCTAAGCATAGTTAAAAAAATAAATACTAAGGCAAGTATACTTTAAGTAGGAAAAAAGAGAACTCGAGTATTGAATACTTAAAAAAAGAAATTTAATGTCTTGGAGAATGCTTTACAAGGTACTTGCATTCTTATATTTTATAATTTTTATAGCCTTCGACCTCTCCATGAACAATGGTGATCAATTTATTACTACGGTCAATATTTAGTTTCTAGATGAACTTGCACAAGCCTAGCAATATCTTACAACTCCTAGAATTTTCTAAAATATTTGGAGTGTCATTTTTGGTGTCTCATCAATTGATTGGCATCGAAAACTATACAATTTGGAGCGCTTCTTTTTTGACAAAAAATAAGCTGAGATTTCTTGATAGTGACTACCATGAGGAAGATTTTGATCCTCTTCTTCATCCCAATAGGATTGTTGCAATGTGATTGCTTTTCCTTGGATCCTTAACATGGTGAGTCTTGAGCTTTCTACTGGCATTGTGTTTGCTTCGAGCACAACTCTTGTATGACAGGAGTTGAAATAACGGTTTCACAAGGTTGATGGATCTCATGTTTTTTTTTCTCCATCACGAAATCACATTGCTCAGTCAAGGTGGTCTTTCGATTTCAACTTATTTCACAACTCAAATTACTTTGGGATGGGTAGTCTGCCCTTCTCCCTTTTTTTTTCATATGAATGTGGGGTAAAAATCTCCTGCCCCCTAACCATGCCTCCTTCTATGCCCCTGCCTAAAAATACTTAAAAATTAAATCTTACCCTATAACCCTAATTTTTATATTCTAAACTCTAAACTCTAAACCCTAAAAAAATACACCCTACCCCTAATTCCCTACATCCTAACCCTAAGTCCCACTATTTTAAAGTGGAGGTACAAATGGAGGCATACTTAAGGGTAGATGATTTCTATCCATGAATGTGATCAGTCTCAACAAAACTTATTGAATCTTCGCCAGCAACGTTTGTTTTCAGTTCTTGATGGGCCTCAATAAAACTTATTTCGCTATTCGTAACTAACTTCTTTTGATGCAACCACTTCCAACAATTAATCAAGCATACTCCATGTTGGTTCAAGAAAAATTTCGGCATGTTCATCTTTCTGGGGGTTTCTGCTATGTTTTTTAATACCTCTGGTGGTTTTACCTCCTCTTCGCGTTGCCAATTTTTTGGGACATGTGCGGGTATGCAATCAAAGGTCATAAACAAGATAGCCGTTATCGACTAATTGACTTCTGACTTTGAATTCAATAAGAAGAAAGATGTGCAAGTTACTACATGAGTGTCAATGTGGATGCTTCCTCTAAAGGATCTAGCAATTTTGTTGTATAAAGTTACTAAGGGTTTAGAGTTTGAGTTTAGTATTAGAGTTAAGGTTTGGGGTAGGAATAAGATTTGCATTGTAAAGTGATGTAGAATTGAGGTTTAAGGTTTGAAATTAGAGTTTAGGGTATATAATTTAAAATAAAGTGGTAGTGTTAGATTTAATTTTTATTCAGTATTGATATACACATGAAAACAGTAAATACGTATAGAGAATTTTTTGTTTCACTTTGAGATTGATATCATTTTAAGTTAATTTTACTTGGGATGGACATAAAAATAAATATTTGGCCATATCACCGTAGGTCATAGGGTGTAAGCTGTAGAATAGAAATTTCTATTTTTTTTGTGTCTCTATTTATGTCTCCACATTAAAAATTAGGTTCAGAATTTTATTGTTTAAGGTTAGGGTTTAAAAAATTTAAGTTATGATATATTTTTTTAAAGTGTATAATTTAAAATTTAAGGTTAAAACTTATAATTTAATTTTAGTGTTAGAGTATAAAAAAAACATGAGCATATGATATTTTTGTCCGTAAACTACATCTGCTCTAGCAAACTGAAAACCTGTGCCGGTTTCGTGACAGATTTCAATCAATCCTTCCGTCTTCAAAGAAATATCTGAAAATTTCTTCTCTGAAACATGGTTAAATCAAGCAGGCTTTTCACGTTTCCTGATCAGCTGAATCCTTTATATATTGCAAAATTAAGCCACCGTTTTGTACCTCTTTCTCGATTTGTTTACGTAATTAAAGTTGTGCTTCTTGTTAGATCATATATTCTACTAAGAATATAATATGTTAAGATTGTACGTATTGTTAAGGGTTTTAGTATTCTCATGGATATAGTAAATACTATTGTTTAATTTACGATATATGTACAATAAATTAATTAAGAGTAAAATACTTAAATCATCTCTCAACTTTGTTCTATGACCTATTTTGGTCACTTAAGTTTTAAAATACTCAATTTTATCACCGAACTTTAAACATTGACTTATTTTGGTCATTCTACCGTTAAATTCTTAACATTGTTATGACGTGGAAATAAAAAAAATAATATTTTAATACACATCATTAAATAAAATAAAAAGTAAATAAAAAATGCATAATAAAAATTCCTCTTTTTACCCAAATGTAAGGGCTAAGGGGTGCTCTTGGAATCTAATTATCATTGACCTGGAGAGTTTCCATTGCAATGCCTTCCCACACCATAGCGTCAAGGCGACCATTTCTAATAAGAATTGCATCAGTTCAGTGCATGGTAGGGCCGATAAAACTAACTTTCAAGGGCTTGGAAGTGCCAGCAAGGTCTATAGAGGTGGGATTCTAAAAGTCATTCTCCGTAAATTTCTATACCAAAACTCACTCTCCATCTTCCATCACCACCCAAGCAAAGGAAATGAAGTAATAATGCTGAAAAGGGTAGGGGAAGAAAAAAATAAAAGTGAGAAATTAGAATGGTTTAGTTCAGATGAATACAAAGAAATGGAAACAACGAGGTGAGAGTGTGTGGGGTTGAGATACTATACACCACACGACAAGTAACAATGGTAAATGCAATAGCAGAGACAAAGGACCCACGTTTCAAGACAACAATTATTAGGGTTAAAAATCACAGCAAAGCCAAACAAAATTCGAAACTCAAAAAAAGAAGAGAAAAAATAAAAGAGAATTCACCCACTCTCGGCCATGGCGGTTCTCGGTGACCGGAGCCCCCAACGGACGATCCCAACGGTGAAGGTGAAGCTCGGGTAGCAAGGAGCAATATAACTCATTTCGACGTTGATCCAACGGCGAGAACAAAAGATCGAAGAAGGTTTTTACTTTCGCTTGGGTTTCGTTTTCAAGATATTTGGGTTATTTTTTGAGAAATCCAAACGGACAGAGAAAAAGCTTCCTCTTTGGCGGTTCCTGTTCGGCAAGAAAAACCAAAGCAACAACGGGGGTGGCGGTTGGAAAGCAATGACAAAAATGGGAATTTACACTCTGTTTTGTTGAAGGAGAAGAAATGTTTAGGAAGATGATATTTTTTTATTTTATTTAAGGATGTGTATTAAAATATTTTTTTTATTTTTTATTTCCATGTCATAACAGTGTTGGAGATTTAACGGTGGAGTGACTAAAATAGGTCAATGTTTAAATTTCAGTGATAAAATTGAGCATTTTGAAAGTTAAGTGACCAAAATAGTTCACAGAACAAAGTTGAGTGATGATTTAAGTATTTTACCCATTAATTAATTATGTCCTCTATAAGTATGTGTATTCACAACACGAAGTTTGGCATATAGCGGCGATTTTTGCCACGTTTTTGGAGCAAACGCCGCTAGAGTTGTACATATCACGACGTTTGCAGGACAGACGCCACAAGTAGTTTTAGTGACATTTGTTTTTTCAAACGCCACGGAAGGTGAAACTCTCTGTTTTAATTTGACGATTTTAACTCAATTTCATACTCCTTCACCATCCCCAAATCAAATATCGTGAAATCCCTAACTGCATCTCTCTCGTCGCTGTGCTTTGTCCTCGCCGTCGATCGTCCCTCAGGCCGCACGGTCGCACCATCAAGCAAGCACCAAAGGTTAGTCTCTTTTCTCTTTAATCAGTAAGTTTGTTTGATTCTATGCATTGTATATTGCCTTCCCTCTTGCTGCTGCGTATGAACAAAGTTTCTCTTAGTCTCTTCAAGCGTTTACTTTCATCTGTGTATGAACTTTGATGCTTTTGCTCAATTTCATACTAGTTTAGTAGTATTTTTAATTGAATCAATCGGATTCGGTGCATGAATGTCCCCAACCCAGCTAACATTGAAGCTATGGCTTCTGCTAAAATATGAACCAATAAAAATTGTAAAGTAGTTACTACAAGGTGCTCACAAAATTTTAATAATTATCCAAACTAATTTATACAGGAAATTATAAGTTTACAAATTGTGAAAAATTAAAATAAGTTAAATTAACAAAATAATGAGTTGGAAGTGACACAAAAACTAATCACTCCTACTAAAATATTATATACATTTAAAGTTGAATTATATGAATACTAATTAATTTCAATTTCAATCGGTGAGTCCGCATATGAATATGGGTATTATCATATAGAGCAGTTATAATATGTAGTAATAGAATGAAAAGCTTTGCTGATACTCCACTGTAGGTATATTCTAAAAACATTTGTGTATTGGATGAACTAAAAGGAGGCCAAAAGTTTAACTTTTACTTACAGGTCCAGTGATTCACTGCTGCATTTCACTTTTGGTTCATCTCTTTTTTGGATGATTTTTTTAAATAATTAAAAGAATGTGATAAAATTTTAATTCACTTATAAGAGAGTAAATATAAATTTAGATATTGTAGAGCAAATTTTAAAAGAAAACTCAGCTGCTTAGCTTTTGCTTGAGTGGAGACAAGAAAGGGTTTTTCTAGTCTTGGGTTCTTGGCCATGCTGGATGAATTGTCGGGTAATACAAAAATGGTTAAATTCGCCCTAATGGTTGAGTTTAGGGTATTTCCCTACAAAGCTCCAACTTTTAAATAATGAAAATTTCTTATAATAGACAACTTCATTTTCTTGCCAGTTCTTACTTCTTCAATTACAAGTTATATTAGTGTTAGGAACAATCATCCTGTAAAGGAAGATATGAAATATTATAAAATTCTTATAAATATTATTGAATTGGATTATTATAGCAAACGAAAAGTTATGTTATTACGTTGTAATTAGGCTGATGTAAATACTACTCGAGACATTAAAAGAGGTCAATTTAATTTTACAATGGTAAACTTCTCTCGATTAATTCACACATGTCAACAATTGATGGACGAACTATATATATTTTCTTCTCAAGTCAAACATATTTTTTACTGCCATAATCCAATGAATGAGGGTTGATATGTTGTACTCCACAACACCCACAATGACTTGATAGACATTAGTGATGGAAGTAGAGATGACATTGAAACTAGATTAAAATTTTTACCTTTTGTAGCACAAAACTTAGAACAATCATTAGTTTTAATTCACAATTTCAATGGATTCGAGAGGACATGAATGAAGGTTTTAATGAAAACTGATGACATAACAATGTAGTAAGATTTATATCTTAATTGATTAATCTATAATATTATAACTTTTAATTTATTGTCAAATACATAAATTAATAGTATTGTTGTTACTAATCACTCAAATTATTGTTTGTTTATTGCGGATATTATGCATATGAGAAAATTAAGTGATATGCGAATTGTTCAAGTTCCTCAAGCGGACGAAGTAAAAAATAATCATGGATTGCCTGGTGTTGGATCTTTAGAAGTTTAGAAAAAAATTGAAAATGTAGAAATTGATGGTAATGTTCAACACTTTATTTAAATGATAATTGCCTTTTATTATTAACTTGATTTTAAAAATTTTACTGAATTATTTATTATATAGCTGAAAATAGTCGAAGACACAAAACTAGAGAGCGCAGGAGGTTGACGGAATAATATTAACTTCTTCCTAGAGAACGTGTAAAAATTTCAAGAAACAATGTCGGTCAACTTATTAGGGCAAAAGCGGGTGTTTTGGCCAATTAATTAGGTATAGTTGCACACAATGTTACACTTTTACCAATCAATTATGAGTCATGGCATGAGATGTTGAATAGTAACAAAAATCAAGTTGTAAATTATGTTAAGGTAATAATGTCATTGTAATAGATAATACATTACTGTTCAATAATAATTTATATTGACTTTGATTGTGTAATTTGTAGAAAAAAATATAATTTTTTTTAAATGGTTTCAATGAAAAAGAAAATAATGAGCATCGGAACTTGACCACAAATCCACAACCGAAACTAATTTCTTTCCCAAGTCTCGGTATATATCATGAAAAGGATAGGACGAGTGATATGTAGATTCATGACCCAATTCAATGAGTTGAAAGTTGGGTAAATCCAAGACCTCAGAATCTGAAAGAGGATTCAACAGTTGCATTTTGGCACAGTGGTTCCATCTCTGATTTTGGTGAAGCAGCAAGCATGATCTTGTGTTTAGTTATCGTGATAATGTAAAAGGTGTTTCTGGTAATATGAATTACATCTAATTCTTCAACGGAGAGAGGTGTGTGGGTAAAGGTGAACTTTTGATGGAACAGAGGAACGACATGAAGAGCAGACGGAGGCATTTGGCATGCAGCCTTGAATTCAAAGGCAATTATTTCTATATAGCCAATGAGAATGGACTTAGCAAACACACCAATGTGAACTCAAAATTTAGCACCTACAAATTTGAGGATACATGAAAAAACAACACAAATACAATATGAATACATGAAAAAACAACACAAATACAATATGAATACATGAGACGGAGCTAGAAACTGCGGTTTGAGCTTGGAGTGCCGACTTCTTTTTCTGCAGAAGTTGCTCTTTCTAGGAGATTTGTTGTTGAAGAGATAGCCATGGGCGAATCTATTCCTATACTTCCTAGGTCAAATGACCTACCAATAAAGAAAATAAATAAAAAATCCTAAAGAAATCTACCATGAACCTCAATGTTGGATTCAAAGAATTATGGCTGAAGAAAAGGGATTTAGGGAATTAAAGAGCACGTGGCCGAGAAACTGCTAAAACAATCATAAATGGACAAAAATATGGGGCATTGCCAAACGAGTTTTTGACAAAAATCAGCCCATCTTTTCCATAATTAGATCCAACTACTTAGTTTGATTGGCCAAAAAAACATTACGCGAAGGATATAAGAACATGGTTTTGGCAAAGAATAATTGCAAGTTGCAACCTCAAATTTGTATAAATAAAAGCAATACCCACTTTCTCATAAATTAATCATCAAATAATCAACAAAAAATGAAACACGTGAAAAGGGCATTGCTGGTTTTAAAAAGTAATTTTTAAGAATAAATTAAAATTTAATTTAAATAAAATAAAATTAAATACTAGTAAGTAGACACGCTTACTTTCAAATTTTTTTCTTAATAGTGTAATCCCCTCTATTTGAAGCTCTTTTGAAACTTAATTTTTTTCTCGATATTTTTATTTCTGATAAGTTATGATCAATTTGAATATTTGAAGCCTACAACGATTTTAATTTTATAATCTTTTTGAAAAATCTTTAAACTCTAAATCGATCTTGAAATAAAAAACACATGTTTGCTTGTACAACAATACCACTTATCAATACTTAATTTTATTAGAGTAATTTTTTCTACTCTCTAAAACACAATTACACCGGAATAAGATAATTCTAATATCTCAAACATATTTACACGGTATAGATTAGTTTTGCAATGCCAATATTTCTCCAACTATAACCTTGTTTGCTTGCACAATATTTCTATTTATCAATGCATTAATACACCAATGTAAATTAATGTTACATTATTATATCGATCAATGAACTACCAAGTTTAAATTCCTGAAGATACTTAATAGGGATGACAATGGATCGGACTTTATAAAGTCCAAGCTCAATCCAATTAATAATCAAACCTCAAAAAAATCCAAGTCCAAATTTAAGTTCAATTACATAAATTCAAGTCCGATCCAATAAAATATATACGACCCAAATCCAAATCCAAAAATTCTAAATCTAATTAATTATTTTCTTTTTTAAAGTAACAACTAACATAATTCCTAATCCCACATGCTTATTAGTTGTCATTTCTTTCATTATAATCTTGATTGCTATTTAATCAAGACATTAGAGGTTTTTAGGATCAATTGTAAAAAACGATGCATTTTGTACTTGGTTTATTAAATGAATAAAGTAATTTCTTTTTTCTCCAAGACCCGATCGTGTTTTCCCCAAATCAGAAAACTACCTAACCCTAAAATTTAAGAACTCAACATGGTATTAGTTGATTTAGATTCTTCCGATACGCATTCTTTCACCTCCTCTTGTTTCCGAAATTTTGACCCTTCCGACGAGTTCTACATACATCCCAACGAAAATTCGGCGCTTGTCTTGACTTTCGTTCTGCTTACTGGAGGAAACTACCATTCTTGAGCCCGCTCGATGCTCATGGCTCGAATCTCCAAAAACAAGTTCTAGTTTGTTAATGGTTCGCTGAAGGAGCCTCATGAAGATGATGCAAGCTATTTCGCCCAGGTGAAGTGCAATAATTTGGTGCTCTCCTGGCTTCAGAGGACCATCAGTTCTGAAATCGCGCAATCAATGTTGTGGTTTGGTACGACCTATGAGCTTTGGGCAGACTTGCGAAATCATTTCAGTCAAGGCGATCTTATGAGGGTTTTTGATCTTCAAAAAGAATCTTTATCTTTAAATCAAGGTATTAACTCTGTTACTACCTTCTACACCCAATTAAAAGTTATCTGGGATGAATTATGCATGTTGCGGCCCTTATGTTCTTGTTCTTGTGATGCTGCTAAGTTTCGAAAACAAGACTTTGCTCTTAGGTTTCTCAGAGGTCTTAATGAATCTTTTGCTGTCCCTAAGTCACAAATCCTTATGATTAAACCTTTTCTTGAGATTCATAATTTTTTTTCCATAATTGTCCAACACGAAAGATATGTCTATGTTATTCCTTGTGATTCCAACATTCTTGTTGTTGACAGAAATACCAATAAGTTTCAAAAGAAACCTTCATTCCTAGTAGTACTGCTCGTAGACCTCTGTGTACTTTCTGTGGTATCCATGGACATACTATTGACGAATCTTACAAGAAGCATGGATACCCTCCTGGTTATAGGTCTAGGCCTTCGGTTAGTAGAGCAAATCTTGTAGGTCTTTCTAATTCTGAAAATCTTTTTGTCAATGATTCTTTGATTAAGAGTGATGTTAAGTCAGAAGAAATCCTTGCTTCTTTCACTAAAGAACAATATGAGGGGTTAATTTCTTTGCTCCAAGAAAAAAACCTTTCTACTCAAAATTCAGCAAATTAGTCTACTGTGAATGCCCTGTCCTCTAACTTTGTTTCTGCAACAGCTCCTAATGATGATTCAGGTATAATTCTAACATGTTCTCTTTCTTCTGCATCTATTAATACCTCCTGGATCATTGATTCAAGAGCCACAAATCACATTTCTAATAACCTGTCCATTTTTAGTTGTTATTCTGTTATTCAAAACAAATTTGTTAAACTGCCAAATGGTATCTTAGTTCAAGTTTTACACATAGGCAATGTTTGTCTTGCAAATGGTTTAATCTTGCAAGGTGTTCTGCACATTCCTTTCTTTGGTTTCAATCTTATATCTGTAACCAAGTTAACTTTGAATTCCAATGTTTCTGTCATTTTTTCTGACAATAAATGTTTTATACAGGATGTTCCTTCACTGAGGATGATTGGTACAACTAGCATCATGAAAGGCCTTTATCAGCTCATTGATACTGCTTATACTGGTTCTAATATCTGTGTTGTTTCATCTTCTATTTCTTTGCATACTTGGCATGCTAGGTTAGGACATTCATCTAGCAAAAGAATGTTTTCCTTTTCGAAATTAAATAAGGATATTCCATCTGGCAATGTTTCTCAATGTGATGTTTGTCATCTAGCCAAACATAAATGTTTGCCTTTCCATGTTAGTAATTCTGTTTCCATATATCTTTTTGATATTGTTCACTTAGATGTGTGGGGACCTTTCCTTGTTAAAATCATATATGGTCACCATTATTTTCTGACTATTGTTGAAAATCAAAGTAGGTTTGTATGGACTTTTTCAATAGTTGCAAAATCTGAAGTTAGAAAACTTGTGATTAATTTTTATAGTTTTGTTGAAACTCAGTTTTCAAAGAAAATTAAATGTTTTAGATCTGAAATTGCAAAGGATTTTGACATGGATGATTTTTTAAAAGTAAGGGAGTTGTCCATCAAACATCATGTGTCTACACTTCACAACAAAATAGTGTTGTGGAGCGCAAGCATCAGAATTTACTTGTTGTTGCAAGGCCATTAAGAATACATACTTCTTTACCTTTAAACTTTTGGATTGATTGCATTTTACATGCTGGTTTTCTCATTAATCTAACTCCTACACCTATGTTAGACAACAAAACACCATATGAAATTCTCAATAATAAATTGCCTATTTTAGATAACCTTAAAATCATTGGTTGTCTATCTTATGCTTCCTGTTTGCCCAAATCTGTCACTAAAATGCACCCAAGGGCTATTAAGTGTGTTTTTCTTGGTTTCCCTCAAAACATGAAAGACTACAAGTTATATAACCTAGAAACAAAAAATGCCTTTGTCTCTAGAGATGTTACCTTCAATGAAACTGTTTATCCCTTTTCTCAGCCTTCTAACTCTGATTTTGTTTTACCATGCTGTGATTCTTTAACTTTGTATGATGATACATATTTTGTTTTTTTTTCTAATTCTAATAATAACACTATTCCACATCTTTCAAATGTAAAAGACAATAATGTCTCTACTCAGAATCAGATTCATTCTGATCAAAATGATCAAGTTATTCAAGATCAGATTCACTCTGATCAATCTGGTCAAATCATTCAGAAACAATATATTGTTTATTTTGATCATTCTCTAAGAAATTCTTCTGTTAGACCAACCAGACAAGTTAAACTTCCTCAAAATTTTCAAGATTTTCAGGTAACCTTACCTAAACCTCGAACTTCTTCTCATTCCATTGCTAATGTTTTATCTTATCATAATATTTCTTCTACGCATCATTCTTATGTTAATAGTGTTGATATTCTGTCTGCACCTAAAACTTATAAACAAGTTGCTAGTCATGAATGATGGAGAAATGCTATGAAAGAAGAAATTTCAGCTTTAGAAATTAATAATACTTGGGATTTAGTGCCTCTACCTCCTAATAAGAAAACTATTGGCTGTAAATGAGTTTTTAGAACTAAGTTAAAATCAGATGGTAGCTTAGATAGGTATAAAGCTAGATTGGTTGCTAAAGGATACACTCAACAATCTAGGGTTAATTTCTTAAGCACCTTTAGTCTTGTTGATAAGATGACTACCATTAGAGTCCTTATTACTCTTGTTTCTTAAAAGAATTGGTATTTGCAACAGTTAGACATAAATAATGCTTTTCTTCATGGTTCCTTGCATGAAGAAGTATATATGGATATGCCCCCTGGTTTTAATAATGATTCTGGTCTTGTTTGTAAATTGAACAAAAGTCTATATGGTTTAAAACAGGCTAGTAGACAGTGGAATGAAAAATTAACCATTGCTTTACTTGCACAAGGTTTTAAGCAGTCTGCTGCTTACACAAGTTTGTTTACCAAAGGAACAAATGAAAATTTCGTTGCATTAGTTGTGTATGTGGATGACATAGTTTTAACTAGTCCAAGTTTAGAGCAAATAAATTCCATTAAAACTTTTTTGCACAACACTTTCGGGATTAAAGATTTGGGAGATTTAAAATATTTCTTAGGTCTCGAAATAGCCATGACAACCTCTAGAATCAATATTTGTCAACGGATATATACTCTAGAACTTCTTACAGAAACATATTTTTTTAGAATTCAAACATGTTTCTACTCCTATTGAGGTTACTAGAGGAACAAAGAGATTGTCTAAAACTGATGGCATCCCCTTACAAGATGTTAAGTCTTATATAAGGTTAATTAGGAAACTTTTATATCTAACAAACAGTAGGCCTGGCATTGCTTTTTCTATTCAGCAACTTTCCCAATTTCTTTCTTGTCCCACTACCATTCAATTAGCTGCTGCTCACAGGATTTTAAGATACTTAAAGGGTACCCCTGGTCAAAGTCTTTTCTTTGCTGCTGGTAATGATATCAAATTACAAGCCTTTTCTGATTCCAATTGGACATCATGTCCTGATTCCAGGAAATCCATTACGGGATTTTGAATGTTTTTGGGACCATCTCTTATTTCTTAGAAATCTAAAAAACAACAAACTATTTCTCGCTCCTCTAGTGAAGTTGAGTATCGTGCTTTAGCTTTTGTTACTTGTGAATTGCAATGGATTTTCTATTTACTTCAGGATTTTCATATACCCTTTCAGCCTGCAAACTTATTCTGTGACAATCTATCTGCTATTCAGATTGCAGAAAACCCTGTTCATCACGAACGGATGAAACATATTAAGATCGATTGCCACTTGATAAGGGAGAAGATTCAGCAATGACTCATTACGCTACTACTAGTCTCAACTCAAAATCACCTTGCGGATTGTCTAACAAAAGCATTGCCTAGCTTTTCCTTTCATTCCTTGATTTCCAAGTTGGGCGTACATAATATATACGCTCCAACTTGAGGGGGGCTTACAGAATTCCTAATCTCACGTGCTTATTAGTTGTCATTTCTTGCATTATAATCTTGATTGCTATTTAATCAAGACATTAAAGGTTTTTAGGACCAATTGTAAAAACGATGCGTTTTGTACTTGGTTTATTAAATGAATAAAGTCATTTCTTTTTTCTCCAAGACTCGATCGTGTTTTTCCCCAAATAAAAAAACTATCTAACCCTAAAATTCAAGAACTCAACAACAACTCAAACAAATATCTTTAAATAAAAAAATAATTTTCATCAAACAAATATTACAATCCAATATAAAACAAATTAAAGTAACAACTCAAACTTCAACTAAAAGACTCAACAACAATTATATTATCCTTACATAAACTACTGTTGTCTTACTAGTCTACTATAATAACTACTTTCCAAATCACAATTATAAAATGTCTAATAAATATTACAATCCAAGATGAAAGTTTAAAATATAATCAAAATGTAGCCAACAACTCAATTTTTTCCAAGCTTGTCCCAATTCCCACAATGCACGACTTACTGAAATTAATACTTAAGCTTGATCATACTTTAAAGCTTCCTAGAATTATCTTCACATTTAGTATATTTTCCTCATCTTGATCCAGAAATCCTAATTAACGGACTGGCAAGAGATTTAGTGAAGACATGGTCAACCAGAGCAGAAACCTTTAAAGCCTTGTGGTAACTTGTTGTTTACTTTTGATTAATCTGTTTCGGTACGAAGATGGTGAAACTGTGTATTGTATTACCAGGTTTTCTTTTTTATTTTTGTTTAGGGGGAGCATTAGTTTGTATTCCGACTTATGTGTACTCTTTCCCTCCACTAAGGATTAGGGAAGTTTCGAATGAAGCACATAATGCCGGGTAGGCTAATATGAAATTAATAAAATTATATTTATTGAGAAAAAAATAATCTTAATTCAACTTAATTAGTATTTCAATATATATCTATATTTTTTTGATCGGCAAAATGCATGATTTTATTAAAAGCAATCATACATATACGCACACAACTCCGACCTCATTAAAAACCTCCCTAATTCTAGATGGAGGAAAAGAGTATCGGTGAGTGTGACAAGAGAAACACCTCCCAAGAACACGAAACAACCATCATCCGAAACTCACCCACACCCACTTTGTCCTAACGACTCCACACTTTGCCAGAACATCAACGACACTATTAGCTTCTCTAAAAATATTAATGAAACACACACCCGACAACACCTCACATGCCTCATCAATCTGATAAAACCAACACCAAAGTTTCCAAGGCCGTCGTTCTATACCAAGTACCCAAGAAACGACCACCGTCGAATCCGACTCAATTACCACCGATCTCACCATATTCCACTGAAGTTCCTGAAGCATCCACAAGGCATAAGCAATTGCCTGAAGTTCGGCCTCGTTAGAGTCAGCTACACCTATCGACCCTGAGAAAAAGGCCACGATCCGGCTACTCCAATCCCTTAACACGCCCCCACAGCCTGCCATACCCGGTTTGCCCCGAGCCGCACCATCCACATTAAATTTCCACACCCCCGGTGGAAGAGGTAACCATTCAATCCCTATCCTATCGTTTGCCTTAGCCAAAGGCGCTGCCCGACACAAATGCGGGTTGTCCCACCAAGCCGCTTCACTAAAGTAAGGGGAGTCGAATCGGGCACGAGTCTAGTAAAATGAGCGTAATTGCACCAAGAAGAAAACAACCTGACTCGTGGCTCGTCTATCTTGAAACAGGAGTTCATTCCGTGCAAGCCACAACGACCACAACACGCTCGCACATCCAATAATCCACCATAAACGAGTTTCACTTCCAAAAAAACTATGGCAACATTGATGAATGAACTCCCCAATACGCCAAGGCCTTACAATCGGTACCCTCTACCACATAAAGAACGAATTCCACACACTCCACGCAAACTCACATTGCCACAAAATATGGTCAGCATTGTCCTCTCCCACCCTACACCATCGGCATCCGATCGATGCTTCCAATAAAGGCAAGCCACGATCGAAAAGTATCCGCAAAGTAGGCAGCTGACCCACCATGATAAACCAAATAAAACATTGAATTTTCGGCAACAAAGGTAAATTCCACTCCATGTTAACATCGGATACATCCGGTAACCCAAACGAAGACATCAATTTGTGCAAGGCACCAACCGAAAAAAGACCCGACGCATCATGAATCCATACCAGCCTATCCGCTACCCGTTGTCTCAGTGTAAAACCCGCAACATATGACTGTAGCTCACGCATATGGCACAATTCAAATGACCTTAGTTCACGACGAAAACAGCCTTCCCACTCTACACTTGGCACTGCCAAGTAATCACAAACCCTCGAGAACCCTCCGTTTGAGCATAACGCCACACCCACTTAGCGAGTAACGCCAAGTTTCTAGTGTACAAATTCACCACACCAAGGCCCCCAAAACGCTTCGGCTTACACGCCACAGTCCAATTCACCCTATTATTTATTTATTTATCTATCTATACTATTATTAAGTTCGAATCCATTGAATAAATGAGTGCTTATGGTGTTAGGTCATATTGAATAAAGGTGTTAGGTGTATAATTGTTTTTAGCATTTAGGGTGCGTTTGGTTCACGAAATGTAACATTACCTTTGGGAATAGGATTCCTGGAATGTAACATTACTTGACATATTACTGGGAATGTTACATTACCTTGTTTGGTTTGTTTGGCAGGAATGTAAGATTATAGTGTTTGGTTGGAAGAATAGAAGATCACATGAATACAAATTTTACCAAATTGTCCTTATGATATAGTCAATTTTTAAGAAGTTGAAGTTCAAAGATTAGATTACAAATATTTGCATGAAAATTAATAAAAATATTTTTGAATACTACCTATATTAATTCAGCAAAAATATTATATTTAACATGTTATTAATATACAAATTTTTATATTAAAAATGT
Source organism: Hibiscus tridactylites (assembly GCA_958450335.1). Classification (NCBI taxonomy): domain Eukaryota; kingdom Viridiplantae; phylum Streptophyta; class Magnoliopsida; order Malvales; family Malvaceae; genus Hibiscus; species Hibiscus tridactylites. The sequence continues at coordinate 65,580,098 of OY288281.1, read as the reverse complement.
TTTAGAAAATGCATCGATTTTCTTGGCTTTCTTCTATCATTTGTCCAGGAATTATTATTGTATCAATCATTTTCTTCTTTTATTAAAGATCAAGTCTTTGTTGTTCATTCTTTTATTTGTTTGAATATTATATACTAATTATATATTTATAATCATTCGTATTATATTTTCAAAAATATTTTTTTCCTGAAAAAGCATGTTAAATTTTCAATTATTTTTATTATATATATATATATATATTTAGAAAATATGATTAGAGGAAATACACTTATTTGGCTATGTTACATTGTTATTACCTTTTTCTTAATAAGCTTTATTTATTTTGCTGAGTAAAAATGTATGAGAGAGATAGAAATAAAGAAGAAAGGTCTCTTATAAATATATACCACTAAAACTTGTATACAATTTTTCTATCATAATTAAATCTTGAACAAACTTAAAATTCCTTTTAAAATATCGCTTCAAAATCTTCCATTCAATGAAGATCGCTATGATCAACTATCTTGATTCAATCCAAGGGTTAATGATGAAATGAACATGTTAAACATTGTATAATATTCCATAGCATTGTTATTGATAGGCATAAGATCATGAATATTGAAATACAATACATTGTCGTTGTTTATATTGTTTATGACTACCTCACTAGGAAATGTGTGCCTAACGTGTCTCATCTCATTCATTTTTCAGGTTGAAAGATTGTGCATTGGAAGATCGAATTACAAAGGCAAGACAAGTCACTACAAGCCTCAAGTAATGTGTTTTTGACTTATAAACTCCTAGGAAGGTGGCAAAGCAGTTGAACTAGTCATTTATGCCCATTTTGTTGTGTTGGCATAATGCCTAAGTTGTAATATGGTTAAAGGCCCTAAATGGCCTTTTTGATTAACTTGAAATGGTTGAAATTTGCATACTTAGCTCAAAAAGGTAAAAACATGGTAAACATATTCATATGGTCATGAAATTTATCATGCTAGTAGTTTATACCATTGAAATGTTGTGCGTAAAGTTTCGTTGCATTTGGACATCATTCGGTAGGATAAATCGAATAAAAACCAGCAAAAAACTGTCATTACAGGTTAGGCCGTATCGATACGGGTATGCAATATTGAACCTAAGGATAAGGGCGTATCGAATCGGAATTGAGCCGTTTTGGAACATTTTGTCAATGGAATCGAACGGTTCGATATGAGTTCATAGCGCATCGAAGCGGGTCAAAGGTCAAAGTCAAGGGAAGTCAACCCGTATAGATACATGTGCTGCCGTACCGATATGGTCAATGGGAAAAGTCAACCCGTACCGATACAGGTGTGTTCGTATCGATACGGTCTAAAGGGGTAAAGTCAACATAAGTTGACCACCGTGCACCCGTTTCGAAACAGCCCTAGGATGTTTCGATACGGGGTTAGTTAAGTTAGTTAAAGGCCTATTAAACAGATTGTCAGTTTCACAGTTTAGTCACTGAAGGTCGTAAGGTTTAATTGAATGAGTTAATGATCCCCAAATTGTATGAAATTTTACAGGAATTATATTAAAGTAGTGAATTTCAAAATGGTAAGATCAATTGCAATGTAAGACCCCTAGTTTGTCGAAATTACAAATTGGTCCCTAAAACTTGTAATAATTGCAATTTAGCCCATGGATGGCTAATCATTGCTTGTATGGATAAATTGGACTGAGTTATTGGATGAGAATGATTCATTGTATGACGTGGATTGAATTTTTTAATAATAAAATGAAATCTTATTGCACTGGTTTCTGTATTGATCATCGGTTTTACCTACCGACCCGATTCTCGACCAGACCGGGATGGGGGTGTTACATTACCTGTTCATTGGCCTAGAACTACTCCTACTGCAAAATCACTTGCGTCACACATGATCTCGAAAGGTAAAGTCCAATCGGGGGAATGACTATAGGTGCCGAGGTAAGTTTTTCCTTTAGGATTTTGAATGCTTGGGCGCAAGAATCATCAAAATTGAAGGCCTTGTCTTGTTCAAGCAAGAAACACAAGGGTTTAGTAATTTTAGAAAATTTATGTATAAACCTTTTGTAAAAACCTGCATGTTCGAGGAAGCTTTGAATTCCCTTGACTGAATTTGGTGGAGGTAATTTTTCAATCACTTACACCTTGGCTCTATCAACTTTAATGCCCTTGGATGAAATCTTATGGCCGAGCACAATTCCCCCCTCAACCATAAAGTGGCACTTATCCCAATTAAACACTAGATCAAATTCTTCACATCTTGTCAGCACCTTTTCCAAATTGCCGAGGTAATTGTCGAAGTCATCCCAAACACCAAGAAATCGTCCATGAAGATCTCAAGGATGTCTTCAACCATGTCGGAAAAAATTGCCATCATGCATCTTTGGAAAGTTGTTGGGGCATTACATAATCTGAACGACATCCTTCAAAATGCATAAGCGTCGTAGGGGCATGTGAAGGTGGTCTTTTCTTGCTCATCTGGTGCTATGGGAATTTGGTTGTAACTTGATTAACCATCAAGAAAATAATAAAAGGGTTTACCTGAAAGACGATCAAGCATTTGATCAATAAAGGGTAAAGAAAAATGATCTTTCCTAGTAGCTTTATTCAACTTACCGTAATCCATGCAAACCCTCCAACCGATCACAGTTCTAGTTGGGATTAGTTCATTGTATTCATTACTTACCACAATGATACCTCCCTTTTTCGGTACACATTGTACCAGACTTACCCATGTACTGTCGGAGATAGGATAGATGATACCGACATCAAGCCACTTGATGATTTCTTTCCTCACAACTTCCTTCATAACATGGTTAAGTCTTCTTTGTGCATCAATCGTCAGTTTATGATCATCCGTCAAAAGGATTTTGTGCATACACACTACCGAACTAATTCCCTTCAAGTCGGAAATTGTCCACCATATTGCTTTTTTGTGCAGTGTTAGCATGTCAATCAACCTCTTTTCCTATTTAGGCTACAACTTAGAAGAAATAATTACATGCAATGTATTCTCGATTCCTAGATAAACATATTTCAATTGCCCTGACAATGGTTTCAACTCAAGAATAGGAGGTTGTTCAATTGAGGGTTTCTCGAGTTTACCTTCCTTACCTGGATAGTCCAATGATTCGAAGTATGTACCTAGTCGAATGGTTATCAAATTTGCCTTGTCTTGATCTTCGTCAATCGATTCTTCAAATTCCTCCTCTTCCTCTGGTTTGACAATAAAATTGTCGAGGCATGCGCACCTTAAGATGCCGAGGCAACTCTCTTCCATGTTAAAGTCTAACTCTGTTGTGGCATAAATGAGTTGACATTCTTCTGGATTATCGGCATGCTTTAGGGTGTTGAACATGTTCAATTTTACTTGCTGGTCATTCAACTTTAGGGTGTTAAAGTCTCATATTTCAACATCGATCAAGGTTCCTCACGTTGCTAAGAAGGGTCTCCCGAGGATCATGGGTGTGTGCTCATCTGCTTCACAGTCCAAAACAATAAAGTCAGCGGGAAAAATAAATTTATCAACTCTTACCAATATATCCTCGATTTTTCCCTCTGGATACACATAGGATCTCTCCGCAAGCTGCAGCATCACAATTGTATATCTCGCTGTAGAGCGTTTTAGTGTTCTCTAAATATGAGTGCAAGTGCACACTCCTGTCAAGTAATAGCATAAAAGATATCGTCTCCCATAGGGATTGGACAGCTTGACTCGAATCTTGATTCCTACACAAGAAAAGTAAATGCATAAATAAGTTGATTTGTTTGAGAGGAAAAATAAAATCACAAGTAACTAAAAGGGAAGAGATCATATTGATAGAATAGGCCAGGTTATGTTGCGGTTTAGTGTGAAACTGCGTTGAATAGGACAAGTTGCTTTGCGCTGCAAGACTCTGCTACCTCGGCGGATGATGGCAGTTAGGTTACTGAGACGCTCTCGCTGCTTCGGCAGGGGAATGGACTTGTGTCTCGGCGGAAAACTCCGCAGAACTACAAGGCTTGGCAGAATGCTTCGAAAGTGGATGCTTATGTCTAAGTCAGAATGCTGTTGATGCCCACTGCAGATAATACCAATCGCAGCGTGAATCGTGCAAAGACATCAATGTTTGATTTTTCCTCTTTTAGCCGCCATAAACCCTAACCTATGTCTAGGATGGATTGATCAACGCCGTCTATAGATGAGATCGTGCTTACTCCTTTTATGAGTTCGACTCTCTCGATACCGAATAAATGGATAGCAATCATCTAATCTTTCGCCTTAATTGAAAACTATGAAGAACATGAAATAAGCAAACTTTGAAGCTTTATTGCAAAAACAAACTTAAAATCCTAACCAACCGTTCTCACACTAATTACAACATAACCCAAACCCAAAGAGAATTTAGAACATAATGACGGCAAGAAAACTTAAACTATGCCTAAGGGAAAACCTAAGTTGTTTTGAAGTTAAAGTACAATGGGTATATATAGGCATTAGCTAGGTCAAGTCCTTCTTGGAGTAGAAGTCTTCTAAGTAGCTTTTGCATTAAATGTAACCTTAAATTCTAACTTCTTTGAGTTGAATGTGGACTTTATCACGTTGCCTTCCTCCGCAAGTAATCTCGAGTTCCTCCTTCGACGGCTCTGCATGCTGCTACAATCATCGGAAATTGAGTGAACATCATCGATAGAATCAAGATTTTCTGCTCTACAGATCGCACTCTAGTTCTCCAATTTCTCAGTTTGCTGTCTTGGGCAGTATGTAGGGCGGCGACAGCTACTCGGCAACTGATGTCTCTGTCTGGAACTGCATCAGTACAACTCCTTGGTCTACTGCCTCATCATCATATCATCCGCTCCTCTCTTCTTCTGTTAGCCTCTAGTACCTGAAACTAAAACTAAACTAAAACAATACATTTTCCTTACCAAATAAAAGATAATCAATAAAAAGCATTGCAAAGTAGAGAATACCGTAGAATGCAATGCATGATCCTAATTATGCCTAAAATGTACTTAAAAACAACAATAATATAAGATGGAATGTGCATGAAATATATATCTTATAGACACTTTGCACTCACCTTCCCTATGCCTAATCGTTGGAAGATGGATTTTGGCATAGGGTTTATGCTTGCTCCAAGATCGCATAATGCCTTCTCGACATAGTGATTTTCGATTGCACATGGTATTGTAAAATTGTTGGGATCTTTAAGCTTTGGTGGCATCCAGTTATGTAGCATTGCCATGCATCCTTCTGTCATAGCAACCGTTTCGAATTCTCTTTACCTAGTCCTCTTAGAGACTATGTCTTTAAGGAACTTAGCATTATTCGACATTTGCTCAATTGCCTCAACCAACGATAAGTTGATATGAACTTGCTTTAAGATGTCGAGGAACTTCTTGAATTGGTACTCTTGCTTTTGTCGCTTCAACCTCTGTGGGAAAGGAGGTGGAAGTCGAATGTCCTCAATCTTTTCATTGATTTAGAACTTGATTGGTGGCATTGCCGAGGCATATGGTCTTGTTGCGGCATGAGTAGTTGGTGTTGCCGAGGCATCTGTACTTGTAGTTGTCGAGGCATCAAGACTTGCCTTAGCATTTTCTAATTCACCAGTTTTGCCAGAGGTTAGATTGCTAGATTCTTCCTCCTGGATACAGGACTGCTCCTTCGGTTGAGTGTTCTCCGTTAAATGGGTTTGAGCTTCCTTAAATTGTCGTCATTCCGAGTGGTGATTGCATTACACTGCTCATGGCCAATTCCCCTTGCGACCTCAGTATCACTGGGTAGACCTCCTTGTGGTCTTGTATTCAGATTTTAGACAAACTGCCCAACTTGAGTTTCCAATGACTTCGGGGCTGCCTCCTGATTCTACAATCTCATTTTAGTCCTGTTAATAAAAGCGTTAGTCCTTTTTATGAAATTACTATTCTCAGCCATATAAGATTCAATTTTTAACATGAAAGCATTAAGAGAGTTTTCCAAAGAACTAGATGGGGTTGATTGTTGCTGCGACATCGGCTGCGAAGGCATGTTCTGTTGGAATCCCAATGCTGGTGCATTCTGATTGTTCTGATTTAGGGCATTGTTGGGATTGCTCCATGAAAAATTTGGATGTTTCTTCGAGGCTGGATTGTAGGTGTTGGACATCACATTATTTTTTCGATTGTAGATTCCAACATAAAAACTAGACTCTGGGTTCTGTGGACACTCAGAAGAATCATGGTTACCATTACATAAATCATAAAAGGAACCTACTACCTTAACCTCATGTGTGTTTCTTGGTCGTTGCATGTTCTTAACCAAATTGCTTAAGGTAGCCAATTGCGTGAGAATTGAATCTGATGACTTAAGCTCGTTTATCATGGCATGGCGTATGACTCCTCCTCTTGTTGTAGTTGGGAACTGATAATCATTTTTAGCAAGCCTATTCAAAATCTCCATTGCCTTTTATGGTGGCTTGTTTAGGAGTATGCCATTTGCCGAGCCATCTAGCATCATCCTTGTCGGCATGTTTACCGCGTTGTAAAACATCGTCACTTGTGTCCATACTGGGAATTCGCGTAGGTGACATTTGTGTAACAATGCTCTATATCGCTCCCAAGCCTCGTACATGATTCATCATCTGCCTGTCGAAAAGAAGTGATTTCGTTACGTAACTTATCAGTCATATTTGTAGGATTAAATCAAGGAAGGAAGTCACGACATAAATCAGTCCAAGATCCCATTGACCCAGATGGAATACTATTCAACCACGTTTTCACCCTATCCCTCAGTGAATAGGGGAATAACTTTAGCCTCAAAATATCCTCATGGACTCCTTATAGTTTGAATGAATTGCAAATCTCCAGGAAAGATTTGAGATGTTGTCTGGCATCTTCAGTTGCCGATCCGCCAAATTGACCAATTTTATTGATCATATTGAACATTACTAGCTTTAATTCGAAGTGGGCAGCTTCAATTTCAGGTGTGACAACTCCTAGGTTCAGGCCATTGAGATCCTCCTCTAAATAATCTTGAACGGTTCGGTTTTGTGCAATGATCATTACATCTCCTGATGCGGCATTCTGATTGTTGTTGGCATTCACATTGCCGTTTTGGACAGCAGGTGGGTCAACAATTGCTGCTTTCAGTCTTTGTCTGAGTCTCTGACAAATACGTTTAATTTCTAGATCAAGGGGATATACTGGAGTTATTAGATTTTCCCTGGTCATACACCAATGCAAAACCAAATTTTGTTAACCCTTAAGAAATTGAACAATAAAAAGTAAAAATAAAAGTGCAAGAAAATAAAAACAAAGTCGCTATTGCCAATCCCTGGCAACAGCGCCAAAAACTTTTTGCGCGTAATAAGTGCTTCGCAATTAGTGCAAGTGTACACGTCTCAAGTTATAGTATAGAAAGATATCGTCTCCACATGGATTGGTGCTACTTCCGGAATTTAACTTCTCGCACTGTAAAAATAAGAACACAAGTAGGTGATTGTAGGAGTTCTAACTAACAAGTAAACTAAAGAACAATAAAAGTAAAAGATAGAGGAAATCAAATAAGAGAGAAGAATCCGGGTTATCGTGAATTTGAAGAGTGATAATTGAATGGACCGTCTTGGGAATTGAGTGCAAGAACGACTCAATTTCTTGGGCAGTGAAAATAATCGTATTTCCAGGGCTTTGAGTTAAGGCGATGCCAAGGCAATGAAGAAAAGAAACCTATGTCGCGGCAATGAGTGAAGCCGATGCCCAGGAAGTGAAGAAACTCGGTGATTGCCTTGGGAATATGCGAAGGGGATGTCGGGGAAATGTGGAAATGGTGCAATTGCCTTGGCAACGAACAACAACCTTCAAGGTTCGACGAAGAATTTTTCAATGATTTCTTCTTATCCCTAAGTCAAAATACTAGTTAATTGTGCAATCCTTGATAATAACTCCCAGCATGAACTAAGGGTGGACGACAACCAATCTTGCGCTCCTTTTAGCCGTTGAAATTCGTAACTTATTCCTAAGCTGAATTAGTCTTCACCATCAATAGATTGAATAAAGACCATGCTCATTCGTTTCATGAATCTAACTCTCCTGATATTAGATAAATAGGTAGTTAACGAGATCCTCTCTCAATTCACTCGCAAACAAGAATTAAAAGCCAAGAATGAACAAACCTTGAATTTAAATTGCAAACTCAAAACCTAAACAAAATCCAATCGTTCTCACAACCAAAAACCACAATAACCCAAGCCAAATAAGTTTAGTCCATGGCTGGGTTTGAAATAAGCTCAATGCAGCTGATCCCCAACATAAACAAAACCGAACAAGAATAAAAGATGAAGACTTCGACAACCTCTTGTTCTTCTTCTCTCTAACCGACTTCTCCCCTCTTCCAAGCTTGTTGAAATAGGCGACTAGGGGTTGTTTATATAGGAGATGGTTAGGCCATAGTCTTTCTTGAGGAGGGAGTTAAGTTGGAATTAAATACTTTAAAAGAGATAAAATCTCCTTTATTATATTTTTATTCCCCCAAAACTTCTCCTAATCTTCTTTCGACTTCTTCATGTAATTTCAACTCCAAGTCTGCACGTCAACCACCTCCATTAAGTCAGGATTTTTGGGTCATCACTTTGGCTACCACTTCATCTCGTTCTTAGTTGCCTTGGCATCAATCTTCATGCTCGGGCATGACATGCACATGCACAAAACAGTCCAGCAATACCTTCTTTGCACCAAAACTCACTAAAACATAAAATCAAACTCCAAAGGAAACAATAAAAATATGCATGGATGCCTAATAATGCAACTAAAGTGAGCATAAGTCTAACAATGATAAGAGTAAAAAGGGAATAAAATAGGACTTTTGAACACTTAACAATTATCTATCCGGATGATCCAAAATCCTTTTTTTGGTTCGGCAAAATGATTTTTTATTATTTTGTCAAAAGGCTAACAACTGAATTGTGTGCCTTATTAAAAACCTCTCTAATCCTAAGTGGAGGAAAAAAGTACAACACAATCGTGTATTTTACGAGATAAAAACCAACAACCTGTAACCCAAAAAACAACACGCAAACAAAATAAAACATTAAACTAAACCTGCACCACAAAACTAGGCATCATGAGGTGACTTAACTCCCCTATTCTTCCTCAAACAACATAACATAAACCAACCAACAAACCAAAGGCAACCCTTTCCTAAACAGAACGACCAACAAAATCCACAAAGCTTTAAAGAGGTCACTTCTTAGATTTTCCCGAGAACAACCAACCAACAAAACCACCAAGCAACCAACAAAAAAAACACAAAACAAACAAAAAATTTTGCAGTGAACAACTCTCCATAGAACGCCCTCTCTGATCAACAATAAATCAAAAAAGCACAAAGAGTCAATAGAAGACAAACTTAAACAACACCAACAAATCAAACCAATCTTCTGAAACTTCTGATATGGTTGAGATGTTGAAAACCCGTTTTGCTGATGCTCCACTAGACTTGTTTAAAATCTACTGTCTTGCAAACATTAACATCCGAACATTAAACTTTATAAGCTCAGTGACACACATCTACTCTACTATACTTCATGAAATTCATAAACATAAACATACATGCACATCTGACCAGAAAGTAAAGAATGATAACATGTTGCGCTGAGATTAACCACCTAAACTATTCATGCTATAGTCCAAATAAGCAATATTATCTACATCATCGTAGCATCAACACAACAAGTAGGGGTGGACATTGTCGGGTACCTGGCCGGTCATCCGGGTACCTCATTAAGCGGCTCGTGTCCTGGCCCATTATATCCGGGTACCCGAGATTCGGGTACCTATAAAATTTGGGTACCTGGGTAATCGGGTACCCGGTTCCTATTTTTTTTAATTCTAAAATTAAAAAAAAATTACATGTTAAACACAAAAATATTTTAAAAAAATTAAACTTAAAACTTAAAAGAATATAATACAAACACAGAAAATTTTAGGGATTTAAACTTATTTTTAGAGTAAAAATATTAAGAAACATAAAATAAAAATTCAATTTAAATATAAAAAATATATATTAAATTTTATCGGGTCGGGTACCCGATAAGGGGAAACTTCTGGCCCGTGTCCTGGCCCGTGTCCCGAGAAATTTGCCGAGTCGAGTAATTTTTTCCCGAAAATTACCCGACATGTTTAGGTTCAGGTCGTCGAGCCGGGTTAATCGGGTCGGGTATTTTTGCCCACCCCTAACAACAAGGATAAACCACATAACAGTAAGCCTTGAGTGAGAACTGATGTCACATAGTGTTATGAACGTATACTCATATATGAGTATCAATATTATACTATCATTTGGGTGATTCAAAAAATGATGCACTATTGATACTACCACCCTATGGATATCAGTATTGTCAGTATATGACTTGTGTAACGATATCCTGAAATACAGTACCTTGATCAGCTCTTTAAAATTTTCTCCTTTCCTCTAGAACTCGCAGTTTTGTCCCGATCCATATTTTACACTGTTTTTTTTTTGCATGAAATCGTTTTGATATTTTACAACTATTAACTGGAATATGTATTTCTACAACGATGAATTCATAATTTTTTATAATTATTAATGAAATCTAATTTACTTATGGCGCTTAAACAATTTACATATATTGTAGCTACTAAATTATAATTTTTATTCTGCATGTATCAATCAATTAGGCTATCAATTTACTGAAGTAATATGATGTTATGTAGAGGTATTTTTCTTCATTTTGTTGCACAAAAGTTAATTTTTTTAATCTCTAATTTAAAATAAACTCGATGTAATCTAAGCTACTAACTTTGCATGCTGTATCAATTTTCACTGACTTTTATTTTGGAAATTTTAAAATATTTGTAGCTGGGGTTTCATGTAATCTGGTTTTTAATTTCTTGAAGAAAATAATGTATTTCAAATATAATTTTTTGAACGAAATATATAGTTGTGCGGGGTTCCAAGTTTTTATGTTCAGATTTTGTTAAAAACGTCCTTGTTAAAAAATAAGTAAGTTTGGAACTCAACGACTAAAGACGATTATATTCATTTTAAGAAATCCAGATTCGAGCAATTGTATGTGCAGGTGTATATGTGTTATCAAAGGATTAAAAAAAGTACGAGCATGTATTGTAGTGCAATCACACCAACATACGGAAAAAATGAAAGAAGTTTGATTAATAAATAATCAAATAAAGATAAAAATAACACTTATAGCATCCATATAATAGTTCCTTTAAGTCCAAGGACTTAAAAGGGCAAAAGAAGAATAATTAGTAAGCTTTTTCACCCTCAATGTTTCCAATAGGATAGTAGCTGCACATAACATAATACCACCCGTTTTTACACTTTTCTCTGGCGCACCCAACACTTTTCGTCTTCCTCGCGACAATTTGTGTATAATGTCCGCAATCGTCACCACCACTTTTGCATTTACCGCTAGCAGGGTTATAGTCAGGCTTCTCTGTAGCCCAAAACCTCACTGAATCTGCGATAGTCGAGTCTTCGTAGCCTCCGGCAAGGTTTTCACCGTAGGGTCCCATGGAATGCTCCATCTCACAGTCATTGACCCTTTTCTTTGCATAAGTTTTAGCGTAGTTAGCTAAGGTTTCATTCCAAACGAGCGGAGGGACCCCGACCTCCGCACGAAATTCGTTATGAGCTTTCAAGATGTCTTCATGAGTTTCCTGGACTCATGATAATAGAGAAAAGTCGTAAACTACATAGGCAATAACAATAATTTATGAGAAAAGTACAAAAGAACAATTAAAACAATTTTCCAAAGATTAAAACATGCATTAAAATTAACATTATTTGTATAAGAACAATTAACATTTCGTTCATATTGATTGAGTTTCCTTACTAACCTTTTTCGGGTTTTTAGGTTTTGCTTCTGACTTCTCAGATCCTTCATCATCTGCATGCTTTCCCACGACAGAATGGAGTGAAAGAATGATGATGATTGAGATCAAAGCAATGGCCAAATCAATCTTTTTCATTATTGTTTTCTTCTCTGTTTCTTTGTAAAAAGACAAAAGATATAGCTATGGAAGTAAAATGGGATTGATGTTTTTAGATTGAAATCATCAACAATTTATAGCGTTTTGAATGAGACTTATGCGGCGAGTCCATGGTTAGACATGTGAAAACATAACCATTTTTCATATTTGTTTCCTTATTTATTTTTTCATATCATTTTAATTGTTTTTCTTATTTATGTCACCAAGTGTGTCACCCCAGTGGAAAATTATTAAAATATCCATATATTTAAATAGGGGTGTAAAAAGCTACTATACTAAAAAAAGCTACTCCTATAAAAATCTACTGAAAATAACCCACCACGGACGACCTGTCCGTTGGAAATTGGACTGAATTTACAAGATTTGGTGGCAACCCTTGAACAACGGGGATCATGCACTAGTTGTTGCACCTTCTGTTGAACGCCAGTGCTTCTTTTACGGTGGCGTCGACCCTCTAGATTTGCTTCCAGCAATCTGCTCCGCTGCTTGCTCCTATTCCTGCTCCAAGGAAAGCCTTTCATACACTACATTACCAAAACAAACCGTCGTAATAAACATCAAACCCGAAGCAGAAAGTGGACCCACCATGATTCCATCGGCTACGCAACCTTCTTTGCCGGCTAAATATATCGTCAAACCCGATGCAGCTTCTGGTGCTAGAGGATGTAAAAACGACCCAGAGAGTGATAAAATTTGGAATAGTCCATAATAAGTGACGACCCCACCAGGAGTAATAGGTTGCCTCAAGGTTACATTTAATACCATTCCGTTCCACTCAGAATGCAAACCCCTCTTTGTTTTCGCCTTGAAAAAGCCAAAACACTCTCCATAATATCACAACTTATCTTTTTTTAAAAGAAACATATTTTCACTCCCAAAAACCACCTAAGAAAAACAAACTATCTCAACTCACATGAAGAGCGTATAGATGACGTTAAGAAATATGAGTTGATTCAGCTGAAAATTTGGTGGCAGATGCTTCAAAGGGTCAATGTGTAACTTGAAGATCATATTCATTTTCATTCCACCAAAAATATCCAAGATTAGGGTTCTTATCATCTTTCTTTAATCTTTCTCAATCAGATCTCTGTTGGTTCTTTGTATGCGTAAACAAAGAGGAGTTTGCATTCTGAGTGAGAACATAATGGTATTAGATGTAACCTTGAAGCAACCTAGAGCTCCTGGTGGGGTCGTCACTTGTTATGGACTATTCCAAATTTACCACTCTTTGGGTCATTTTTACATCCTCCAGCACCAGAAGCTGCATCAAGTTTGACGATATATTTAGCTGGCAAAGAAGGTTGCGTAGCCGGTGGAATCGTGGTGGGTCCACTTTTTGCTTCAGGTTTGGTGTTTATTACAGCGGTTTCTTTTGGTAATGCAGCGTATGAAAGGCTTCCCTTGGAGCAGGAAGAGGAACAAGCAGTGGAGCAGATTGCTGGAAGCGAATCCGGAGGGTCAGCGCCACCGCAAAAGAAGCACTGACGTTCAACAGAAGGTGCAACAACTATGCATGATCCCCAATGTTCAAGGGTTGCCATCAAATCTTGTCTAGTGCACGCCTCAAGCAAGTCCCATTTTTAACCTTTTTCGGTTTAACCAAACATTTTTCCTACAATCTTAAGGATATTTTCTCGTTTCCCTTTTAAATAAAAAAACCTACGACCTCTTAACGAAGATTTTTGTTGATGTTGATGTTGTTCTTATGCTATCCGTGCAATACTTTGATGCATCCCCTTACCGTCGTGTTGTTGTGTGTACATTCATAGTTCAAACTCAATGCTGCTAAAATAGGTATGTATTATCTATGAATTTTCTTAGATGCTTTTAAATAATAATTTTAATTTATCTATGCTATAATATTGAATTATTATTCTTATACTTAATATTTATTCTTATAGAATTTTGTGAGTTGAGCTTTAAGCATGATTGAAGTTGGTTACAAACTCAAAATAATATTTTGAAAAAAAAAGAAGGAAAAGGAAAATTATTTTATGTGTGGCAGACTCCATAATTAATTGTTGTTATAATGTGAAAGTGCATGTCTAGGATTGGTCTTATTAAAGACTTGGTATTTAAGAGTGTCTTTTACACCACCTCTCTTTCATAAGAACCTACCTGGTGCAATATTTATTGACTATCCCCACAATTTTATCTCCAATTATGATGACACATTGAGCCACCATATAACTTAGTGCAGAAATTTCAATGAGAAATGATTATCCTGTTAAGCCAAATATTAATTTGGTTGAAACAGTCGCTGTTAATCTTGTCAAGTCAAATATCGATTTGGTTGAAACAAATGAAATAATGAAAAAGGGAAAAATCCTGTTAAGCCAAATTTTAATTTGGTTGAAGCAGAAGAGATAATTTTGTTGTCATTTCTCAAAGTTGATATTTTTATGTATACAAAAGAATGGATGATAGAAAATGGTGCTAATAGACACATATTTATGTCATACCCCCTTGCGGTGGAAGGAGAAGAAACTGTCTATCTTAAAGACCGTTTGAAACTGCACAAGTATTTGAAAAATGCAAGGTACTATTCAAAGTTAAATCTAACAAAATACCTTAGCATAATATTCCTTCAAATGTGATGAATCGAGAATATATTTTGTGAGAAAGGGTTTTGTAACATATTTATTCAAAATTATTAAGCATGTTATTTTTTTAACAGCAAGCATGATTTTATTAATGCAAAATCATACAAAACACAACTAATAGCCTCATTAAAAACCCTCTAATCCTAAGTGGGGGAAAAGAGTGCCATTAGTTGCGTCGAAACAACATGAACCAACACGAAACAAAGATCAGTCCCGTACCCATAGCCAAGACACCCTATCGACACCCCCTTTGCAAGGGCATTCGCCAAATGGTTACCCTTCCGAAGCACATGCGAGAAACACACGCTCGGCAAAGCCTCGCAAGCGTCGTCAATCTGAAAAAACCATCTCCACAAACGCCAAGGTCTGCGCTCAAACCCCTGAATCCACGCAAGTGCCACCCTCGAATCAGATTCAATAATTGCTGAATGAATCCCCTCCCACGACAACTCCCTCAACATCTTTAGAGTGAACGCTATCGCCTGAACCTCGGCCTCATTCGAGTTCGCCACCCCAATCGCCCCGGAGAACAATCCCTTAATCCGACTCTCCCAATCACGTAGCACTCCCCCACACCCCGCCAATCCCGGTTTACCCCGAGCTGCCCCATCCACATTAAATTTCCATACTCCTGTCCAAGGAGGCGACCAAACCACCTCACGTCTTACCGACATCCCCCCGTTGCTCCGTTCATACAAAGAAAGGGGCATTCCCTCCATGCCGCTTCACGTATGTCCACATTATCGAATCGAATCCGTGTCCAATGGAACGATCGTAATTGGACTAAGAAAAAAATTCCCTCATGCGACAGCCGCTTGTCTTGAAACATTAGCTCATTGCGAGCTAGCCAAAGAGACCAAAGCACGCTAGTACATCCGATAAGCCACCAAACTCGTATATCTCCAGAAAAGAAGCTGTGGAAGCAAGCAGAAATAAACTCCCTCACCTGTCTCAGACGCGCCACCGTCACCCCCCACCATGAGAAAAAGCAGTCCCAAACACTCCATGCCGTCGTACAGTGCCACAGGATGTGATCAATCGCATCCTCACCATCCCCACAAGAATGACACATCAAGGATGTCTCCCCCAATGGTAAACCACGGGCTACCAGCATAGACAACGTTGGCAAACGATCGAGTAAAATAAACCATATGAATCATTGCAATTTCGGCATCACCGGTAGTCGCCAAGGCCAGCTCACTTCGGACATATCCGTCATACCAAAAGACGACATCAATTTGTTTAATGCCCTCACCGAAAATACACTCGACGGCTCATGAATCCAAATGAGGCGATCAGCCACCCCATGTCGCAACCAGCAGCCCTGTACACAAGACAACAGATCACGCAACATGCCCCCCTCGAACGCACGCAATTCCCTACGAAAACACCTGCCCCATTCGTCCAAAGACCGCCCCAACGCCTCGCCGACACGCTCTAATTTATCCACTACTAACCCATATAAGCGCGGAAAAGCAAACTTCAGCGGTTCGGACACACACCAACAATCATGCCAGAACAACACGCTCTCACCATTCCCTACAACCCAAAAGAATTGTGACGCATTCATATAACGTTCCACAAACTCATTCTGCTGAACATCTACAATCTGTTTCCACATGGATGACATAGACCTCTTACTTCTATTGTGAATCCGCCAATTTAACACCTCGGACCCATACTTGGCATCAACAATCCCCCTCCAAAGAGAACCTTTCGCATCGGCATATTTCCATGCCCACTTGGCCAATAAAGCTAAATTTCGATCATGTAAATTAATCACTCCCAAACCTCCCAAGTGTTTCGACCGACAAACAACTTCCCAACTAACCCGACTTAATTTAGCTCGCTCCTCCTTTCCCCCATAAGAAATTCCTTCGTATCCGATCAATTTTCAGTATGATTCGCTTCGGGACCAAAAATACACCCATGTAATACACCGGTAGGGCCGATAGCACCGAATTAACCAACACTAGGCGCCCAACGAAAGAAAGCGAATCTCGCTTCCACCCAGCCAAACGCCGTCGAAATTGTTGAATCAGCGGGTCCCAAATTTCCATACCTCTTGGGCATACACCGAGAGGAATTCCCAAGTACTTCAACGGCAACACCCCCCTCGGACAACCCAAAATGCTTCCCACACTGTCAAGTAACGAATCCTCTAATCCAACACCAATAATACAAGACTTATCATAATTTATTTTAAAACCTGTTGTAAGTTCGAAACATGTGAGCACCCGTTTCAAGTTTCGAGCCATCTCCACATCACCCCGGATGAACAACATTGTATCATCCGCAAACTAGAGGTGAGACACCGAGAAATCCCCCACCACCCGAACACCAGCTATTAAACCCATTCTCTCTGCATTTTCCAAATAAATGTGTAGCACTTCCGCCACAATAACAAACAGAAGAGGTGAAATCGGATCACCTTGTCGCAGCCCCCTCCTCATAGGAAATTCCTCCGTCGGACTACCGTTAATCAAAACCGATAGCCTCGCCGTTTCCATACACTCAGTGATCCAACGACACCATGTCTCCCCAAAGCCCATTCTTGCGAGAACAAGCTTTAAACAGCCCCAATCGATGCAATCGTATGCCTTAGCAAAGTCGAGCTTTAGCATATAACTACCAACCCGACCAAACGAAGTCTTCATTGAATGTATCACTTCGTTAGCTAAAAGGATACCATCTAAGATCTGTCGCCCATTAATAAATGCTGCCTGAACATCACTAATAAGTTGCGGCAAGACCTCTTGTAGCCGACGAGCTAAGCATTTGGCCAATATTTTGTATACAGAGTTCAACAAACAAATCGGACGGAAGTCCCCCAGCATACGTGGGTGCTCCTTCTTCGCTATCACCACAACAAATGTCGAATTGGAGCCCCTCAGCAACCGACCCATGCCATGGAATTCCTCCATGAAAGCCATTATATCACCACGAACAAAATCCCATCCCTTCCTAAAAAATTCAAAAGGGAAGCCATCCGGACCCGGTGCTTTAGCACCCTCACTGCTCCATAAAGCCTTTTTAACTTCATCCTCAGTAAAAGGCCTCTCCAATGCGTTACGTTGCTATGTTGATATACATTCAAAAGACACCCCCGGCACTAATACTCCACCACTCGGATGATTCCCAAAATGCTGTGTAAAAGCCGTCCTCACCAAATTTTTCAATCTCCTAGGTTCCGTCACCCATTCCTCACCAAATTGAATGCCCCGAATAGTATTCTGAGCTTGTCGCACTTTTGCTGCTTTGTGAAAGAACGATGTATTACGGTCACCTTCAGCTAGCCATAATGCCCTCGATTTTTGACGCCAAATCGATTCTCGCAAACTAGCCACCTTCCATAATTGAGAGTGCAATCTCCGGTATTCCACTTCCTCATCCCTTGTCCTAACATTATCACCAAGCCGAGCATCACAACACTCAATACGCTTCGATAGCTCATCATATTCCCTATCCATGTCGCCAAATTGTGAATGGTTCCAACCCTTTAAAACCTGTTTTAAACCCTTCAATTTCAATCGAATCGACACAGGCTCGACCCCCGTAGACAATCGCTTCCATTCCTTCTCTAAAAGTGGAAGAGAATTCAACCATGCATTAACAAAGCAGAAAGGTTTTGGACCACTGTCCTCCACTTCACTCACCAAAACAATAGGCGAGTGATCTGAAAATTCCTTCGGAAGGTGTAACACCACTAAAGAATCAAATCGTTCCAACCATCCATCCGAAACCAAATATCTGTCAAGACGACTACACTTGCCCCCTGGACCAAACCACGTGAAAATTTTCCCATTGACCGGTACATCAATCAACGCTAGCTGCTCAATAAACGCACAAAAAGTATCCATACCCGAGTAGCCAGAACCACATCCTCTCCGTTCCTCATGACACTTCACGACGTTAAAATCACCTCCCACACACCATTCAATTGGCCTAGCTTGAACGACCTCTCTAATTCCCTCCCAAAACTCTGCCTGTTCCGTTGCCCCACAAGGCGCATAAGCCCCAACAATACCACATTCCCAATCTTCCCTTATCCAAGTTCCTACAATCACAATTAAGTTCCGACGTACCTCTGATGCCGATATATGAAAGCCAGCAGGATCCCGCACCGCTAAAACCCCTCCTGACCTTCCCTCAGAGGGAGCAAACAAGAAATTAAAATTATCGGAAAACTATAATTGACTAACTAACCTCTCTGAAATTCTCTCCATCTTTGTCTACTGGAAGAGAGCCATTCCACATCCCTGTTGTCGTAAAACACGTCCGATTGAACGTCGCTTCGCCGCTGCCCCAAGGCCCCGCACATTCCACGACAACAGCCTCATTCGTCGCTATTTCAAATCCTCTCGCGCCTTCAGTAAGCGCGCAATGTCTTGTAAAACTTCTTCTTCCCTACCCGCGGTCACTGCCCCAATCAAATTTCCCACTCTCGCTGTTTCCGCGGCCTCGCGAAGTATCACCTGCTTGCGACAAACAAAGTCTAAATCAGACAGTGACCCGTTCGCTATCACAATCGGAGCCTGTTTCCCTTCCTCTTTGTTTTTCCTCGGACGGCCACGGCCTCTCTTCACAGTTTTGGTTTTTGACGGTGACTCAATTACTGTTGGAGCTGGGTTGAGTTTCGATAGGAGACGAACTCTTCTTAATTCCTCATTTACTTCGATCAGGCTTGCCTTTGAAGCCCTGTTGTTCCCACGCTGAGGCCCAGAACTCACACGGTCCGATATATCGTTCATACTGTCTTCAACCGTAACATTTGCTGGCTCACCACTACTCACTCCCCCAAGCTCAATATCATCCAAGCTACATCTTTTCTTGTTGTCCGGCTGTTCCCCTATATCGCGATTAACCATCCCTAACGATTCCTCCACACAACCGTTAGCTTGTATGGGTGATGGTGGAGGCAATTCTATCCGATGCAACGTCCCCTTCTCCATCTCATCCATGCGTAAGCTTGCTTCGCAAGGCAAAGGCTCCTCTAGTTCCCTATTTACCATCACCAACTGCTCCTCTTCGCTC
Organism: Hibiscus tridactylites; assembly: GCA_958450335.1. NCBI lineage: Eukaryota > Viridiplantae > Streptophyta > Magnoliopsida > Malvales > Malvaceae > Hibiscus > Hibiscus tridactylites. The sequence goes on along the minus strand of OY288281.1, from coordinate 65,560,481 downwards.
CCGCTCTCCATCGATCGCACCCTATCATCCTCCCTAACATTATCCTCCCAAATGCGATCGATAAAAATCTTGTCCATTCCAAGACCGTTAGCCAGCCCAACTTGATACTCCTCCCTCTCGATTGAGTTAGGCACAATTGTGGCATCGGATTCATCATCCTTTGCAAACATCGAATTGGATTTCCACTCCACATCACCCTCCCTATGGCTCTCCCCCTTTTCCGAACACGACCCCAAATCACAATTACAGTCTCGCTTCATGCCTAAGACCTCCTCAAATTCAGTAACACGGACTAAGAAAGACGATTCCCCCTCCTTAATTTCCACCATTTCGTTTACCCGGTATACCCAATCCGTTTCAATTAGGATTCTAGCTCGCTCGAACGACGATGGGGCAATCGTTTCCGAGTCCACTCGCACCAGCTCTCCCCACAAATTCGCAATATTCCGGAATGTATCCTCCCACCATAAGTGGATTGGCAGCCCACACAACGATAGCCATGTTCGTCGATTTGGGATAGCAATCGAAGGCGACCATTCTATAACGTTTTCCAGCCAACGCTGTAATTTACCTGATTTAATCATCGAATCGCGTAATAGGCAATTGTCAAACATCAACAGGACTAAAGACCCCGCAACTCGCATCACGGATAATCCCTTAAGGTCCTCCCATTGGAATTCCCTGACCAATTCCTCAATTGTGCAAGGTTTACGGCAAAATCCTACTGCACAAGATTGCAATACCCGCCATTTATCCATATCGACAATTCCCCAAACTTGTTTGTTGGTGCCTTGAAGTTTCGTCGGGGATGAGTGCCCAAATCCCTCCATTCGCTTAGATCGTTGCTCAAAATCCTTTGGTCGTAATCCTTTGTCGCCGTCACTAAACTGGGCTGAATTTCCCTTCGTCCCGTACGATACCAATACTCACGTTCGCCATCCCTAGCCATCGATACCCGAATTCACAATCCATAGAGTCGAAACCCATTAAATCGCTCAATAACCTTCTCCGCATCCTGGCGTGATTCCATCCGTAAAAAACCAAACCTGGCTCCATCTTTTGATCGTTTTGCGGGGATAAAGACATCCACCACCACGCCATGGCGGTCGAAAACCTGCCAAATACCCTTCCAATGTAGTTGATCCGGGAGGTTATAGATGAACAGGGACCAAACCCGTCCTCGACCTGTGTCCCTCTGTGATTTGGCTTCCCCCTCACCGACTCTCTTCCCCTGTGCCGCCATACCTCCAAGGTCTGTTATTCATTTGTTGCACTTAGATTGTTTTAAGCATGCTATTTATATTTCTTATATTTAAATGTCATGATGATCTATGCAACATGTTAATGTCAGAATTTATATTGTTATGATTAATTTGACATGCTAATAATAATATAACTTGTAAAATGTGTATGTTGTTTTATTTTTGTGAAAATGTTAGAGACGTCTTAAATTTAGAAAAGTTATATGTTCTTAAAATATTTTTAAGTGTGAGGATACTTTATCAAATTTATACTTCTAGTTTGTAAGGAAAGATAATTGGCTCTAAAGTATTTGATTTCATGTTCATAGTATTGCATATATGCTTTATGTTTTGGATAATAACATATTTGGTTGCAATAAAATTGTTGAACAAACAATGGCTATAATTTATGCCAATTTTTGTGGTATGTATTTTCGAGTTATATCATATTTTATTTCAAGAATAAAAGATTAAAAAGATTGCTAAGATAAAGGTGAACCTTATTTTGTTTAATGACTATAATGAAAAAGTATCTGTTATCTATCTCCTTTTATGAAATAGTGTAGTATAAAGAAAATAGACCATTAAATTGCACGCTTGTTTCTTCTAATTTATTAGCCAAACTGATTTGAAACTTGATTGTGAACATAATGATTTGAGAAGATTTGAACGACCTAAAATTGTAAAATTCTTTGGAAGTACTATTTTTTATATTTATACTTGGCTAAAAATGATACAATTTTTCTAAAACGGTTTCTTCTTACGGTGCTCTTCTTTTGAAAAGTGGTTAGTGTTGGATGTAACTTATTTGTACAACGTTTGTAAATTAGTTTTTTACTTCATAAAACAGAACTTATCGATTGCAAATAAATTCATTTTTACAAGGAAATTTTAAGAATAATTATTTTATAAATATATATTGCAAAAGGTTTTACTTAAAACAATATAGATAATTTTGATATTTTTATTCCATTTACAAGAATTTCTTTGTTGGAATCTTTTGCTCTAATTTCAACACACAATTTTTTCCCAGCCAAATGGATGTTAAAGTCATGTTTTGGTTACTCAAAAGTATATAGTGAACAACCCGAAGAATGCATCGAATCAGGTCGTGAAATTAAAGTTTGTAAATTTCTCAAATCATTATATGTCTTGAAACAAACGTCTAAAATTGTAGAATGAGAAATTCAATCAAGGGATAAGTGGAAACATTAGTGATTATTTGTTTGTGTTGATATCATGTTTATCTTAATAATGTTTTTTGTTTATACCAAACTGATTGACGATGTTTGTGATTATTTATTTATGTATTGATTACATGCCTATCTTAATAATTATTACGTGAGACTAAAAGGTATCTTGCTTCAATGAAAGACATGAATGAAGCAAATGTCATATTGAATATTTAAATCATGAGGAAGTGTGGTAGCAATATTATATCACAAGAACATAACATTGAATTTTTAAGAAGTTTGGATATATTGTACCAAACTTGTGAATACTCATTATGACACTAATATTCAAATGAGAAAAATATACATGTGATCATGTTGTTCAATCCAAGTATGCACAAAATTATTAAATTTTGATGCACTTGATAAATTTTACTAGACCTGAGATGACACATGTTATTTTTCAATTGAGCTAATATACACAACTCAAATCATTATTGTTGAGTTGATGTAGCAAAGTTAATGAGATATCAAAAGGATATCATGAGTTATGATATTCTACTTAGTGAAGTACCCGTTGTATTAAAAGGGTACGATGATGATAATTAAATATTTTATTCACGTGAGACTAGATCTATTAGTGGTTATGTATTCACCTTTAGAGGTAGAACATTATCTTGAAAACTAGCCAAACAGACATTTATAGAAAATTTACTATGAAGTCTGCTTTTATTGCATTAGAGTTGGCTAGTAATGAAGCTAAATGGATTCTTCCACTACTTAGCCTGTATAATTGAGTTAAGTGGTAGAAAAACTTTTTCGCCTGATAATGAAGCTAAGTGGTAGGAAAACTTCTTAGCTTGTGTAATGAAGTTAAGTGGTAGTAAAACTTCTTAGCCTAAACAATAAAGTTAAGTGATAAAAAAATCTCTTAACATGTATTTGAAGTTGAGTTGTTGAAAAAACCCCTTAGCATGTATTTTATTCGACACAAAACTGATACATTTTGTGCCAATGCATTGTGATTGTTGACTAGCAATAGACATTGCAAAGAATAAAAATTTTCAATGGTTAAACTAGACATATTTGTCTAATGACATGAGGTAATAAAGCAGTTGTAAAAAGATGAAGTGATATCAATTGATTATGTGAAGTTACAAATGATTTTGGCCAAATTATTCAGCTAAACCGCTGGGAAGAAAATTAATATGTGAAACATCGAGGGGAAGGAGACTTATGCCAATATAAGAAATCAACAGTGATGGTAACCCAACCTTTGTCATTGGCGACTCCATGAAGAAGGTTCATATGGATAATAACAAGTTATTGATTGGTCTTGTAGAGAAAGCACTACATTATTTTTTTGTCCCTTCCTATGGTATAAATATTGTTAAAAACTGCAAGGATGGTGAGGGTGAGTAAAACTCTTAATCAAGTCCATAGCCTTTGTAGGTGGTGTATTGACCTGCAAAATACACTTGATGGCTTGACCTATATAAGTGTGAAGTGGGGCCACTTCTATGAGATTTATGGCAAAGTCTCTAGAGCACTTATGAAAATCCAGGCACGCACATAGCCTATTAGCGCACAACCGTGATAAAGAGCAAGAATAGATACAATGTGATTAATGAGAATGTTAGCTTACAATAATGAGTTATTGGTTCATAGAAACGTGTTTCACCAATTACTTAGTAGGTTATGTCTCGTTTTTCTAAGTTATGGTTCATAGTCCAAAAAGACACCATAATGAATACGTTGTGTCGGAATACTCAACTAAACCATTTTTTCATTCTTTGAAATATGTAAGGGATTGTTGTAAAGATACAAATTTACTTAGTATATTTCAAGGAATCCAACATCTCTCTTTTATATTATTTGTTTTGAGTTTAAATAGAAAGACTTGGTATTGGGCTTGTAAGAAAAAAATATGATGGCGATTGCGCGCACACGAAGTTTGGCCAAGAAGTCCAGTTTAGTTGAAATCGACTAATTTCATCATGTGCATGAACTAGAGGCCCGATCCATTATTATTATTATTATTATTATTATTATTATTATTATTATTATTATTATTATTATTATTATTATTATTATTATTATTATTATTATTTAAAATTTGTTTCTAACCATTCATTTTATTTTTGACTGTTTTGCCCTTAACTAATTGCTATTTTTAGATGCCTTTTTGGACATGCATGGTACTTTAAATACCATGCACATATGCCTTCATAATTGATGTAAAAAAGTAGAATAATCTACTTTCTTCTCATCTCTCTCATTTTAAACACGTCTTAAAGCAAACCCGATAATGTGATAACCGAACCCGACCTGATATGAACAAAACCTAAAATTAACCTTATAAATATCTAATATATCCCAACTTGAAATGATTCGAGATCCAATTTTACCCAGCTTGTATCAACCGACCTATTAATTGACCTGATTGTAAATGAGTAGAGTAAATGGTACATTTGAATTAAATTTAACCCCAAAACTCTTAATTGCTTGGGAGAAAAAATTATCCACCCAACCCAAAATTTAATATAAGGTCACATTAGCAATTTTCGTCGTGATTGAAGCCATGAACATAGACATGTACAATATGATTATTTTAAGAATGTTTATACCCACAAAAAGTGGAGTTATAAGGATGCAAAGAGTGATAAAGGTCATTCTAAGAAAGTGAAATTCTTTTATTACTAATGTGATGTTACAAACCATTGGTCTTGTACTTGTCGTACGCTGAAAAAAATCAATCATTGAATGATAAAAAAAAGAAAAGAAAATTTGTTTGCGGAAATGATGAAGATGATATTGTCCAACTCATTTGGACATTGTTGATTTTCTTATAACTCATGAAGGAAATAAATCATCTTCTAATTATTCTCATAACCTTGAAGAGAATTATTGATCTTTTATTTTAGGGTAAACTACTGCAGGGGTCACTTTCGTTTCCCGTTTGTACAGATTTAGTCACCGCTTTTGAAAAGTGCCAATAAGTGGTCATCTACGTTTTCGATGTGTAAAGACTTGATCACTCCGACGTTATAGTCCGTTAGTCCCCTAACGGATTGCTGATGTGGCAGAATTAATTAACGAAAAAATAAGGATAAATTACTGCAATAGCCATTAAAATTTATCTCATGTACATTTTTTTTCCTCAATTTAAAAAAGTAAACATTATAGTCACTAATAAAAATGTTTCTTTATAATTTCACCCTTAAATTTTTAAAAATTCATTTTTCAATCCTAAAACTTTACAATCAATTAGTACAATAATATTATAAATGCTTAGATGAAAAATAGGTGCCCAAAGTATACCCTTTGAAACTTAGGTGCCCAAATTGCTCCTATTTAATAACTCAAACTTAAAAATTTAGTCCACTAACTACTAAAAAATTCGAGTTATTGGAATTTCTATTTTATAATTCAAACTTTATTTTGAATTTTTGAGTCGAGTTTATGAAATTATAAGTCGAGTATTTTCACATCAAACCAAAAAAAATAATTTTTTCGAGTCAAGTCGAGTTATTGGAATTTCTATTTTATAATTCAAACTTTATTTTAAATTTTTGAGTCGAGTTTATGAAATTATGAGTCAAGTTTATGTACTAATTTATAATTTGAGCAAACGTTTAAGGGTCTATTGTAATTAACCCTAAAACGGTTCATCAGAAATGTTTTCTAAAATTCCTTAAAAAAATCCCCGACCTATTTTCTTCCCACAACCTCGCCGCCAAACAAGCCAGGACCCAAGGCTGCTCTTGCCTTCAACTTCTCGACCCGGAAATTAATTTAAGGTAATTTTTGAAACCCTAAACTTGATTTGAATATTGTTTTATTGATTCATGTAATTTTTGAGCTATTTGCCGCCGCAATCCGCTACTTTCGCTGTGAAATTTAGTTCACACCGGTATTTAAGTTTTTAGCGGCGGGGGACGGCGCCGTTGCTCCGTTAGGCAACCGCTACTTGAAACCCAAATTTCATATTTCAAATAAAAAATATATTTTTTAATGTTTATGCAGAAGGGGAAGAAAAAAGAAAGAACTTTGAATGAACCCGAATCGGAAATTGATTTAAAGTCTATAATTCGTGAAAATGCTGTGTTTTTTTGACAAATTGGTGGAGTTGATCCCCGCAAGGTTTTATCTACCCGATGAAAAGGATAAACCTTGGTGTCAGGGTTTCAGTATTTTTTGAAATTAAATTTTTTGGTTTGATGTAAAAATACTCGACTCATAATTTTATAAACTAGACTTAAAAATTTAAAATACAGTTTGAATTATAAAATAGAAATTCTAAAAACTCGACTTGACTCGAAAAAATTAATTTTTTTGGTTTGATGTGAAAATACTTGACTCATAATTTCATAAACTCGACTCAAAAATTCAAAACAAAGTTTGAATTATAAAATAGAAATTCCAATAACTCGAATTTTTTAGTAGTTAGTGGACTAAATTTTTAAGTTTGAGTTATTAAATAGGAGCAATTTGGGCACCTAAGTTTCAAAGGGTATACTTTGGGCACCTATTTTTCATCTAAGCATTTATAATATTATTGTACTAATTGATTGTAAAGTTTTAGGATTGAAAAATGAATTTTTAAAAATTTAAGGGTGAAATTATAAAGAAACATTTTTATTAGTGACTATAATGTTTACTTTTTAAAATTGAGGAGAAAAAATGTACATGAGATAAATTTTAATGGCTATTGCAGTAATTTATCCTTATTTTTTCGTTAATTAATTCTGCCACATCAGCAATCCGTTAGGGGACTAACGGACTATAACGTCGGAGTGATCAAGTCTTTACACATCGAAAACGTAGATGACCATTTATTGGCACTTTTCATAAGCGGTGACTAAATCCGTACAAACGGGAAACGAAAGTGACCCCTGCAGTAGTTTACCCTTTACTTTATTTTACTTTACGTTTATTTACTTACAGTATAATTATTCAAGGTTATATTTTTATATTATTTATTTTGTGAAATTTATTTATTTTGTTTAACATGATTACTTATCAAATTCAATCTATGATGATGATTTATGCTTAGCAGGAGCATAAGAAATATTTTCTCATTTAAATGCAAGGAAAAAATGTGAATACTAAATCTAAGAATACTAAAATCATTGATGCTCCGGAAGAGCAATAAGTTCTTGAAAAAAACACATTATGGAAGGTGCATTATTGTGAATATTGCAATACTTACCGCTAAAGGTAATAATATTGTGACCACCAAAAGCGGAAATTTTAAGAGAGCAATAAGAGTTCTCAAAATAATCTTTTGGAAATTATAGATACTATATGTTATCAATTGACATATGAAATAAGCTAATGTGGATATAAGTTTCAGTAGCAGAAAAATCAATTGAAAGCTCTAGAAGAGCTATATATTGTTACCAAAAGAATAATTTTCACTGAAAGCTCCGAAAGAGCTAAATATATTCCTATTCAAAGGAACAATTTTGGTGAACAGTGTATTATCCAGTTTCAAAGAAAATTGTATTTCAAAATTCGTACTACACATGTACGAGTAAGATTGAATCACATGTTATGGTAAACCAGAAGTTTACAAATTTAGAAATATATATATATATACATATATATAGGATCTAGTTACATAGTGTGAAACTCTCTAAGTTTTACACATTTTTTATATCGTTGGATGGGTGAAACGAATGGATGAGATTAACAGTAGAATATGTGAAGATTATCACTTGCGAAAAAAAGTAAGGAGTTAACCAGAGCCATCCATTTCTCTCATCCAAAGATCCAAAAAACATGTAAAACTTAAAGAGTTTTACACTGTGTAAGTTGATCCTAACCATATGTATATATATATATACATGTATATATAGTTGGCATGATCGTTTAGACCATCCTGATCAATAATGCAAAAATTATTGATATTTACATGCACATATACTAAAAGAATCCAAAGTTCTTTTGGTGTTTGTTCTCAAAAGAATTTATTAAGATCTCACTTACCAAAAGAACTTCAAGTTCTTGTATTAAAGTTGAGGCTACATGTCTTGCATATCTGAATGAAATATGGTCTCATTTATCGACAAATGTGGAAAAATTTTACATGATTTTAGTAGATGCATCTAATATATTTTTATCAACTTACAACAAGAAGGTTGTGAGATTAATTTGAAAAGATTCAGATTATGCAATTAGACAATTCGTCTTGCAAAAGCTAGTGAGTTTATATTTTAGGCTATATCAGTTGAATAACTATTACAAAGTCTTTGATTATGAAAAATACGGTTTAGCAAAATTTTAATTGGATGCCTCCTATTTAATAGCTAAACTATGAGAACAAAATATTTATTATCTATATGGTATTTCACATATAGCAGCACTTATATGCATCAAGCCAACGGGTTATAATAAACTCCACGTTATGATTGGTTTTTGGTCAGAAGTCATACATTTCCCATTTTATAATTTTTGAATGTGCCATATATAGTCGAATTGCTCCACCACAACTAGGGATGAGCACGAGACGGGTCGGGTTTTTGACCCACCTGAACTCGACTCGAAAATAAATACCTTAAACCCAAACCCGACCTAAACGTAATCAACCCACGCTGTACGAACCGAAGAAATTGTCGAATGATTCTTTCAAACAATTCACGACGAATGGCGGCAAGAGGGGCGAAGAACGACGCGTGGGTTGTTTGGCGAGGGGAGGGTGCTTCATTCCATCGCCGGCAACGCGGCTGGCGGCGAGAGTGGCGGATTTGGGGGGTTTTGAGATTTGGGGACTATTTTGAGAAAGTTTGAAATTTTCATGATATATTTTTATTTTTATTTTCTTTTATTAATTTTATTTATTTTCAATATAATTTTGGATTTTTCTGGAGGTGACACATGTCCTTTAATGGAAAAATTTAATGGCGAACGTTAAATAAGTCACGGAATGAAACTTTAGGTCCCAATTTGGCCCGAAAAATAGTTTGAGCACCTAACTGGAAAAAAGGGTATAGTTTGAGCACAAATTTAACGGTTAAGCCTCAGATTATTTTGAGGATGAACTTTATTTTACTGTAAAGTAATTACAGTAAGATGCAGAAAAAACGTTAACTCACTTGGGTGTACATGTAGATGCAGCCTCCGGTGACTCAGATGACTCACACTCAATGACGTCTGGCAAGGCAAGGGGGAGCATTAAAAGAAGTTGAGAAATTTGAAAAGACAAGCAAAATAACATAAATACAATCACATTTTCGAGCATAATCAATTCCTCTTCTCTCAATCTACGAACAGCCAAGCACTGAGTATCATAAAGTCATCGCAATGGGTAGATGGGTTGATTCATCAACGAGCCTTTTAGAAAAATTATTAGATGGACTCAGTTCACTACGTCATCTATAATTTCAACCAATAAAATTTATCTATTTTTTTTTTTAAAGTGAATCTTCACCTTTTTCTTCCATGTCAATAAAAAGTTAATAGTTATTTGAAAGTTAAAATAAAGTAAACGGACATCATTAATTGAGACAACGAATGACGTGATGTGATGAGCCAGATATATCTAATAATTTCTCGGCCTTTTGGGTTAGGCCCATGGAGTTGGAAAGTTCTTTGTTTTGGGTTGAAAAGCCAAAAGAGAACCTCCCTCAACCCCGGGACACAAGGAGAATCAAAGTGGCATAAAAGTAAAACAAAAGCTGCTTCTTTGAACATAATTGGGAGCACTTCAATCAATGGAGACCATGCTTCGGGCTTAGTTGAAAGTAGGGGTGAGCGTTCAATTGAGTCGAGTTGAGTTAAAAAATTTTGAGTTATTCGAGTTGATGCGTCATATTTTACAACTCAATCTTTATCTGAAATTTTTTTCGACTCGACTCAAGTTTATAAAATTCAAGTCGAGTCGAGTTTTTGAGTTCCTATACAAATTTAATTGTAATTATTTATCATGTTACAGTACAATTTGATTCCAATTTAAATGACTTTCTCTAATCATATAAGATATGCATAATGCATACATATTTCTTCATATGTGGCATATATTTCTTCATATTTTTATATCAGTATTATGTATATACTTGAAAAAATTGAGGGATTCGACTCAAACTTAAAAATCAAATCACTAATTACTACAATTTTTGAGTTATTCGAAGGTCCATTTTCCAACTCAAACTTTATTTGAAATTTTTTCGAGTCGAGTTTATGCAATTTCGAGTCAAGTCAAGACGAGTCGAACTTTTTTGCCTCGAGTCGAGTTAAAATTTTTGATTTTTTTAGTAGAGCTGAGTTTTGCTCACACATAGTCGGAAGCATAGTCGTAAAGGGAATATTTTCAAACCACGATATTAGTAAACCCATTCAACCGCCTCTCCTCTCACCGCTTCCTTTCCCTGTTGCACGCCACCGCTCTCATGCTCATGTAGTCACCGCAAATTTCATTATTTCTTCTTCTTCAATGACTTTGTTCTTCGTTTTATTTTATTTATTGATTTGATATTCTTTTAACTTTCTTAAATTTGTTAAGTTGGTTAAAAGTTGTTAGTAGGTGGTTATTCGGTTAATTAGGTAAAGCACCATTATATATATTAACCCTACTATACATATATGAATTATCGAAATAAAAGAAGAAAATTCTTATTCATCTCTTTTATTACTCTTTCCTGTTCATAATCTTATTCTATATTACCTACTCCGTCCATCATTTGACATGGTATCAGAGCCACTGGTGATCAGTTTGGTGGCGAGGGATTTTATCTTTCGATTTGCGATCTTACAAACTCGTTTTTGCTTCTTGTGTTTTTCTTTTATGTTTGCATATTTCTTCTGTCTTAAAGAAATATGAGAGATATTGTTGATTCAAATCATCTATTGTACTTACATCCATCATATACACCAGACACTTTGCTGGTTGCACATCAGTTGACAGGAGTTGAGAATTACAGCTTATGGAGTCGATCAATGCGAATAGCCTTGTTAGCCAAGAACAAAGTTGGCTTTGTAGATGGATCTTGCACACGAAATAGAATGGCTGAGAGTCTGCGTTCACAATGGGATAGATGTAACATCTTGATATTATCTTGGATTCTAAACACAGTCAATCAAGAACTTTTTGCAGGCATTGTTTCCGCTTCAATAACATCTTTAGTTTGGCAATATCTTAAACAAAGGTTCGATAAAGTGGATGGATCTAGGATCTATTTTTTAAATCGAGAAATAGTGTCACATACACATGGATTATCCTCAATCTCGGTGTATTTTACTCGATTGAGGCTACTTTGGGATGAATATGATGCATTGATTCCTTTTGCAACTTGTGATTGTGAAGCATCTCGTCAAAACAAAGAACATGTCAAGAAACAAAGATTATTTCAATTCCTTATGAGGTTAAATGAATCATATTCTATGGTGAGAAATCAAGTTTTATTAATCAAACCCTTGCCTACTGTAAATCAAGCATATTTTATGTTGGATCAAAAGAAAGTCAAATGCAACATTCATCAAGCTCCTTAATAACTTCTGATACAACAACCTTGTATTCGAGTTCTTCTCAAATGAAAAGACGATTTAATGACACTTGTGATTACTGTCATGTTAAGGGGTACAAGAAAGAAACATGTTATAAATTGATAGGATATCCAGTTGATTTTAAGTTTACCAAGAAAGGTGGCTACAACAATAAACAGCCTATTGCAAATTCAGTCAGTACCTTAGATGTAAATGATGGTTCAAGCACATCCCTTTCTTCTCAATTTCAAGTACTAACTTTTACACCAGAACAATATCAACAAATCATAGGATTGCTTGGTAAAGAACCTGTGGTACATGCAACTGCACAAATGGCAGCTATATCCATAAACTCTTTAAATAAATAATAGATTTTAGATACAAAAGCTACCAATCATATGACCTTTGATTTGAGTTATTTAAGTTCTCATGTTTCTTGTGATCCAACATCATTTGGGCAATTACCTAATGGTAGTTCTACACGTGTTGCACATATATAAATTTTTGTCATTACACCTACTAAAATGCTTATCAATGTTCTCTATATTCCAAATTTTCATTACAATCTAATTTCTATATCACAGCTAACAAAAGACTTAAATTGCAATGCTATTTTTCTTCCCAACAATGTGTTTTACAGGACATTTACAGTGGAGAGATGAGGATGATTGGTAAAGCACGAGGAGGTTTATATGTTTTTCAAACTGTTAGTTTTTTAGAACCTAGTATTTCTACATATTTATTTCCTATTAAAGCTAGTTCTTGTATGACTTTTGCTTCTGATCAATGCCTAAATATTGTTTGGCATGCTAGGCTTAGACATACTTCAAGTAGTACTTTGTCTAAAATTCCTTCTTTTCAATGTACTGATTTGGATTTAAAAGAAATAAAACAGTGTGATATTTGCCCTCTTACTAAGCAAACAAGGTTGTTTCTCGTGAAAATTCTCCTTTCTCTCTTATTCACATTGATCTGTGGGGTTCTTATCGGGTTAGTACACATAGTGGCAAGAGATATTTCTTGACCATCATTGATGATTATAGTCGAATGACTTAGGTTAGATTGCTTAAGTTGAAAAGTGATTCCATAGTTGCTCTAATACAGTTTTTTGCTTATGCTCAAATACAATTTTCTACTATTATTAAGATCATAAGAAGTGATAATGGTTCTAAGTTCTTTACTTTAGAAAGTGATGAATTTTTTAAGCATAATGAGATTGTTCATCAAAGCACATGCATATACACACCATAACAAAATGATATTGTCGAACGAAAGTATAAACATCTGCTTGAAGTTGCTAGATCCCTTAAGCTTCAGTCCAATGTTCCTGATAAATTTTGGGGAGAATGCATTAACACTACATGTTACCTTATAAACCATTTGTCTGGTTCTGTGTTAAAGTGGAAAACACCATATGAGTTGTTAAACAATAAAATCCCTTCCCTTATTCACTTACGTGTGTTTGGATGCTTAGCCTATGCTACCACTCCAAATTACAGTGATAAATTCTCTTACAAAGCTATTCCTTCAATCTTTATGGGATATTCGATGAATCAAAAAGGATATATTTTGTTTAATATTGCTACTAAGACCTTCTTTGTTAACAGGGATGTAATATTTCATGAGAACATTTTTCCATTCAAATTTCCTGTTAAAGGATCACCTTTGTTTCCTAGTACTTCTTATTCAAGTAATGATTTTATTAACATTGATGTTTCTCAAACATTACCATCTTCCAATGATGATCCTAATGATTTTTCTACTAATTCTTCATATATGAATCAGTCTCATGTTCCTAATGATTCTGCAATTAACGTTGTTAATACTCATGATCATATTGATTCTGTTCAATCTATTTTTCAACTTGTTTTAAGAAAGTTTGCTCCTGTTAGTAAACCACCTACTTTGCTTAATGATTTTATTTGTCCTGCTCCGTCTTCTACACCTAGTCCACCTAACACTGGTACACATTCCATTTCAAATTGCATATCTTATGTTCACCTCCCTTCTCATTCTTGTTGTTTTTATACTTCTTTGTCTTCCATTCATGAGCCACAAACTTACCAAGAAGCGGTACTTGACAAATGTTGGATTGAGGCCATGGAACAAGAAGTTCAAGCCCTTCAAGCAAATGGAACTTAGGAATTGGTCTCGTTAACGTCAGGACACAAACCTATTGGATGCAAATGGGTGTATAAAGTAAAGTATAATGCTGATGTGTCAGTGGAACGTTTTAAAGCAAGGTTGGTTGCCAAGGTTATAATCAGCGTGAGGAAATTGACTATCAAGATACATGTTCTCCAGTCACGAAGCAGGGTTACTGTCAGAGCAGTTATAGCATTAGCAGCTATGTATAATTGGCCTTTATTCCAAATGGATGTCATCAACGCATTTATTCAAGGTGATCTGTATGAAGAAGTGTATATGCTGCCTCCAGAGGGATTTCGCAACCAGTGGAAGAATCGTGTATGCATGTTGCTTAAATCTCTATATGGTTTAAAGCAAGCATCGCATCAATGGAATTTAAAACTAATAGAAGCTCTTGTGTCGAATGAATATGTGCAAAGTCTACATGACTACTCGATGTTCACAAAGAAAAAATGAGGCAAGATGGTCATTCTATTATTGTATGTGGATGATCAACTTATTACTGGCAATGATGATGAGATGATACATGAGTTAAAAGGGATCTTGCATCAAAAATTTAGAATGAAGGACTCAGGGCATCTTAAATACTTTCTTGGAATTGAGGTACTTAGGTCCAAAGAAGGGATTGTCCTTAATCAACATAAATACGCATTGGAACTTATTGTAGAATCAGGTTTAGGGGGAGCTCGAGTTGCTTCAACACCACTGGAATTAAACTAGAAATTGACATCGGTTGAGTTTGATAAATGGATAGAAAATGAGGAAGAACTTTTAGAAGATGTGAGTGTTTATCAAAGGTTGATTGAATGACTTTTATATCTTAAAAACACGAGACCAAATATTTAATTTGCGATCCAACATCTTAGCCAGTTCATGCAATCACCCAAGAAGGTTCATTATGAGGCTGCATTGTGTGTAGTAAGTTGTTTTCGAAAAAACCCTGGACAAAGGATCTTACTTGCAGTAAAAGGTCTAATTCAATCAGTAGTTTTTTGTGATATTGATTGGGAAGCATGTCCCATGACACAAAAATCAGTCGCAAGCTATTGTATTAAACTTGGAGAGTCACTTATATGTTGGAAATTGAAAAAACAAAATATGATCTCAAGATCATCGGCAGAAGCTGAGTATAGGAGAATGACTTCTACAATAAGTGAGTTGGTCTGGCTAAGAGGATTGTTACTTGAATTAGGAGTAAAGCTTGAAGAACCAGCAATGTTACATTGTGACAGTCAAGCTGTGCTTCAAATAGCTGCCAATCATCTCTATCACGAGCGTACGAAACACATAGAAATAAATTGTCATTTCATTCGAGAAAAAAATCAAAAAGGAATAGTCAAAACGTAGCATCTACCTACAGAAGAGCAGCAAGCCGATATATTAACTAAAGGACTTGGTGTTTATCAACATGAATACCTATTAAACAATTTGGGCGTGAAGGATGTGTATCACCCTCCAACTTGAGGGGGAGTGTTAAGTTGGTTAAAAGCTGTTAGTAGGTAGTTATTCTGTTAATTAGGTCAACATCGTTATATATATTAACCCTATTGTACACATATGAATTATCGAAATAAAAGAAGAAAGTTCTTGTTAATCTCTTTCATTACTCTTTCCTATTCATAATTTCATTCTATAGTACCTAGGGCCGACAATTATCTGTGGATGGTGGCCCACCTGACCCATCAAATCCAACTAAATGGACGAAATCCTGATAAAACGTAGGTTTGATCCGTTTGAAGTGGGTGGCAGATGGAGCTGGTGAAAAAATTTCAACCCACCATCCGATCCGTCACCTGCCCCATCCATCTGTATAATATTAATTTTAAAAAATATTTTGAACCTTAGACTTTTTTAAGTTTTTGTTTATTATTTGGAAATGAGAATTTTTGTTTATGTAGGTTCTGTTGTATGTAAGATTATTTGGAAATTTATAACTTTAATAATAATTTACTTTAATCTATTAAATATTAAATGTTTTTAGTAAGATTTTACATGTATTTTAACTATAATTTTCTAATAATAAAACCCATTTAGGATCCGATCCACCCGTCTCATCCGCGGTTGATGAGTGGGCGGATTTGGGTCAATGATTAAGCGGGTGGTGGGTGGGTTGGGTGACGATTTGGGATACGAATGATGGGGTGGGTGAAGCTCCAACCCACCCAAATCTGACCCGTTGCTAGCCCTACTATTACCTACTCCGGCCACCGTTTGACAAAATCCAACAAAGTTTCAACATTTATGGGTTATTCCAACTCCTTTATGTTTTGCAGTTTTTGAATTGTTTCTTGTGGGATACATAGATCACCATTACATATAACTCAGAATGGGGGCTTTGTAACTAATAGTTTGGGAAGATCAATTGTTTCTGTAATTCATTGTTATTGATGACTACGATTTTGGGTAAGTTTGTTCCTTGAAGGAGAAGCAAAACCATAAGTTTAAAGCCTAAAAAACATGGGTTTGAAATGGCGGAATCGACTAATACTAGTATAAAACATATTCCTTTTGGGTTTTGTCTCCCTTCCTCTCATATTTGTTGATTGAAGTAATTAACTGGATTTATTTGTTCAAAGAAGAAGTTGCTTGAACTGATATTTGGATTTGTTTTAACAACATTGGACTCCAAGAAGCAATAATAGAGATATTGTTGAAGAAGATGATGAAGATGAAAGTGAATTTTCTAACTTTGATCCCATATTTGGATTTGGGATGTGCTTGTGCTGAATTACCTATAATCTATTTAGGAATGCCTTTGGGAGTTAATCCGAGTAATTTACAGTTGTGGGAACCTTTAATTCAAAGGTTTCGAAAATGTCTTACGGGTTGGAAACGCGATGCGTTATCTATTGCGGGGAGATTGCTGTTGCTTAACTCTGTATTATCAGCTTTGCCGTTGTATTATATGGGGCTGTTCTTGGTGCCGCGAAGTGTTATCAACAAGATCGATAGAATTCGATGCCGATTTTTGTGGGGTGGGTCGGAAACAAAAGTAAAAATGAGCCGAGTAAATTGGTCTATTGCGTGTAGGCCTAGGCGTTTTGGGGGGCTGGGCGTGGTGGATTTACGTGCAAGAAATCTCGTACTTTTAGCTAAATGGCGATGGAGATATGCTATGTCTGAGGATTCTTTGTGGCGAAAAATAATTGAAGCGAAGTATGGGTGTGATGTGGTAAGCTGGAGGCCTAATTCGGTAGGGGTTAGGCGTATGTCCAAGGTATGGAAACAAATAATTGAAATACAAGAGGAGGTTGTAGTGGAGCGTTTTGTTGGGACGTCACAGTTCCGATGGCAGCTAGGGAAGGGTGATCGTATTTTGTTTTTGCAAGATGTTTGGTGTGCCGAGGAGACCCTAGAAAAAATGTTTCCGCGGTTATTTAGATTGGCGAGGGATAAAAGAGCATTGGTACGGGATTATGCACGCGGGGGAAGGTTCGATCATGATGATTGGGGTTCTTTTTTCGGAAGGAATTTGAGATCATTTGAAGTGATTCAAGTTTTTGAATTGAGGCATTGTGTAGGAGGATTAGTGCTGGGCAGTGCGTTTATGGACCGTTTGATTTGGAAGTCGTCGCATACTGGGGTTTTTTCGGTTGCGCGGCTGTATAAATTAATGACATCGTTTGGGCTTGAAGCGAGGGCGGATCTTGAGGCGATATGGAAGCTTTCTATACCGCCAACAATTCAATATTTTTTGTGGTTTGTGAGGTTGGATCGGCTGCCTACGATGGTGATGTTGCAGTCGCGTGGCATGCCGATTGGGGAGGAGGCGATGATGTGTTATTGGTGTCGGGCAGCAGTGGAAGATTTGGAACACATTTTGTTTCGTTGTTCGATTGCGTGGGCTGTGTGGCAGCAGTTTTTTCGTTGGTGGAAGGTTGAATTTTTGCAGCCGCGTGACTTGGGGGCTTTGTTTGAGCAGTGCTTTGCTAATATATTCGATGGGTGCTTCCGCGATTGGTGGTTATCGTCATGCGCGGCTGTGGCATGGTCCTTATGGTTGGCACGAAATGAATGCCTATTTAATGGTAAAAGAATGGATTTGGGGTCGATTGTTTTCTTGGTGAAGTTACGCTCACTCTTTTGGGTGCGATTAGATCTTCCGCCGGGGGCAATTATGGAGTCGACATGGTGGGACAACCCCTGGTCTTGTGAAATTCGAGCACGAGTAGAAAAATGTCGGGACCATGTGAGGTGGGAATTGCCGATGAAGGGGACGGTGAAATTTAATGTGGAAGGTGCTGCAAGGGGAAAGCCGGGTAAGGCGGGTTGTGGTGGTGTTTTGCGGAATGCAGCGGGACAAGTGTTGGCTTTATTCTCCGGGCCGGTCGGTATAGTGGACTCGAATGAGGCGGAGGTACAAGCAATCTGTTTCGCGTTGGAATTGTTGGTTAGTTCGGAGAGGGTGTTTCCTCCATTAGTGGTGGAGTCAGATTCGATGACGGCGATTGCGTGGGTGCTTCACCATGACGCAAGATCGTGGAAGTATGGAGTTTGGTTGCGACGTATTGATGAGGCGTGTGTTGCTCTTGGAGATGTGTGCTTTCACCATGTGTATCGAGAGGCAAATAAGTTCGCGGATGTATTGGCAAAGAGTGGTGTCGATCGTACGAGTTGGTTTCAATGGGTGGGTTGATTGTACTTGGGGGTTAGCTCTTTTTCGTTTTGGTGCCTTGTAAGTGACATTACCCAAGTACTCTTTTCCTCTATAGGTTTAGAGAGGTTTTTAACGAGGCTTGGGGAATGTTGGTTA
Organism: Hibiscus tridactylites; assembly: GCA_958450335.1. NCBI lineage: Eukaryota > Viridiplantae > Streptophyta > Magnoliopsida > Malvales > Malvaceae > Hibiscus > Hibiscus tridactylites. Next base: position 65,541,684 of record OY288281.1, on the reverse strand, counting down.
TGTATGAACTCTTATTTAATAAATCATACATGTTGCCGAGCAAAAAAAAATATTAGTTTTCGCTAAACCAGTGCAGAGGAAAGAGAAAAAGAATTTGGATCTTAGCCGTTGGAAAGAGGTAGTGTAGAGTGTTGATTTCTCCTTGAGAAAGGGAAGGGAAGCATACAGGTCAGACATTGGGAAAACTGAAAGACAAAATATGGATGGAGAAGGCGTGGGTGCACATGTTGATATTGCCTCAATGGATTTATATGTAAAGTTACATTTAATTTTGATGAGTAGCTAGTTTAGTCGTCTTTTTATTCCTAATTATGCTTAAATTGATGATTTGTGGATCTTAATTGTGGGATATTTCGTGTTTTCTCATGAAGGACTTGGTGGGTGTAGAAAAAACAAGAAAAGGCTGAGAACTGCAGAAAATTCGGATTCGTGGTTGGGATGTTGAGCATGAACTGGGGCATGAATGTTGACTGGACGCCACATCAACACTTTCTAGAAGCTGATGTCAGCAGCGTGATAACTTATCAGCCGCATATCAACTTTTTTATCAGCATGATTTAAATTTTAAACTTTATCATTATCTTATGTAATTAATTTGAATTATTTTAGAATTTATCTTTATCGCTTTGGAGTGATTTTTAGGGTTTTAGACTACTATAAATACCCCACTTTAGGGTGAAACTCATCATGGAATTCACTCTTGTTCTTCATTTATCTTGAGCTTAAATATTTCTCTTTTCTTTTACCTTTATTGGTTTTTATTTTTCTTTTCCTTTGTTAAAACTAAGTATGGTTTCTTCACCAACCATGCTTAGCTAAATTTCCCTTAGCCAAAAGCAACGCCAAACCGGCTTACCTCGTGAGATTAGAAGAGTTCTTCATTCCTCCAACATTTATTTTTTCGATTCCCTGTAAAAATTGGTTAGGTAATCAGCCTAACCTTTAGGCATCTCAATTAATTCATTCCGAAGGCGTCGTCGGATTAGAAGTGGTTCAGATCCAAGGTTGGGGAAGAGAATAGGCTTGTAGCAAATTCAACTCCCTAAGAACAAACTTAGTGGCGGTCCACTAAGGGGAATCAAAATCAGAAATGATTCTCGTCGAGACAACTATCCGACACGGGCTTCTCCAACACTAATGCAGACTTGTGTTAGCATCGATGGTCGTAGCTAATCAACTTAGCACTTGATTTCAAGGATTTCCCTAGGAATTGAGTTTACCGTAAAGAAGCAAGTTGCAAGGGTTGGCCTTGTAAGCTGTAACCAGCAAGGAGGTTGAAGCAAAATCCATTTCCATGATCGAGAAAAGTTGTGGCAAAGCGAAGCTTGAAGCTAATTCATTCCATAATTTATTTCAATATTTCTTTTCGTTTTTATTATACTTCCATTACTTGAATTAGTTTATTAAACCCTCATTTTTATTATTTGAAGGTTTCTTGGTCTAAGTCAAAACGAATAGGTGTTGGAACACCCTAGTCTATATGGATCAACCCTTACTCTCTCTATATTATTTTTAATTATTTATTTGAGTTTAAGGATTTATTTTGACGCAAGTAACGACGCGTGTCAAAATTGGCACCGTTGCGGGGACTACAGCAAAATTACTAATATCGTTCTTTATCGATTTATGACCAAGAGTAATTCGGGAGAACAAGTTGATTACATCCCGGAAATCGAAGCACTAGCCCGAAAGTTGCACGCACAAACACTTCGGGAAATGAAGAACAAACAAAGCCAACAAAGACTTGAACGCGATCTAGAGATCATATCAGAAGCGAAGTCGAATTTTGACCATACCAACGAATAACCAGATCCGATGGGAGACGGAGATCAAACTATTCGCCAGCTAAATGCGCACCTGATGGACAACAACCGATGTGCATTACCTTCCCGAATGGCACAACACTATCCGTGCTAAAAATGGGTTTGATTCAACTTTTACCTACTTACCATGGCCTGCCGAACGAAAATCCGCATAAACATTTGAAGGAATTTCACATGGTTTGTCTAAGCACAAAACCTCAGGGAGTATCCGATGACCAAATTAAACTTAGAGCTTTTCCATTTTCTTTAGCAGATATCGAAAAAGAATTGGTTATTTGATTTACCTCCCAACTCTGTAACAACTTGGACTAATATGGCTAAATTCTTTCTTGACAGGTTCTTCCCTACAGAAAAAGCGAGTGAAATGAGGTGCAGTATCCTGAGCATTCAACAAAGGATACTGAATCCTTATATGAATACTGGGAGCGTTTTAAAAAGTTGTGCACAAATTGTCCACAACGTGGATTGTCAGAACAAACCCTGCTCCAGTATTTTTATGAAGGATTGACACCCATGGATATGAAAGTAGTAGATGCAGCAAGCGGCGGGGCTCTAATCAATATGACTCCAACAGTGGCAAAAACGTTAATATCAACCATGGCCGCCAACTCGCAAAGGTTTAATCAATCTAGCGAACCATATCGAAGGGTTCGCGAGGTAAATGCAGTTTCTTTGGAAAATAAAATTGATAAATTAGCTGAAATAGTGCAATCTCTTGTTGCAGATAAAAAAGAACATCTAGACTTAGGGCTAGGCATTTGATCGGATAGAGTCGAGTCGAGTCAAAAAATTTCAAGTTATTCGAGTTAACACATCTAATTTTGTCATTCAAACTTTATTTGAAATTTTTTCGAGTCGAGTCGAATTTCGAGTTTCTATACAAATTTAATTGTAATTATTTATAATGTAATAACACGGATTGATTCCAATTTAAACGATTTTTCAAATAAGATTTTTAACGTTATTTAATAAATCAAATATTTTCTAAAATTATATAATACATTTATAATACATTTAATTGTAATTATTTATAATGTAAGTCGGTTCTTTAATTTACTAAACAATCAACACTGTCTTTCATCAGTGTAGGTCAGTTCTTTAATTTACTAAACAATCAACATTGTCTTACACCGATGTAAATCAGTTCTTTAATTTACTAAACAATAAACATTGTCTTACACCGATGTAAATTAGTTCTTTTTCTAATATTAAATTATTCAGTTTTTTCGGTTATTCGAACTTCCAAAATTCAGACTCGACTCGAACTCAAAATTTCAATGAGTTATTCGAGTCAACTCGAATAACTCGAAATTCGAAAAAAATCAGTTTTTTCGAGTCGAGTTTTGCCCAGCCCTAGCTAGACTTTGTGGAATCTGTACTAGTCCAGAACATCCGACAGACTGTTGTCCGATGATTCAGGAAGTTGATATCGCTCAAGCCAATGCCATAGGAAATGCATATAATTCGAGATGGAGAAACCAGTCAAACCTCGGTTACGCGCACAACAAGAGACCAAATCAATAATACCAACAAATACAGCCTTACCCACAACACAAGATGTCTCTGGAAACCTTAGTTGAGTGTTTAGCAATGTCCCAAGAAAAATTTCAAAATCGTGTCGAGGCCCTTTAACAAGAGCTAGATAAACATGTAACCCCCTCGTCCCGGTCTATATGGCTGACCGGTCCGAGTAGGCTACACGGGGAAAACCGATGTGAAACTCGTTAAGGTCCCACCTCGGTTAGCAACCCTAGAAAATTTCCTTTAGTTTTATCTTGTCTAAATGCATTATTAAGTCCTATGTGGAACACGACAGCGGAAACACAAACAATATAACAACGACCATCCAAAACAACGCTTTAAAACAGTCCATTTTCCCTTTTTAAGCAGGTCGTATCGATACACCTGTCAATGGTATCGATACACCTTGACCAAGTCAACTGCCTTCAGTCAACACAGGAAGACCGTATCGATACAGCCCTTGAGCGTATCGATACGCCCTTCTCGGTCAACATCTCGCAGTCAACTAGACAAAACCGTACCGATACGCCTAGAGCCCGTATCGATACGCCAAAGTCTCACCAAAATCTCAAATTTCCAGTGAGCTTTGGGCGTATCGATACACCCCATGTGTATCGGTACACCAAGCCAAAACTGAGTTCTGAAGGGCAAGACCGTATCGATACGACCCTTAGGCGTATCGATACGCCCTGCACTACAAGTCTCCAAATTTCAGCAAAATACTCTCAAACACGACTCTAGATGAAATTTAAGACTTCCCTAGCCACATACAAGTATACATACAACAACTAGCAACCAAGAACTAACATGAAGAACGATTTGGATGATCAACAAGGCATTTACACATGGCATTCAGATAAAGGATAGATATTGCGTTATAAGGCATACTTAAAAGCTTAAAAGGCCAAAAGTACATGCCTTCACATAAGGGTTCACATGCTCACAAACACATATACTCATCCAAAAGCATAGCCTCTCAGCACAAGCATTAAACCAACACATAACATGGTTACAAATCCAAGCAAACATGAACAACATTCAACATCTATGAGTCATACAACGCTCATACAAACACATAGCAGCCCCATTGCTAAACTACTACTTTATTTACTAAACCATACTTGAGCAAATACAAGCTTGGAATGCCCCTTCGCCTTGCTCCTTGCTAACTCCTCGCTACTGGTCTGCATTATCGAAAATGAGAGCGTAAGCTAGAAGCTTAGTGAGGATGCTCTAAAACTAAAACAACGACAATGCAGGGTTCAAGCATATGATCCTTAACATCACACAGCACATACATAAGCATCAACATAGCAAACTAGCTAGCAACACAAGAGTCAATAATATGGCATCTTACTTCATATTAAGCCCAATAAGATAAAGCATTTATCTCAACATCATAACCACAAGAGCAAGTACATTGGCCAAAATTAGTTTACTCGGATATGCAGATTACTCTCAACAACAACATTAACTCGGTGGGATTACACTCATCACCGGACCTTGCATGGATGGGATTCCACTCATCATCGGACCTTGAATGGATGGGATTCCACTCATCATCACATGCCCTACGGATGGGATTCCACTCATCATCACGTATAAATATAAACATTTCCGGTGGAATATTACATCACCGTACTCCTCCTTGATGACTTAACGCGACCAAGGCCACGCGCGAATTTGACTCAACCGTGTGCACACTAATCCTAATGATCGATCATTTATACCCGGTAAGCTAACTAGTGCCAATTACTTTTAAACCACATCATAACAACCATCATTTATAGCACACATTCATCATCACACACATCAATGTATATGTAACACCCTAATTTTGGGCTTAGAAGTTTTGAGTTTGAATCAGACCGGTCGAATTTCGGTTCGAATATAAAAGGTGGTTTTAGGGAAAGCCTAGTTCGGGATGCATTAAAAATATGGAAAAAAATATCTAAAATCCTCTTTTATTATATATAAGAGAGTGGTGAAATCAATTTTACAAAATGAGGTTTCGAAATGTGACATTTCAAGTTAGTGACTAAAATGTAATTTTTGAAAAGTTGGTGATTGTTTTAAAAGGATTGAAACTTTGAATCTTTAAGGAGATAATTTACCCAAGAAGAGTTTTCTCCAGATTTTTCTTAATATTAAAGATTTATTAAATGTTATTTAATAAAAGGAAAAAGGGGGAAATAGATATTTTTGAGTTCATAACTAACTTTTCTCAAAATTTTCCCACTTCATTTTCTCTCCATTTTCTCTCAGCCAAACACATTTCCCCAGCCACTTTTCCTCTTATTTTAACATCTAAAGATGAGATTTCAATCTCTAATTGATTTCTAATCATTCCTACACCAAATCCTTATCATATGCTTATTGAATTTTCAAGAAATTTGACTCTAAACAATGAGAAACTCACATTTAGAGGTATGAACGTCCTTCTCCTCTAAATACTCAGTTCTTTACTAAAATTCCCAAGCTCTCAATCCTTGATTTGAGTTTTATTAAAGGTTTTTATGTTGTGTTCTTGATTTTGGCTTAAAATGCAAGTTTTGGATTTAATTTTGAAGAAATTCGTATTAAATGATTGGGCTCTGTTTTAGATGTCTTTTTGATGTATAATGGATGTATAATTGATGTGTAATTGAGGTTTAATCAATGCAATCCCGAATAGGTTGATTTTCCTAGTTTTTGATTGAGTTAATGGTGGTTTTTGGGATGATTTTGATGTTCTGCTATAGCTGGAGGTATAAGGACGTGGTTAGATCCTTCTTGGATGTTAATTGATGTATAAGAATGTTTGGAATTGATGGATCTTGGCTGGGTAATGTTGTAGAGGTGTTTGGATGTGATTTCGGTTGTGTTTGGTAGCCGAAATGTGAGTGTTGATGAGAACATCGAGTTTAGGTGTCTTGGTTGAAGATATTAATGCATGATGATGTATTAATCCTCTGCTTTGATGTGTTTAAAACAGGGGAGACATCTTCGGATCCTTGTGGTGTTGATCCGGAAGCTTGATTGGTGTTTCGGCAAGCTTGCGAAACGGAATCGGTGAGTGAAGTTTGGTTTTCAGCTTTGAAACCAATGTTTGAAGGTTATGGGAGTTTAGTTTAAGTCTAAACAACTTAGCTAAGCTCAAGAGTAAGTTTTAGGAGAAACTCTCTTATTGATGAACCATGAGATGGTTGAATGCAATGTGTTATTTTGCATGTTTTAAATTCTGTTTTGAAAGCATATTTTAGCATGTTTAATGCTGGTTTTGTAAGCCATGTGTTGAAGGATGCTCAAGGTAAGAGGTCCTTGGTTTGACATTGATAAATGTGGTTTTGATGCATAGCGATGCATGTTGATTTAATGGCTTTGTTAAATGCTTTAAAACAGTGAATTGATGATGTTAAATGATGTATATTGGCAAGTGATGTGTTGGTTTAAAAGTACTTGAATCGGATATAGTTAGCCGGCTATAGGATTGGGTGCACCGTGAATAAAGTCGCCTTGGATGTTGAGGGGTTGTGATTGTACCGTAAACTCCATCCAAGTACACTAACGAGATGGTTAAGATCACTATGGTGGTTAAAAGTCCATGAGTGGATCTTGTGTTAAGATCACAATGGTGGTTAAAAGTCCATGTGTGGATCTTGTGTTGTGTGTCCCGTGTTCTCGTTAGTGATGTTATACAACTACCAATGAGTGATGTGGAGGGGTTGTGATTGTACCGTATACTCCATCACGGGTGTTGAGGGGTTGTGATTGTACCGATAAACTCCACCTTGATATTGGTAGTGTGTATGAAGCGTATGGGACAACGCTTGTAATCCGCGTATCCGATTGTGTTTTGAGTTGTAAAATGGTTATGTATTATCACTTGTAAGCCAATATGACATGTTGTTGAATTGAAGCATGAGATGCTTGGTTTGTATGCATAAATGCATGATAAATGTTGTTTTGAAACTAAAGGCCTTGAAAAGGTGTTTTACAAATGCATTATTGTGATGTTTTAATTGAGCATTCCTCACTAAGCTATGTGCTTACGCTCTCTCTTTCTTAAACCAATAATGCAGAGCATTGAAGTGCATAAAGGGCAGCAAGGAGGTCAAGGATCCAAGTGAAAGACTAAGCTCATGTATGGTGAATGTTTTCCTAACACTATTAGCTTTTGGCATTTGGCAATGGGAACCTAAAATGTGTTTTTGGGAGATGTTTTGGACTCCCTAACTTTGGTTAATGCCTTTGATGATGTTGGAACATGTAAATGGCCTTTTGGTATTCGGTTTTGGTGAATTGTTGATTGCATGATTTTCATTATAGGATGCATGCCTATATAATTGAGATTTTCCTTAAATGATGCCATGATTGAATTTTTGTGATGCTAATATGTTCCTTAAGTGTTTGATGACTTGTGTGTATGATATGAAGGTCATATGGATGTGTTTGATGGGTTGAAAGTGTGTTAAACAAGAAGAATTCTGCAATTCTGGGCAGCCCGTATCGGAACGGGTGCTACTGTTTCGGAACAGGTGGCCTGAAATGGCCATGGCGTTTCGAAACAGGTAGAGCTGTTCCGAAACGGATTTGCCACTGTCAAGCCCTGTTCCGCAACAAGTTTCAGAACGGTCCCGCGTTTCGGAACGGTCCTTCCCCGTTTCGGAACGGTCCTTCCCCGTTTCGGAACACTCGACCGTTGGGCATTGAATCTGATGGTTATATGTTTTGAAATCCTCACGTTTTGGTCCCAATCTTTGTATATGCAATTGATTGAGTTTGTGATGTCCGTTTGAGATGAAATTTGGCAGTAAAGCATAAAACATGATTAATTTCATAATGGTAATTTAAAAGTTGGTAAAGTCCTATTAATTTCCAGAATTTACAAATTAGTCCCTAAATTTGTATGTTGTGCAATTGAGTCCCAAATTGGTCTCCGATTGTTGTGATTTTTGAGTATGTATATCTCAAGTGTACACCTAGGGTTAATATGCATTTAGATAAGATTAAAAAGAAAACAAAAGGGTCGTTAATCAAGGTTGACTTTCGGGTTGACTTTGGTTTTCCCCGTGTAATCTTCTTAGTTCGGGTCAACCGTCTAGGCCGGGTTAAGGGGGTTACAGTATACACATACATAATTCATGCTTCATAAGAATAGAATAGGCATAAACATTTTAAGCTTGTAAACACACAAGAAGTTAAACTACCAATTTAACTTCTACCTTGGAATGGCCTACCAAGCTCATTCCAACACCTCCACTACACACACTTGAACCAATTTAAACAAGTTTGAAGTTTCACTCACCACCATTCCTTAGCAAACCAAGCAAAGCCAACTCAAGCCTCCACAATTTCCGGATTCTTCAAACAAGTTGGAAGCCAACTCATTCCAACTCAACCAAATCAATGCTAAACTTAGCCACAAACTCAACCCACAATGACAAGCCAAACTTCACAATTTCAAACCCAAACTAACCACAAAACTCACATTTTCGTACTCCCCAAATACCCAGCTGAAATCCACCATTTCCAACACCCAAACGACATCTAAATGCTTCCAAAACACCTTTCTAACAACCCTAAACCATCAGCCCTTCAACCCAACACAAAAACACACCAAAAATTCATGTTTTGACACTTTCAAAAATGCCCCCAAGACCCATTTCGGGATTTTCTCAAAATCCTTCTAATTTGAAATATGAGGTGTATTAAAGTGAGATTAACTCAAAACCTAACTCAACAAACCAAAAATAAGTTGAAAACCCATTAAAAATTCATACGTTCATCAAACTTGAAAAACTTGAAAAACACAAATGGTGATGGTTTTGAAATCCAAAACCATGGAAATGCTTGGGATGAATGGGAGAGTTCAAAAATGAAATTACCTTCAAAGGAGCTCTTGAATTGATGAAGAAAATGGATGGAATAGTAACTTAGGCTTTGGGACGATTTTGGGGTTTTTCCACGTGAAACAAAATGGGAGAAGATGACTTTTTTTTTTCTTTTTGATTCAAAAAGTTGTCTTACTTTGTTTTAACTTAATTATAAAATTGCCATTCTTTAAATTTTAATCTCATTTAAATCAAAACCAAGGCCTAATTAAATTAAATCGATTTTGACGACACGAACTCAACACACACACCGAACTCCTAACCCTAAAACACGGGTGTTACAACTCTCCCCCACTTAAGGAATTTTGTCCCCGAAATTACCTGACTGAAAGAGATAAGGAAACTGCCTTTCCATATCCTCCTTCCTCTCCCAAGTGGCCTCGTCCACCCCTCGACGTTGCCACCGCACTTTTACTAACTCAATCGATCTACCCCGCAACACCTTGCTGTCTAAAGCTAAGATCTCAACTGGTTCTTCTTCATAAGTCAAATTCGGATTCAATTCAATCTCTTCTACAGGCATAACATGTGATGGATCTTACCTATACTTACGGAGCATCAAAACATGAAACACATCGTGTATCTTCTCTAGGTCGGATGGAAAACGCAACTGATAAGCAACTGGACCAACCCTCTTCACAATCTCATATGGTCCTATGTACCTCGGACTCAACTTCCCTTTTCTGCCAAATCTCATTACTTTCTTCCACAGAGACACTTTTAGGAATACCTTCTCACCCACTAAAAGCTCAACTTCCTTCCTCTTCAAGTCGGCATAGGATTTCTGCCTATCCGAAGCTGCCTTCAAGCGACCGCAACTCAATTTCACTTAATTGGTTGTCCCCTTAAGCAAATATGGCATAGGCAACAACTTTTGTCCCACTACGGCCCAACAAACTGGAGTTCTACACTTCCTACCATACAAGGCCTCATACGGAGCCATCTGAATGCTCGACTGAAAGTTGTTATTGTAAGCAAACTCAACTAGAGGCAAATGCTTCTCCCATGTACCCCAAAAATCAATGAAGCAACAATGCAACATATCCTCTAAAATCTGTATAACCCTCTCTGACTGACCATCTGTCTGAGGATGATATAACGTACTGAAATTCAAACGGGTACCCAAACCTGTATGCAAACACTCCCAAAATCGAGCTGTAAACCTCGGATCTCTATCGGACACAATGGACTTCGGCACACCATGCAGTCTAACAATCTCACCAATGTACAGATCGGCCAATCTATCTAATGTATAAGTCGTATTGACTGCTAAGAAGTGAGCACACTTCGTGAAACGATCTACTATAACCCAAACTGAGTTCTTCTTTGTAGGAGTCAAAGGCAAGCCCGAAACAAAATCCATGGTGATATTCTCCCATTTCCATTTCGGAATTCTCAACGGTTGCAACAAACCTGAGGGAACCTGATTTTCCGCCTTCACTCTCTGACACACCATACATTTACTCACGAAGTCAGCTACATCTCTCTTCAAACCAACCCAAAAGTACTCATTCTTCAAATCTCGGTACATCTTCGTACTTCCAAAATGCATAGCAAACGGACTATTGTGCGCTTCAGTCAAGATCGTACGTCTCAAGTCACTATCTTCTGGCACAAATATTCTATTTCTGAAACACAAGACCCCATCGGTATTGAAACTGTATTTTAAAGATCTACCCTCCGCTATGTCTTGCACGTGAAGTGCCAAAGATCTATCTAAGAGCTGCTTCTCTCTAATCAACTGACCCATAGTAGGTCTAACCTGAAGCTCGGCCACCAAGCCACCATCTCCAGACAAGCTCAATCTATCAAACATGGCTCTCAAATCTACAGCTACCTTTCTACTCAAAGCATCGGCCACTACATTGGCCTTACTCGGATGGTACTCAATCGTAAGATCATAGTCCTTTAGCAACTCTAGCCACCTACGCTGTCTGAGATTCAAATCTTGCTGAGTCATGATGTACTTCAAACTCTTGTGATCTGTGTACATTGTGCATTTCTCACCGTACAAATAATGCCTCCAAATTTTCAGAGCAAACACAACTGCAGCTAACTCAATGTCATGAGTCGGATAGTTACGCTCATGGGTCTTCAACTGTCTTGAGGCATAAGCCACTACTCTCTTGTCTTGCATGAGAACGCAACCTAGGCCTACATAGGAAGCATCACTGTAAACTACATACTCTTTCCCAGACTCTGCTGAATCAAGATCGGTGCTTGGGTTAAAGCTCTTTTCAACTTCGCAAAGGCTCTCTGTCTTGCATCTGCCACTCAAACTGAACACTCTTCTGAAGTAACTATGTCAATGGAGCGGCTAACTTCGAGAAACCTTCTACGAACCTTCTATAGTATCCAGCTAAGCCTAGAAAGCTATGAACCTCTCTTACTGACTTCGGTTGCTTCCACTCAACAATAGCTTCTATCTTCTTCGGATCAATTCTGATCCCATTGGCTGACACTACGTGCCCTAGTAAGACTACCTCTCGGATCCAGAACTCACACTTGCTCAACTTCGCATACAACTGATTATCTAACAAGGTCTACAAAACTAACCTCAAGTGTCGGTCGTGGTCTTCCTCGGTACGCGAATACACCAAGATGTCATCTATGAAGACAACTACAAACTGATCTAGATACTGATGGAAGATCCTATTCATCATATCCATGAAAGCAGCCGGTGCGTTAGTCAACCCAAAAGGCATGACTAAAAACTCATAGTAACTATATCTAGTCCTAAAGGTCGTCTTCGGTACATCAATCTCTCTTACCTTCAATTGGTAGTAACCGGATCTCAAGTCGATCTTAGAAAAGACTGATGCTCTTCTCAATTGGTCAAACAAGTCGTCAATTCTCGGCAACGTATACTTGTTCTTCACTGTTAACTGATTCAACTGTCTATAATCTATATGCATCCTCATGCTTCCATCTTTCTTCTTCACAAACAAAACTGGAGCACCCCAAGGCGAAGAACTCGGTCGAATGAAACCTCTATCTGTCAACTCTTGCAACTGAGTCTTCAACTTTTTCAGTTCTTTCGGTGCCATATGATACGGAGCAATCGAAACATGAGCTGAATCTGAATAAGTCTCTATCGCAAACTCTACCTCTCTATTAGGTGGTAAACCCGACAACTCTTCTGGAAACACACTAGGAAAGTCGCACACTGTCCAGATGTCTTGAGGTCTAACCTCACTCATGTTTGGATTCATCACATAGGCCAAATACGCCTCGCAACCCATCTCAACTAACCTCTTAGCCTCTAGAACTGAAACTACATTTGATAAGAACTTCACGTTCTCACCTACCACCACAATCTCATAATCATCCGCGAGTCTCAAAGAAATCCTCTTAGTCTCAAAGTCTATCCTAGCTCTATGCTCAGTGAGCCAATCCATACCCGGAATCACATCAAAGCTATAAAATGGTAGCTCCGTCATATCCACTAGAAACACATGCCCCTGGACCACAAGCAGACATCTTCTGTACATCTTTCTAACTACTACCGTATCCCCGAAGGAACTAGTAACACTAACTCCTACCTCTAATATTTCACAAGGCAATTTCAACAACTTTGCATGCTCACTCAGAATATAAGAATGTGTAGACCCAGAGTCAATCAAAGAAAGCAAACCCAAAGACTGTATCGAGAAGTTACCTGCAATCACATATGTGTCATGTTGATCCCCACGCTGAGCATAAACTCTGGCCTGGCCTCCACCCTCTGGCTGGACTGCAACTACATGCGTTGTGTTCCTTTGGCCATGATTTCTCGACTGGAAGATAACTCTATCGCGCCCGCGGCCTCTCTGAAAGTCATTGGCTCTAGCAGGAGCCTGAACTGGGTGCCTGCCCCACCTGATGTGGACAATCACGCCTAATATGATACCTAGCTCCACAACTCCAACACGAGTGGAAATTCCCCCAACACTCACTGGTGTGATTCCTCTGGCAACTAGCACACGTGGGCAACCGCGCACCAACTCTCTGGCCCTGATGGCCCCTACCGTGGTTACCTCCACCACGTCTATGGTCATAGTGATACATGTTGTCCCGATGCCTCTTGGCATCACCTCTATCGAAGTCACTAGATCTCTTCCCAGAACTAGAACCACCAGATCGTTTGGTAAAGCCCAAATGTTGAGTGTGTAAAAGTTCTATTATTTACACCCTATTTAACCCATATGTCTGCTGCATTCAAGCACTATTTGTTGCATTTAGGTCAGTTTACAGCAAAACATCACAAATATATTAAAAGGCACAGTTTCTACTAAGAATAGTTGTTTTTGCAGGTTGCTGTCGTAGCAGACGGAACGGGAAGGTGCTGGGCAGTGAAGCAGAAGAGCTGGAACTGGACAAGCAGTCAAGGAGGACGATGCTGCCAAGGTTGTCGCCGTGACAGCAGAGGATGACAACAATTTTGAGGAAAAGAAGCAAAGTGGACATCGACAGATAGAGAAAATTCAGCCCGTCTGTCGTATGAAATCCACATATTTTTCCAAGCCCCAGATCAAAAGGAATTTCAAGCCCAAAGTTCAAGGAGAGAAAATCCCAAGCAAGAAAGATGACGGCTGGAAAGTAGATTCCTTGAAGATTTAGTCTTTATTAGAATTATACTTTCATTTAAAGTTGTATTCTTGCTATTTTAGATAACTTGGACTCAAAGCTTATATAAGGGCATGTATTTTGACCTAAGGGGCATAACCGATTACCTAGCTTCCTTCCCAAAACTCTAGCTGTTTTCCTTCCCACAACATGTTCTAAATTCCCCCTAGGGCCACGAGTTGATTTGTAAAGTAGTTGCAAGGGTTGTTTTGTTTTAGGAATTTTCAGTTCAATAAAATAAACTTCAAGTTCTCTTATTTTTGTTATTAATATCTTGCAAGAGCATCAGGAGAGCATTGTGAGGTTATCTATTTACTTAGCATCGGGAGAGTTAAGTATACGAAAGAAATAAGAGCAAGTTCTCTAGTTTATAGTTGAACTATCTCGGACCTAGGGATAGGACGAGGTTAAGTGGCTAAAGAAGAATTCATCGACATCGGTGTTCATCCTTCGATTCACGCCGGGAGGTATCATCAAAGACTTGATCATCGACAGACTTGGACCTAGGGATAGGCCAAGGCACATTTGGGATTCTTGCCAAACTTGAGGTACTGAGTTGATTGATCGCTGCCGCGACAAGCAACGGACTGCTGCCGCGACAGGCACGACGACAGAACTGGAGTTCCGAAACTTAGCAATACCTGCACTACTGAGCAATTCAATTCCAGCCCATTCTCTCTATCTTGATTTTCCTACTCTTTTATTTAAGTTCTCTTTATTATTTCGTGACAACTTCTCAAATATTTTCTTTACTTTCGTGCAGTGAATTAAGGTGAAGCTATTAGCCCAATCCCTGTGGAGACGATATCCGATACTTCGTATCACTTTACTACTTGCGTCGTGTATACTTGCACTACCATTGCGATAGACTATTTTACACGCAACAAGTTTTTGGCGCTGTTGCCGGGGATTGGCAACATAACTCTACCTTTTCTTTTACTGCACTTTTCGTTTTTGTTTTTATTTTTATTTTTCTGTTTTTCTTTGGTGCATTCAACTCTTGCTTTTCACAAGGTTTCTTGTTTATGCGCAAATCGAAATGAGGTGAAGATCCTGAGTATCCATTAGATCCGGAAATCGAACGTTCATTCAATCTCAAGAACCGACTTCGTCACATTCTAGCCAGGAACGAGTACCTTGAGGAACAATTAGAGACGATGGCCCACCAAGGAAACGACCCGCCTGTTGGAGATATTATACCTCCTGTCGGCAACCCTGCTGCCGCTGCCGGACGACGGTCCTGTCGTGACTACATGTTGAACGATCATGTAGAACTGGAAACCACGCTGCCGGACATAGATGTTGACAACTTCGAGCTGAAACCTGTCATGTTTAGCATGATCAACAATGCCGGTTAATTCAGTGGTGCTGTTACAGAGGATGCTAGGGAGCATCTAAAAACATTCCAGGAAATCTGTGGTTCGTTTAGACTGCCAGGAGTTAATCCGAGATACTGAGGCTTCGGTTATTTCCCCATTCATTGAGGGACAGAGCAAAAACTTGGTGGAATAAACTTACGCCGGGTTCAATTAGAACATGGGCAGATTTGTCTCGTGAATTTCTATCTCGTTTTAATCCTCCGCATTTATCTGAGCGATTACGTAATGAAATTGCTACTTTTCAACAGGAAGATGATGAGCCGATGCACGAGGCCTAGGACAGATTTACCACTCTTCTACGGAACTGCCCAATGCATGGATTCCCCGTCTGGTATCAGGTAACTAAGTTTTATAATGCTGCCAACATACAAACTCGTATTCGAATTGATTCAGCAGCAAACGGATTACTATTGGACAAAGACCCGGACGAGGCAATGCAAGTATTGAAAAATCTGGCTAAGAATGAGGAGTAGTTTCCGACAGCAAGAAGAGGGGGTAAACGGGTTCTATCTGTTAAGGATTATGAGGTCGACATCACAATGAAATCATAGGTGGCATTCCTTACTAAAGCAATGAAAAAGCTATTGAATGATGATGCACAACATGGATTTGCTGTTGAAGAGGTATGTGAAATCTGTGAGGGAAATCATAGTTCGGATGAGTGTCCTATACAGTTAGAAGAGGGAAAGTATGTTGGAAACTACAAGCCAAATTACAACGCCAACAACTATAATCCCAACTGGAGAAAGGATCCCAAGTTTTCTTGGAGCAATCCTAATAATGCCATGAATCATCAAGCACACAATAATCAGAATCAGGGAGGACCTAGATTGCTGACTCGACAGCAATTGCGGCCGCAACAGCAGCAACCACATTCACCAGCTGCCACGAACAGTATATTGGAACAGACTCTGGCTACTTTTATGTCTCAGACATGAACTTATATTGAGAACATGAATCAGTTTGTCAAGAAAACAGAGACGTTCATGGATAAAACAGAGATGCGGATGACAAATCATGAAGCTACTCTGAAATCTTTGGAGACACAGATGGGTCAGGTCTCCCAGCATATCAACCCAAGGCAGACTGGAGGATTTCCTAGTAATACTGAAAATGCTAGGCAGCCCACACATGAGCAGTGTAAGGCCATTACTACTAGGAGTGGGAAGAATTTACCAGGGCCAGAGAAGGAAGTTGAAACAGTACAGAAACCAGCCTTGGATAGACCTGCCAAGGAAGCTGCCCCGACGGGTAACAAACAAACTGCTGCCGATAAACCTGTTACGACAGCAGAAGCAACATAGGAGAAAATTGATGAACCCAAACCTCCTCAGATTCGTATGCAGTGGGAAGGACGTATTGCTGATTATCGTCCCCCACCTCCTTTTCCTCAACGGTTACAGCAAGAAAAGCAAGAATCTCAGCTCAAAAAGATTTATGATATTTTTAAGCAGGTTCACATTAGCATTCCGCTGTTGGAAGTCGTTAGGGAGATGCCGGTTACACCAAATTTCTCAAGGATGTCATGTCAAAGAAATCTAAACTTGGGGAGTTTGAAACGGTTAAGATGACAGAAGGATGCATGAGTATTCTTCATAGGCAGCCACCCCAGAAAAAGAAGGATCCGGGGAGCTTCATCATACCTTGTGTAATCGGAGATAAATACGTGGGTAAGGCACTTTGTGATTTTGGTGCTAGTATTAATTTAATGCCAAAATCTGTTTTTGAGAAATTAGGTATTGGAAAAGCTCGGCCCACGTCAGTAATTCTGCAGCTGGCAGACCGCTCTTACGTTCATCCAGAAGGAAAAATCGAAGATATTCTGGTAAGAGTGGATAAATTTATTTTTCCTGTTGACTTTCTTGTTTTAGATTGTGAAGCAGATGAAAACGCACCAATCATCTTGGGGCGACCCTTCTTAGCCACGGGAAGATCACTGATTGATGTGGAAAAAGGAGAACTCACCATGAGAGCGAACGGCCAAGAGATTAAGTTGAATGTTCTCCAAGCTATGAAGCATGCTGATGCAGACTGTAACCCCCTTAACCCGGCCTAGACGGTTGACCCGAATTAAGAAAGTCACACGGGGAAAACCAAAGTCAACCCGAAAGTCAACCTTGATTAACGACCCTTTTTTTTCTTTTTAATCTTGTCTAGATGCGCATTAACCCTAATTGTGATCACACAAACATCATGCTCAAAGATCACAAACATCAGAGATCAAACAGAGACCCAATTGAACAAATTACAACTTTAGGGACCAAATTGTAATTTCTGATAACTAAAAGGACTTGACCCAAATTAAAGTTACCATCTTGAAATTAATCAGGTTTCATGCTTCTCTGTGAAATTTCAGCTCAAAAGGACTTCCCAAGCTCATACAATTGAACAAATAAGATTCAGGACCAAAACGTAAACAAAACAAAACATACAAAGATACTTTTAACCGAATTAACGGTCACGTATCGATACGCCTGGAGTCGTATCGATACGCGGGGAAGGCAGTAACCAAACTCCAGAGACTGTATCGATATGAGGTCCTGCGTTTCGATACGGCATTCATATTTAGCCCAGACGAGTATCGATACCCACACAACCGTACCGATACGCCTGGGCAGAAATGTGCATTTTTGGCTCAGGCGTATCGATACGCAAGCCCGAGTACCGATACCCCTGCCTGAAATCGACTCAAAATCAACAACATACATGCTTCAAACTTCAAATTAACAGCACCAAATCATACCACATTATCAACCAACATGCAAGGACCATAATTGCATCACCAATTCAACATATGACCATCACATAAGAAAAGCCCCAAATCTAATGGCATACTTCCTACACAAGCTAGCTATTCAACACCAAACTTCCAAAACAAGCATATAAGGTTCCAATTCAAAAACCAACAATTTCAACAACATTCAACATACTTAGGGAGTCTCAAACACCTCCCAAAACATATACATTGGTCCCCCATTGCCAAAACACACAAAAGCTAAAATGAACTTATAAAACCTTCATACATTGAGCTTCTCTTGAACTTGATTGCTTGCCCTTTCTTGCTGCCCCTTAAGGTACTTTAATGCTCTGCATTATTGACTTAAGAAAACGAGGAGAGCGTAAGCAAAAGCTTAGTGAGGCATGCTCTAATAAAACATTCAATAATGCAATTAAGACCTTTTATTAACATGCTCAAAAACATTCTTTAAACAAGCCATCTCATGCTTAAACTTAAACATATATGTCATAGTAGCTCAAGTGATTCATTCCATTTCTTAAAACAAGTTTAACAACTTCCCAAGGACTTTTAAACACCTTGGCCCCAAGGACTTTTAAACACCTTGGCCATGGACTTTTAAACACCATGATTAAGGACCACACAAGGACTTTTAACCACCTTTGTGTCCAATGCTTGAATCACCCCAAGGACTTTTAAACACCTTGGCCCCAAGGACTTTTAAACACCTTGGCCCCATGGACTTTTAAACACCATGGAAAGGATCACCTAAGGACTTTTAACCACCTTAGTGTCCGCAACAAGACTCATCCAAGGACTTTTAACCACCTTGATGATCTTAAGTAACAAGGCTCACTCAAGGACTTTTAACCACCTTAGTGACCTTAATCTTTTCAAAACATCACTTGCCAATATACATCATATTCATCATTTAATCCACTGTTTTAAAGCATTAAACCAAGCCATTTACATCATGCATTTCAAAGCATCAAACCACATTATCTCAATGTATAAAAGCAAGGTACTCCTACCTAGAGTTACCCTCAACATATGGCTTATATCATCAGCAAAACCCATGCTAAAACATGTTTTCAAAACAGTAATTAAAACATGCAAATCATCATCTTACATCACAACAAAACATGGCCACCACTAGAGAGAAAATCCGAAAACTTACACTTGAGCTTAGCAAAGTTGTTTAGACTTAAACTAAGCTCCCAAAACCTTCAAACCTTGGTTTTAAAGCTGAAAATCCAATTCCCACAAACGCACTCACCGATTTCCACTTTGCTTCAAGCCAAAGCGCCAAATCAAGCTTCCGGATCAACCAAACTTGGATCCAAAGATGCCTCCCCTGTTTCAACACATCAAAGCAGAGGATTAATGCATCATCATGCATTAATTGCTTCAATGAAAGCACCTAGACTCGCTGCTCTCATCCAACCTCCATTTTCGGCCACCAAACACAACCGAAAATGTATCCAAACCACTTCTAAACAAAGCCCTGCCATAAACCAGCAAAACCTCACTTCCATTAACATCATATAACATCTAAAAACAACCTATTAACAACCTTATACCTCCAGCAACAACAGATCACCAAGATCACCTCAAAAACTACCTTAAAACACAAGCTAAACTTAGGAAACTCAACCTATCCGGGATTGCATCAATCAAAACTCAATTCCACATCATTTTAGAGATCATTTAACATCAAAAACACCTCTTAAATCACAGATTACTCGGATCTAACGAAAATCATCAAAAATCATCAAAATCTTACATAATAAGCCAAGATCCATAAATCAACTTAAAAGCCTTTAATTAAACATCAATTTAGGATTGAAAACTTAGGAATTTCAGTAAAGAACTGATAGTTTAGAGGAGAAGGACGTTCTTACCTCCAAACTTGTGTTTCTCTACTTTTTGGAATGAAAAACCTTGATGAAACTTGTAGCAATTGAGGAGGTTTTGAAGATATGTTGATTTGGAATCAAATGAGAGTTGAAAGGAGGAAATTAGGTGAGAAAATCAGAAACAAATCTCTGAAAATGGAGTGTTTGGGTTGAGAAAAATAAGAGAAAGAAAATGGGAAGTTAGTTGAGAAAATAGCCAAAATGAGTTTTCCCTCCTTTTTGTTTTCTTTAAAATCAGAATTATAACTCAAAATATCTTGGAAAAATCTGGAGAAAACACTTTTGGATTAATAGCTCCTTAAAGATTCAAAGTTTCAACCCTTTATAAAACAACCACCAAACTTGCGAAAATTACATTTTGGTCACTAGCCAAAATGTCACACTTCCAAAACTCATTTTCCAAAATTGATTTCACAGTTCACTTAATTATATTAAAAGAT
This sequence comes from Hibiscus tridactylites, assembly GCA_958450335.1. Taxonomy (NCBI): domain Eukaryota; kingdom Viridiplantae; phylum Streptophyta; class Magnoliopsida; order Malvales; family Malvaceae; genus Hibiscus; species Hibiscus tridactylites. The sequence goes on along the minus strand of OY288281.1, from coordinate 65,521,390 downwards.
GATTTTAGAACATTTTTCCATATTTTTAATGCAACCCGAACTAGGCTTTCCTAATTTAACCTCTTTAGATTCGAACAGCACCTTGACCAACCGGTCAACGCCCAAAACTCCTAAGCCCAAAACCGGGGCGTTACAACTCTCCCCCCCTTAAGAAATTTCGTCCTCGAAATTTACCTGAAGGAAAGAGATAAGGAAACTGCTTCAGCATGTCTTCCTTCCGCTCCCACGTGGCTTCCTCAACACCTCGATGCTTCCACAGCACCTTCACCAACTCAATGGTCTTGCCACGAAGAACCTTGCAATCCGAATCCAGAACCTTCACCGGTTCCTCATCATAGGTCAAATCCGGATTCAAAACCACATCTTCCACAGGCATCACATGCGAAGGATCAGATCTATACTTCCGGAGCATAGAAACATGGAATACATCATGAATCTTCTCCAACTCCTGAGGCAACCTCAACCGATACGCAACAGGACCCACACGCTCAACCACCTCATATGGTCCAATGTACCGAGGGCTCAACTTACCCTTCCGGCCAAACCTCATCACCTTCTTCCAAGGCGAAACCTTCAAGAACACACGGTCACCCACCGCATACTCTATCTCCTTACGCTTCAAATCCGCGTAAGACTTTTGCCGATCAGAGGCAGCCTTCAACCTCTCACAAATGAGCTTCACCTTCTCCGTGGTCCCTTTCAACAAAGCAGGCATTGAAACCAACTTTTGACCAGTTTCAGCCCAACAGAGAGGAGTCCTACACTTCCTCCCATACAGAGCCTCATAAGGTGCCATCTGTATACTTGCCTGGTAACTATTGTTATAAGCGAACTCAACCAAGGGCAGATGCTTCTCCCAAGAACCTTGGAACTCAATCACGCAGCATCTCAACATATCCTCCAAACTCTGAATAACCCGCTCAGACTAACCATCCGACTGAGGATGATAGGATGTACTGAAATGCAACCTTGTACCCAGAGCTTGATGCAAACACTGCCAAAAACGCGATGTGAACCTCGGATCCCTATCCGACACAATCGACTTAGGCACACCATGCAACCTCACAACCTCAGCAATGTACAGCTCTGCCAGCTTATCCAAAGAAAACGTAGTATGCACAGGCAAGAAATGCGCACACTTCGTCAAGCGATCCACAATTACCCAAACCGAATTCTTCTTTGATGGAGACAAAGGCAAACCAGATACAAAATCCATGGTAACCCTCTCCCATTTCCATTCAGGGATTTTCAACGGTTGCAACAAACCAGAAGGAACCTGATGTTCAGCCTTAACTCGCTGACACACCAAACACTTGCTCACAAACTCCGCAACATCCTTCTTCAAACCTACCCAATAATACTCATCACGAAGATCACGATACATCTTAGTACTACCAGGGTGCATAGCAAAAGGACTACTATGACCTTCAGTCAAAATAGCACGCCTCAACTCAACATCAGCAGGCACTACTATCCGACTACCAAAACACAACACACCATCCTCATTAAAGCAGAAATCCGAAGGCCTACCCTCCGCGATATCCTGAACATGAGACACCAAGGAATCATCCAGCAACTGCTTTTCCTTGATCAACTGAACCAACGATGGTTTCACCTGCAACTCAGCAACAAGACCACCATCACGCGATAAGCTCAAACTAGCAAACATAGCTCTCAGCTCAACAGCTACCTTCCTACTCAAGGCATCCGCAACAACATTAACTTTACCAGGATGATACTCAATCGTCAAATCATAATCCTTGAGTAACTCCAACCAACGCCGCTGCCTAAGATTCAACTCTTTCTGAGACATCAGATACCTCAGACTCTTGTGATCCGTGTACACAGTACACTTCTCACCATACAGATAATGTCTCCAGATCTTCAGAGCAAACACCACTGCAGCCAGCTCAATGTCATGCGTAGGATAGTTGCGCTCATGCACCTTCAACTGCCGTGACGCATAAGCCACAACCTTACCCTCTTGCATCAGCACACATCCCAAACCAACATAGGATGCATCACTATAGACCACAAACTCTTTCCCTGATTCAGGCTGAATCAAGATAGGAGCTTGCGTCAAAGCCGCCTTCAGCTTCTCAAAAGCTTGTTGTCTCGCTTCTGTCCACTCATACCTAACATCCTTCTGCAACAGCTTCGTCAAAGGAGCAGCAATTTTGGAAAAACCATCCACAAACCTCCGGTAGTATCCCGCCAAACCAAGGAAACTACGGACCTCATGAACAGATTTAGGAACTTTCCAATTCATCACTGCTTCAATCTTCTGTGGATCAACACGGATCCCCTCAGCTGAGACCACATGCCCAAGAAACACCACCTCCTTAAGCCAGAACTCACACTTGCTCAGCTTGGCATAAAGCTGATTCTCCAACAAAGCTTGCAAAACAATCCTCAGATGCTCTTCGTGCTCCTCCTCAGTACGCGAGTACACGAGGATATCATCAATGAACACCACAACGAACTTGTCCAGGTATTCATGAAACACACGGTTCATCATGTCCATGAAAGCAGCAGGAGCATTTGTCAAACCAAACGGCATCACAAGAAACTCATAATGCCCATACCTTGTCCTGAAAGCTGTCTTAGGCACATCCACATCCTTCACCTTCAACTAATAATACCCTGACCTCAAGTCAATCTTAGAGAACACAGCAGCTCCCCGAAATTGATCAAAGAGATCATCAATCCTCGGCAAAGGATACCGATTCTTGATAGTCAACTTATTCAGCTGACGGTAATCAATGCACATCCTCATAGTGCCATCTTTCTTCTTCACAAACAAGACAGGAGCACCCCAAGGCGACACACTCGGCCGGATGAAACCACGATCTAGCAGCTCTTGCAACTGCGTCTTCAGCTCCTTCAGCTCCTTAGGTGTCATTCTATATGGAGTAATGGACACAGGAGTTGTATTCTCATACAGCTCAATTCCAAACTCCACCTCGCGGTTAGGAGGTAACCCAGGTAACTCTTCAGGAAAAACACCAGGAAACTCCTTCACAACCTTGATATCTTGTACCCTTAACTCCTTAGAGCTAGGATTCATCACAAAAGCTAGATAAGCTTCGCACCCTTGCCTCAGCATCCTACTCGCCTCCAAGGTAGACACAACATTAGCAAGAAACTTCACATTCTCGCCAACTACAACAACTTCATAATCATCCGCAAGCTTAAGTGAAACCCGCTTATTCTCACAATCCACAACAGCACGATGCTCAGCAAGCCAATCCATACCAAGGATCACATCAAAACCATAAAAGGGCAACTCCATAAGATCAACATGAAAGACATGTTCTTGAACAACCAAGGGACGCCTTCTATAAAGCTTTCGAGTCACAACAGTTTCACCAAAAGAACTAGTGACACGAACTCCAACATCCAAAGACTCAACAGGCAAACCAAGCAATTCAGCATGCTCACACAAAATGTATGAATGCGTAGATCCAGAATCAATCAAAGAAAGTAACGACAAGGATTGCAAAGTAAAGGTACTTGCAATCACATCAGCATCATTCCTCCCCTCGCGCTGAGCATACACCCTGGCTTGGCCTCCACCCTCAGGTTGAATAGCCACAACATGAGCTACTCCGCGACCACCTTCCTCTCTCCTCTGAAAATTACCACGGCCGCGCCCGCGACCTCTCTGTGGTGCAACAACAGGAGCACGATCTTGACCACCAGCCAACCTAGGACAATCTCGCCTCAGATGATCAACAGAACCACAGTTCCAACATCCATTACCAGCTGCCGCAACAGGAGCTTGCACCTCCCTCACAGCACGAGGACAGTCACGCTTCATGTGACCATGCGAACCACAGATCCAGCAAGCACTTGGTTCAGCTCTAGCAGAACCACCCCTAGCAGGTGCACCACCACCTCTCTTGGTTGAGGACTGATACTTCTGATCTCGTCCCCTCTTGTTCCGTCCACCTCCGGAACTAAACTCAGCAGCTCTCTTACCAGAACTCGGTCCAGCACCTTTCGCAGATAAACCCAAGTTCATCTCAATGTCTTTGGCTCGACCCACCAACACATCAAAATCATCATATTCAGTGGCCAGCACATACATCTTTACTTCCGTCATCAGACCATAACGGAACCTCTCGCACCTTGCCCGCTCATCAGGTATCAGCTCCGGTGCATACTGACTGAGTTTCACAAACTGCACTTCATACTCAGCCACACTCATGCTCCCTTGGGTAAGAGACATGAATTCACGCTTCTTCTCATCCAGATATCTCACTCCCAGATATCTCCTTTTAAACACATTCTGAAAGAATGTCCAGGTAACATCAACTTCAGCCATCCCAGCTATGGTGGTCGTCCACCACGTATAAGCATCGTCCTGCAGCAAGGACACAACACAGCCCAACTTTTGCACATCCGTGCAGCTCATCTGACCCAAGATACGCTTGGTACTCTCTAGCCAAGCTTCCGAACCCTCCGCTGACATACCTCTGAACTCAGTCCCACCAAGACTGCGCAGACGCTCCAAAGGTAGTCTAACTCCAGCATCTCCCTGGTGCCCAGCTCCTTGAGCTCCAGCTACTGCTGCTCGAAAAGCACCCGCAATAGCTTGTACCAGCACAGACATATCAGGCATAGCTTGCCCCTGACCAACCTCTGGTCCAGCAGCACCAGCTGCAGCTTCAGCTCTTCCCCTCTCAGCACCACCACCAGGTGGAGGAGGAGGTATCACAGCACTGCCCACATTCTCCTCATTTTCATTCCCATCCGGACTCGGAGCTCTTACGTTACTCCTTAACTCTCTACGTGGTGCCATACTATTACCATGCAATCACAATGCAAAATAAAACAAGTCAGGCCCAGCAAGGTAAGCAATCCAAGTATTCAAGCTCAATTTCATTCAAAATCAATTCCATTTCATTAGCTTTTGTTTGGCAATGGGTACCCTCAGCACGCAACATCACATCATACACCTCAAATGCATCAACATCACAAGCCACTGAACATGCTTCCAAACAACAAGCATACAAGCTAAACATACTTCAATCATGCATACATTCATTCCCAATTATTCGATAACCTGGCTCTGATACCACCAAATGTAACCCCCTTAACCCGGCCTAGACGGTTGACCCGAATTAAGAAAGTCACACGGGGAAAACCAAAGTCAACCCGAAAGTCAACCTTGATTAACGACCCTTTTTTTTCTTTTTAATCTTGTCTAGATGCGCATTAACCCTAATTGTGATCACACAAACATCATGCTCAAAGATCACAAACATCAGAGATCAAACAGGGACCCAATTGAACAAATTACAACTTTAGGGACCAAATTGTAATTTCTGATAACTAAAAGGACTTGACCCAAATTAAAGTTACCATCTTGAAATTAATCAGGTTTCATGCTTCTCTGTGAAATTTCAGCTCAAAAGGACTTCCCAAGCTCATACAATTGAACAAATAAGATTCAGGACCAAAACGTAAACAAAACAAAACATACAAAGATACTTTTAACCGAATTAACGGTCACGTATCGATACGCCTGGAGTCGTATCGATACGCGGGGAAGGCAGTAACCAAACTCCAGAGACTGTATCGATACGAGGTCCTGCGTTTCGATACGGCATTCATATTTAGCCCAGACGAGTATCGATACCCACACAACCGTACCGATACGCCTGGGCAGAAATGTGCATTTTTGGCTCAGGCGTATCGATACGCAAGCCCGAGTACCGATACCCCTGCCTGAAATCGACTCAAAATCAACAACATACATGCTTCAAACTTCAAATTAACAGCACCAAATCATACCACATTATCAACCAACATGCAAGGACCATAATTGCATCACCAATTCAACATATGACCATCACATAAGAAAAGCCCCAAATCTAATGGCATACTTCCTACACAAGCTAGCTATTCAACACCAAACTTCCAAAACAAGCATATAAGGTTCCAATTCAAAAACCAGCAATTTCAACAACATTCAACATACTTAGGGAGTCTCAAACACCTCCCAAAACATATACATTGGTCCCCCATTGCCAAAACACACAAAAGCTAAAATGAACTTATAAAACCTTCATACATTGAGCTTCTCTTGAACTTGATTGCTTGCCCTTTCTTGCTGCCCCTTAAGGTACTTTAATGCTCTGCATTATTGAATTAAGAAAACGAGGAGAGCGTAAGCAAAAGCTTAGTGAGGCATGCTCTAATAAAACATTCAATAATGCAATTAAGACCTTTTATTAACATGCTCAAAAACATTCTTTAAACAAGCCATCTCATGCTTAAACTTAAACATATATGTCATATTAGCTCAAGTGATTCATTCCATTTCTTAAAACAAGTTTAACAACTTCCCAAGGACTTTTAAACACCTTGGCCCCAAGGACTTTTAAACACCTTGGCCATGGACTTTTAAACACCATGATTAAGGACCACACAAGGACTTTTAACCACCTTTGTGTCCAATGCTTGAATCACCCCAAGGACTTTTAAACACCTTGGCCCCAAGGACTTTTAAACACCTTGGCCCCATGGACTTTTAAACACCATGGAAAGGATCACCTAAGGACTTTTAACCACCTTAGTGTCCGCAACAAGACTCATCCAAGGACTTTTAACCACCTTGATGATCTTAAGTAACAAGGCTCACTCAAGGACTTTTAACCACCTTAGTGACCTTAATCTTTTCAAAACATCACTTGCCAATATACATCATATTCATCATTTAATCCACTGTTTTAAAGCATTAAACCAAGCCATTTACATCATGCATTTCAAAGCATCAAACCACATTATCTCAATGTATAAAAGCAAGGTACTCCTACCTAGAGTTACCCTCAACATATGGCTTATATCATTAGCAAAACCCATGCTAAAACATGCTTTCAAAACAGTAATTAAAACATGCAAATCATCATCTTGCATCACAACAAAACATGGCCACCACTAGAGAGAAAATCCGAAAACTTACACTTGAGCTTAGCAAAGTTGTTTAGACTTAAACTAAGCTCCCAAAACCTTCAAACCTTGGTTTTAAAGCTGAAAATCCAATTCCCACAAACGCACTCACCGATTTCCACTTTGCTTCAAGCCAAAGCGCCAAATCAAGCTTCCGGATCAACCAAACTTGGATCCAAAGATGCCTCCCCTGTTTCAACACATCAAAGCAGAGGATTAATGCATCATCATGCATTAATTGCTTCAATGAAAGCACCTAGACTCGCTGCTCTCATCCAACCTCCATTTTCGGCCACCAAACACAACCGAAAATGTATCCAAACCACTTCTAAACAAAGCCCTGCCATAAACCAGCAAAACCTCACTTCCATTAACATCATATAACATCTAAAAACAACCTATTAACAACCTTATACCTCCAGCAACAACAGATCACCAAGATCACCTCAAAAACTACCTTAAAACACAAGCTAAACTTAGGAAACTCAACCTATCCGGGATTGCATCAATCAAAACTCAATTCCACATCATTTTAGAGATCATTTAACATCAAAAACACCTCTTAAATCACAGATTACTCGGATTTAACGAAAATCATCAAAAATCATCAAAATCTTGCATAATAAGCCAAGATCCATAAATCAACTTAAAAGCCTTTAATTAAACATCAATTTAGGATTGAAAACTTAGGAATTTCAGTAAAGAACTGATAGTTTAGAGGAGAAGGACGTTCTTACCTCCAAACTTGTGTTTCTCCACTTTTTGGAATGAAAAACCTTGATGAAACTTGTAGCAATTGAGGAGGTTTTGAAGATATGTTGATTTGGAATCAAATGAGAGTTGAAAGGAGGAAATTAGGTGAGAAAATCAGAAACAAATCTCTGGAAATGGAGTGTTTGGGTTGAGAAAAAAAGAGAAAGAAAATGGAAAGTTAGTTGAGAAAATAGCCAAAATGAGTTTTCCCTCCTTTTTGTTTTCTTTAAAATCAGAATTATAACTCAAAATATCTTGGAAAAATCTGGAGAAAACACTTTTGGATTAATAGCTCCTTAAAGATTCAAAGTTTCAACCCTTTATAAAACAGCCACCAAACTTGCGAAAATTACATTTTGGTCACTAGCCAAAATGTCACACTTCCAAAACTCATTTTTCAAAATTGATTTCACAGTTCACTTAATTATATTAAAAGATGATTTTCGAACATTTTTCCATATTTTTAATGCAACCCGAACTAGGCTTTCCTAATTTAACCTCTTTAGATTCGAACAGCACCTTGACCAACCGGTCAACGCCCAAAACTCCTAAGCCCAAAACCGGGGCGTTACACAGACGAGGAATGCAAGGCTATCACTGAAGTTACCCTTGATCAACCCTGCATCAGGTCGGGCTGTCACGACAGCAAAATTGGTCACTGCCTCAGCAGCCACTTGCAGGACTGTCACGACAGCACCGACGACAGTAACTCCTCTGAATCCGATATATCTGATACTGAAGATCAGGAGGAGGTAAACTGGATAGGCGATCATCCAGGTAAGTTATTCGAACCTTTAAATTACACTTCGGATAACCATGCAATCCAAAAGCCATCTACTGTTGAGCCCCCTGTGTTAGAACTGAAACCTCTACTAGGGCATCTAAAATATGCTTTTCTTGGTTCAAATGATACGTTGCCCGTAATCATCTCTTCCAAGTTGATGCAGGAACAGGAACAGCAGTTAATAGGGATGCTGCAGCAGCACAAAAAGGCAATTGGATGGACGATAGCTGATATTCAAGGCATTAGTCTGGCTTTATGCATGCATAAAATTCTGTTAGAGGAAGATCATAAGCCGACTATAGATGCTCAAAGGCGGCTAAACCATGCGATGAAAGAGGTGGTGCGTAAAGAGATAATCAAATGGTTAGATGCTGGTATAATTTACGCCATCTCCGACAGCAAATGGGTGAGCGCGGTGCAATGTGTTCCCAAGAAAAGAGGAATGACTGTGGTGACCAATGAAAACAATGAGTTAATCCCAACCAGGACTGTGACCGGTTGGAGGGTTTGTATGGACTATCGGAGGCTTAACAAAGCTACCCGAAAGGACCACTTTCCTTTACCCTTTATTGATCAAATGCTTGATAGATTAGCGGGTAAACCTTACTATTGTTTTCTTGATGGTTATTCAGGTTATAATCAAATAGCTATCGCACCGGAAGATCAAGAAAAGACGACCTTCACATGTCCCTACGGAACATATGCTTTTAGGAGGATGCCGTTTGGATTATGCAATGCACCCGCCACTTTCCAAAGGGGCATGATGGCCATATTCTCCGATATGGTGGAGGACTTCCTTGAAATTTTTATGGATGATTTTTTTTCAGTCTTTGGAGAAGATTTTGAGAGTTGCCTAGGCAATCTACAAAAGGTACTTGAAAGATGTGAAAAAGCAAACCTAGTCTTAAATTGGGAAAAATGCCACTTTATGGTGGATGAAGGGATAGTCCTTGGCCATAAGATTAGATGTCGTGAGATAGAAGTCGACAGGGCCAAGATAGAAGTGATCGAAAAGCTGCCGCCACCGACCACAGTCAAGGGTATTAGAAGTTTCTTGGGACATGCTGGTTTTTATCGGAGATTCATTGCAAATTTCTCAAAAATCACCAAGCCCCTATGCCATCTTCTGGAGCAGAACCGACCCTTTGACTTTAATGATGAATGTACTGAAGCATTCAAGGTTCTGAAGGAAAAACTGGTAACAGCCCCAATAGTACAGCCACCAGGCTGGACACAACCATTTGAGATTATATGTGATGCTAGTGACTATGCTGTCGGGGCATCACTTGGGCAGCTGAGAGACAAATTATTTCATGTCATATACTATGCCAGCAAGACACTGAATGACGCCCAAGTAAACTACACCACCACAGAAAAGGAGTTATTAGATGTGGTGTTCTCCATTGACAAGTTTCGTTCTTACATACTTGGAACGAAGGTAATAGTGCACACAGACCATTCTGCCTTGAAGTATTTGTTCGCGAAAAAGGATGCAAAGCCTCGATTGATACGGTGGATCCTGCTATTGCAAGAATTCGACCTTGAAATTAAGGACAAAAAAGGGACAGAAAATCAGGTGGCAGATCACTTGTCAAGGTTGGAGAAGGGACAAAGTCTACCAACAGATGAGACAAACATACTGGAGACCTTCCCAGATGAGCAGCTCTTTGCTGCCACAATCACTGTCGCGACAACCATGGCGGCAGGTAAGTCTTCTGAACTCCTCTGGTATGCTGATTTCGTTAATTTCTTAGTTAGCAGAATAATTCCTTCTGATCTTAATTATCAAGCCAGGAAGAGATTCCAAAATGATGTTAAGCATTATTATTGGGACGAACCTCTTCTTTTCAAAATCTGTGCAGATCAGGTTATAAGGAGATGTGTACCACAAGAAGAGCAAGAAGACATACTTCATCACTGCCATGCTTCACAGAATGGAGTTCACTTAGGAGGTAACAAAACTGCTGCCAAGGTGCTGCAGTCAGTGTTCTACTGGTCGTCACTGTATAAAGATGCACAAATCTTCTACAAGAGCTGTGACAGGTGCCAAAGGACAGGAAACATCTCAAGGAGAAACGAGATGCCACTGCATAACATTCTAGAAGTCAAAATCTTCGACGTTTGGGGGATTGATTTTATGGGACCTTTTCCATCTTCATGTGGGAATCTATACATCCTCCTAGCAGTGGATTATGTCTCTAAGTGGGTTGAAGCTATCGCAACTCAAAAGAATGATGCCAAGACAGTCCAAAGGTTTTTACACAAAATATCTTTTCTAGGTTTGGCATCCCTAAGGCGATTATCAGTGATGAAGGGAGACATTTCGACAACAGGGTTATTGTTGCTGCCTTGAAGAAATATGATGTTAAGCATCGAATCGCGACAACATATCACCCACAGACCAATGGACAAGCTGAAATATCTAATAGGGAAGTTAAGAACATTCTTGAGAAGATGGTTAAGCCAACTAGGAAAGACTGGTCTTTACTCCTCAATGATGTGTTATGGGCATATAGGACAGCTTTCAAAACTCCATTGGGCATGTCTTCGTACCGATTGATTTATGGGAAAAACATGTCATCTACCTGTCGAGATAGAGCACAGAGCATACTGGGCGATCAAGGCAGTGAATATGGACTTGGACAGGGCAGGGCAGAAAAGGCTGTTAGATCTGAACGAAATTGAAGAAATCCGGACAATGGCCTATGACAATGCAAGAATTTACAAGGACAAAACCAAGAAGTGGCATGACAAGAAGTTGCTGCCACGACAGTTCTGCCCAGGGCAGCTTGTATTGTTATTCAATTCTAGACTGAAACTCTTCCTAGGGAAGCTAAAATCTAGATGGTCTGGCCCGTTCCAAGTCGCACAAGTTTTTCCCCATGGTGCTATAACAATCCGATCATTAAAAGACGGGCACCAATTCAAAGTCAACGGACAGCGCCTCAAGCATTATCAGGGGACTGAAGCCCCAGGAATGCAGGAAGTGGTTACCTTAGGAGATGCCCCACATGGCATCCCTAATTTAACCTAAATTTTATTTTTATTTTTATTTATTTTTATTATTTATTATTTATTAGGAAATAAGATTTATTTTATTCAAATAATGTTTTTGTTTTTATTGTTTTTAGGAAATAAAGGAGTCAAGAAGAACAGGAGAAGTGAACTCAGCCAACCATCCATCCATCAGCCCAACAAAGCCCAAATAATGAAGCCTGTCGTTACAGCTGCCGCGACAAACGCGGAAAATAAAGGCTGTCATCACGCTGTCACGACAGACGCAGAAACACGTCACAGACGCGTAACAGACGCGTCAGACACGCTAACGTACAACAACCGACCCCGTTATTCGCGTCTGCCGTTACAGCTTCATTTGCTTTTCACAACCCTTGCACAAATATGTCTTCTAGGAAAACCCGACGCAATGCTGCCTCCACTTCCTTACCGACAGCAACTCCCCCACGTTCCTTTGCTAGCAGAGACATGTGGGAGGAGAGAGGCTTCATCTACACTCCGACGGAGGAAAATCTGGGCCTCAAACCATTCATAGCCCGGAAGATTAGAGCTTTACAATGGCAAACCTTGGCGGAGCAGCCGGAGGAAATGAATGTTGCGCTGGTTCGAGAGTTCTATCCTGCCATCAGCAGCAGGACAGCGACAGCAGTGTTCATTCAAGGGAAGAAGGTGACGTTTGAAGCAGAATACATTAATACCCTCTATGGCTTCTACATCGGCATCAATGACGACGCCCACCAGCAATTCCTGAATACACTAGACACTGCTGCCTACGACGCTGTCATGGCAGAGTTGACCAACGCTAGGACTCAATGGAACACCAGCAGAAAGAATCCAAGGACTGTGAAGAGGACCCAGTTGCTACCGGAGGCAAAGTTGTTGAACGCCTTCATAAAGAAGAGGATCATGTCATCATCTCACAACACCATCGTCGACCAATCGAGGTTAGCGTTGATACACTGTATTCTGCATGAATGGCCCATTAATGTGGGCAGTTTTATTCGATAAAGTATTTTGGAGTGTGCGCATAGACCAACGAGTCCCCTCTACTTGCCGTACCTCATTGCCTCGCTCTGCCGCGACCATAATGTCCCCGAGGTGCGCACTGATATGATAGTCGAAGGAAGAGGGTGGACTGAAAAGAACATCCTCAGCCTTATGGAGCTGACTGCTACCACCCCTCTATCGTTATTCGACCCCGCTGCCGCCACAGTAGAAACGACAGAGCAGCAACACACTGAACCAGCTGCCGCAGCAGCTGCCCCGACAGACTCCTCCGCCCAGATATTAGCTGCCATTCAGAAACTGGAGGAACGACAGCTGGGCTTAATGACTTTCATTAGGGACTTTGCTGCCTCTACGGTAACATTTATACAAAGTTCTTTAAATTTTCCTGATGCTGCCTTCCCTACTTTTCCTGCCCATTACTTTACTGTCACTACCCCTGCCCATACCCCTAAACATGCTGCTACCCCACGAACACCATCTGCTGCCTCAACGCCATCGCCTGCCCTGACAGCAGCAGGCAGCACCCATGCTGAACCATCTGCCCAAGGCACAAAACGTCGTATGGCATCGGAGGATCTTGATGCCTTTGTTGCTGGATTCTCCTCCTCTTCTGTTTGGGTTGCCAGTGATACTGAACCCTCTATTAAGAGGAATTTGTAAAAGGAATTCTCCCCCGTGAAAAGGTAGAAGCGGATGGCTGATAAGAACAACATGCCAAAAGCCAGCAGCAGCAACAGTGACAGCAGCAGCAACAGTGACAGCAGCAGCAGCAGCTCGGAAGTTCAGGTTGTGGAGAAACCCCCTCACATCTCCCCAACCAGAGTCCAGCCACCACGGGAGGCCAAGGCCAATAACACATCTGCCTCCCCCGTGCCCCAGCCAGTCCCGAAAGCCAGAGCCCGCCGCCAGATCTGCCTCAGCAGTAGCAGCGAAGACAACGACTAAATTTAAGTTTCTTATCTTATATTTTGTTGCATGCTATATATTTTGTGATGTACTGCCTTATTTTGTTTTTCATTGTCATTTGCATTGAGGGCAATGCAACCCTCAAGCTTGGGGGTGGCAACCATCCATTAATGGAGTACATCTTAGTTTAAAATCTCTGTCTTTACTTAGTTTGTTTTTATCTTAAAAATGATGAAAATATTGAAAATTTTGGCTGAAAACTGTGAACTGAACTTACCTGTCGTGACAGCTCTGTCGTGGCAGTGACTTTAGGATAGTTTTTAGGAGAAGTTTAGAGCCTTTCTATAGTTCTGAAAACTTAAACACAATTGTGACTGTTATACTGCTTAGACTTCTTTTGGCCAAACTAGAATAGGAAGCTTAGCACTTGAATAGCCCCTAGAGGTGCCTAAAACTGGCTCTAGGAAAAAAGTTTAGCAAAAGAGACTCAACAGCCCTAGATGTGCCTGAAACTGGCTCTAGGAAGTTAGCTAGAGGTGCCCAAAACTGGCTCTAGTGAAACTTTAGCAAAAAAATAGAGAAATCGAGTCAAGACAAAAAAAATTAAAGGAGCATGAAAAAGTGCCTTCAATAGATAAACTTTGGCATAAAAATTCGAGTTAAGAGCTGAAATATTCTAGTGAAACTAAGAGAGTCTTGGCATATAACTGTTCACAAGCATGCACACACTACACGAGGTCTATAGTGAGACTCCGGACAGATCCTAAATTATCCGACAGGTTGCTGCCGTAACAGGGAATGAACGACGGGTAAGAGAAAGTTCACTGTTTGAAAGCCAAAACAAAAATATTTCATTTTTCTTTTAGGTCTTAGTTGCTTGAGGGCAAGCAAAAACTTGAGTTTGGGGGTGTGTTGAGTGTGTAAAAGTTCTATTATTTACACCCTATTTAACCCATATTTCTGCTGCATTCAAGCATTATTTGTTGCATTTAGGTCAGTTTACAGCAAAACATCACAAATATATTAAAATGCACAGTTTCTACTAAGAATAGCTGTTTTTGCAGGTTGTTGCCGTAGCAGACGGAACGGGCAGGTGCTGGGCAGTGAAGCAGAAGAGCTGGAACTGGACAAGCAGTCAAGGAGGACGATGCTGCCAAGGTTGCCGCCGTGACAGCAGAGGACGACAGCAGTTTTGAGGAAAAGAAGCAAAGTGGACATCGACAGATAGAGAAAATTCAGCTCGTCTGTCGTGTGAAATCCACATATTTTTCCAAGCCCCATATCAAAAGGAATGTCAAGCCCAAAGTTCAAGGAGAGAAAATCCCAAGCAAGAAAGATGACGGCTGGAAAGTAGATTCCTTGAAGATTTAGTCTTTATTAGAATTATACTTTCATTTAAAGTTGTATTCTTGCTATTTTAGATAACTTGGACCCAAAGCTTATATAAGGGCATGTATTTTGACCTAAGGGGCATAACCGATTACCTAGCTTCCTTCCGAAAACTCTAGCCGTTTTCCTTCCCACAACATGTTCTAAATTCCCCCTAGGGCCACGGGTTGATTTGTAAAGTAGTTGCAAGGGTTGTTTTGTTTTAGGAATTTTCAGTTCAATAAAATAAACTTCAAGTTCTCTTATTTTGGTTATTAATATCTTGCAAGAGCATCGGGAGAGCATTGTGAGGTTATCTATTTACTTAGCATCGGGAGAGTTAAGTATACGAAAGAAATAAGAGCAAGTTCTCTAGTTTATAGTTGAACTATCTCAGACCTAGGGATAGGACGAGGTTAAGTGGCTAAAGAAGAATTCATCGACATCGGTGTTCATCCTTCGATTCACGCCGGGAGGGATCATCAAAGACGTGATCATCGACAGACTTGGACCTAGGGATAGGCCAAGGCACATTTGGGATTCTTGCCAAACTTGAGGTACTGAGTTGATTGGTCGCTGCTGCGACAAGCAACGGACTGCTGCCGCGACAGAGACGACGACAGAACTGGAGTTCCGAAACTTAGCAATACTTGCACTACGGAGCAATTCAATTCCAGCCCATTCTCTCTATCTTGATTTTCCTACTCTTTTATTTAAGTTCGCTTTATTATTTCGTGACAACTTCTCAAATATTTTCTTTACTTTCGTGCAGTGAATTAAGGTGAAGCTATTAGCCCAATCCCTGTGGAGATGATATCTGATACTTCGTATCACTTTACTACTTGCGTCATGTATACTTGCACTACCATTGCGATAGACTATTTTACACGCAACACCAAACTGTGCTCTAAGTCCTTGGCCCTCGCGACCAAGACATCAAAATCTGTGTAGTCTGAAGCTAAAGTGTTCCTCTTGATCTCTTCATTCAACCCATAGCGGAAACGGTTACAACGTTCCACTTCAGTAGGAACAAGCTCAGATGCATACTGACTCGGCCTGACAAATCTGATCTCATAGTCTGTCACAGTCATACTCCCCTGAAGCAAAGCCATAAATTCTCTCTTCTTCTCATCGAGATATCAAGGACCCAGATATTTCTTACGGAAAGCTGACTCGAAAAACTCCCAAGTGATCTCAGCCTCTTCCATACCCGTAGTGATGGTGACCCACCAAGTGTAGGCATCACCTTGAAGCAAAGATACAACACACCCTAGCTTGCGTTCCCCAGTACATCCCATCTGTGCCAGAATACGGACGGTCTTCTCTAACCACATCTTAGACCTCTCCGGTGTAGATCCTCTGAACTCTTCACCTCCCAAACTGCGGAGCCTCTCTAATGATAAACCAGTACCCTCTCCCTGGGGTTGTGCCACTGCCTGACCCCCAGCCACTGCAGCCTGAAAAGCCCCGGCTATCGCCTGAACTAAGGGAGCTAAATCTATTCCGGTCAGTCCTTGGCTAACTTGAGGTTCTACGCCATCGGCTCCTGCCTCGCCTCCCTCTTGACGAGGAGGAGGTTGAGGAGCCTGCGCCCCACCAATTTGCTCAACTCCCGGAGCTTATGCCCGTGGTTCCGGTTGGACCATCCTAGGCCTCCCTCGTGGTCTCATGTTACAGCTAGCAAGACAACAACTACGACAAACAACATATAAGGATTAAGTTAGCAAAGGCAAGGGTCCAACTGTGCTCAAGTATCTTCCTTTACAAAACTTTTTCAAATTAAGTAATAGTAGAAATGGGAACTCGACACCACACCAGACGCAACAATCATGCTTCCAAATACCATACGAACGGTCAAACAACAAGAATACATGGCATAGCATACACCGAGACATAACAATTTCTTAACACATCAAACTTACCTCACTTACCTGCCCGAGGTCTCGGTAACCTCAGGCTCTGATACCAACAAATGTAACCCCCCTCGTCCCGGTCTGGATGGCTGACCGGTCCGAGTAGGCTACACGGGGAAAACCGATGTGAAACCCATTAAGGTCCCACCTCGGTTAGCAACCCTAGAAAATTTCTTTTAATTTTATCTTGTCTAAATGCATTATAAAGTTCTATGTGGAACACGACAGCGGAAACACAAACAATATAACAACGACCATCCAAAACAACGCTTTAAAACAATCCATTTTCCCTTTTTAAGCAGGTCGTATCGATACACCTGTCAAGGGTATCGATATGCCTTGACCAAGTCAACTGCCTTCAGTCAACACAGGAAGACCGTATCTAATAAGGGGCAGTCTGCCGAAACGGACTATCCTCGTTTGTTACGGATCTAGGAGTGTTGTAGGCACGTTCCTGTAATAAAAACAACAAGGAAACAACAAAAATTATACGACATATTTATTTTAAATAGGGACTTAAAGATGAACAAAATAAAAAATAAAAATAATATAGAGTAATATGATAATTTTGGCGTTTTGGAAAGAACTTCAACGATGGTGAAGAAGGCTTCAAAAACGACCGATGTTGGAAACGCTAAACTCGAAAGAACCTGCACAATCTACTGAGCAAACCCGAATCGAATCTGTTTAACGTCGAAAGGACTTGGACCCGCTAAATAGCAATTTAGGAACCCGAAGTATCAAAGACAAACAAACAAGTTTGAGTGTCGAATAGTTCTAAAAAGAACCGAAAAGAGAAAATTCTCTCAAATATAATTTTTATTCAAAAAGTTGGTAACCCTTGTACAATGCTATTCGTACAATATTTATAACACAATTACAAGGTGCCGGTTATTCCAACATGTGGATGAAATTCATTCATTTGGCACATGCAAAATGTGGGTATTCACTTGAATTTGAAATTCAAAGAGAGAACCGGTTGTTCTTATCCCCTTCTCTGCCGTTGATTTGAAGTAATCCGAAAGTGGGCTGCACACCAATAGTTCACGCACATGCATGGCATAAGTGGGCTGCACACCTAAAGAAAAAATATTATTAGAATTACATGTATTCATTACCAATATTTCACGTTTCACGTTTAGAATTACATGTATTCATTGCAATATTTCACGCACACAAATGTAGAAACAAATTATATACATATTTCACGCACACATATGTAACATATTATATACATATTTAAATTATACCTAATAAGTAATATAACCTAAACATGTCATATCTCAATATGCAACACATTAAAAGGCTTACTATCTAAGGCACAGACATTATCAAATGATTCAGAAATATTAACACAAGTAAGGAAAAGAGCTTCCCTGAAACGTTGCGCCCTAGATCGCGTAATTGGTCCTAACGGTAAGACCTCCGGATCAGCAACATGTGTTGGTGAAGATGTGCTCACATCAGTATCGCTACAGCCCTTGAGCGTATCGATACGCCCTTCTCGGTCAACATCTCGCGATCAACGAGACAAAATCGTACCGATACGCCTAGAGCCCGTATCGATACGCCAAAGTCTCACCAAAATCTCAAATTTCCAGTGAGCTTTGGGCGTATCGATACACCCCCGTGTATAGGTACACCAAGCCAAAACTGAGTTCTGAAGGGCAAGACCGTATCGATACGGCCCTTAGGCGTATTGATACGCCCTGCACTGCAAGTCTCCAAATTTCAGCAAAAGACTCTCAAACACGACTCTAGATGAAATTTAATACTTCCCTAGCCACATACAAGCATACATACAACAACTAGCAACCAAGAACTAATATGAAGAACGATTTGGATGATCAACAAGGCATTTACACATGGCATTCACATAAAGGATAGATATTGCATTATAAGGCATATCGATACGCCAAAGTCTCACCAAAATCTCAAATTTCCAGTGAGCTTTGGGCGTATCGATACACCCCCGTGTATAGGTACACCAAGCCAAAACTGAGTTCTGAAGGGCAAGACCGTATCGATACGGCCCTTAGGCGTATTGATACGCCCTACACTGCAAGTCTCCAAATTTCAGCAAAAGACTCTCAAACACGACTCTAGATGAAATTTAATACTTCCCTAGCCACATACAAGCATACATACAACAACTAGCAACCAAGAACTAATATGAAGAACGATTTGGATGATCAACAAGGCATTTACACATGGCATTCACATAAAGGATAGATATTGCATTATAAGGCATACTTAAAAGCTTAAAAGGCCAAAAGTACATGCCTTCACATAAGGGTTCACATGCTCATAAACACATATACTCATCCAAAAGCATAGCCTCTCAACACAAGCATTCAACCAACACATAACATGGTTACGAATCCAAGCAAACATGAACAACATTCAACATCTATGAGTCATACAACGCTCATACAAACACATAGCAGCCCTATTGCTAAACTACTACTTTATTTACTAAACCATACTTGAGCAACTACAAGCTTGGAATGCCTCTTCACCTTGCTCCTTGCTAACTCCACGCTACTGATTGCATTGTCGAAAATGAGAGCGTAAGCTAGAAGCTTAGTGAGGATGCTCTAAAACTAAAACAACAACAATGCAGGGTTCAAGCATATTATCCTTAACATCACACACCACATACATAAGCATCAACATAGCAAACTAGCTAGCAACACAAGAGTCAATAATATGGCATCTTACTTCATATTAAGCTCAACAAGATAAAGCATTTACCTCAACATCATAACCACAAGAGCAAGTACATTGGCCACTATTAGTTTACTCGGATATGCAGATTACTCTCAACAATAACATTACCTCGGTGGGATTACACTCATCACCGGACCTTGCATGGATGGGATTCCACTCATCATCACATGCCCTACGGATGGGATTCCACTCATCATCACGTATAAATATAAACATTTTCGGTGGAATATTACATCACTGTACTCCTCCTTGATGACTTAACGCCACCAAGGCCACGCGAGAATTTGACTCAACTGTGTGCACACTAATCCTAATGATCGATCATTTATACCCGGTAAGTTAACTAGTTCCAATTACTTTTAAACCACATCATAACAACCATCATTTATAGCACACATCCATCATCACACACATCAATGTATACACATACATAATTCATGCTTCACAAGAATAGAATAGGCATAAACATTTTAAGCTTGTAAATACACAAGAAGTTAAACTACCAATTTAACTTCTACCTTGGAATGGCCTACCAAGCTCATTCCAACACCTCCACTACACACACTTGAACCAATTTAAACAAGTTTGAAGTTTCACTCACCACCCTTCCTTAGCAAACCAAGCAAAGCCAACTCAAGCCTCCACAATTTCCGGATTTGATCCCGAACCTTCTCCGATGTTTCCTCTTGCTTCTAACCAATCAAAAGACAAGTATTACTCAACCAAATCAATGCTAAACTCAACCACAAACTCAATCCACAATCACAAGCCAAACTTCACAATTTCAAACCCAAACTAACCACAAAACTCACATTTTCGTACTCCCAAAATACCCAGCTGAAATCCACCATTTCCAACACCCAAATGACATCTAAAGGCTTCCAAAACACATTCCTAACAACCCTAAACCATCAGCCCTTCAACCCAACATAAAAACACACCAAAAATTCATGTTTTGACACTTTCAAAAATGCCCCCAAGACCCATTTCGGGATTTTTCTCAAAATCCTTCCAATTTGAAATATGAGGTGTATTAAAGTGAGATTAACTCAAAACCTAACTCAACAAACCAAAAACAAGTTGAAACCCCATTAAAAATTCATACTTTCATCAAACTTGAAAAACTTGAAAAACACAAATGGTGATGGTTTTGAAATCCAAAACCATGGAAATGCTTGGGATGAATAGGAGAGTTAAAAAATGAAATTACCTTCAAAGGAGCTCTTGAATTGATGAAGAAAATGGATAGAATAGTAACTTAGGCTTTGGGAGGGTTTGGGGTTTTTCCACGTGAAACAAAATGGGAGAAGATGACTTCTTTTTTTTCTTTTTGATTCAAAAAGTTGTATTCCTTTGTTTTAACTTAATTACAAAATTGCCATTCCTTAAATTTTAATCTCATTTAAATCAAAACCAAGGCCTAATTAAATTAAACCGATTTTGACGACACGAACCCAACACACACACCGAACTCCTAACCCCAAAACACGAGTGTTACAAAACAAATGAGCCAGCTAGCCCAGATAGTAGTTCGTCTTGAATCCCAAGGTAAACTTCCTTCGCAAACCGAGACAAACCCGAAAGAGAATGTTAATACCATCACTCTTCAGAGTGGAACCATTATTGAACCTAAAACATCGGAGGTAGACACTCAAAAAGGTAAAGAAAAGACAACATCGCCCGTTGAAAAAGATACACCGAACCCGACGCCTAAACCATCCCCTTATGTCGTGCCACCTCCCTTCCCATCGAGATTTGTGAAGAAATATAAACAAGCTGAAGAAAAGAAGATCCTAGATGTGTTTCAAAAAGTGGAAATCAATATCCCACTCCTTGACTGTAGAGCATTTAGGTGTTCTCTATTTATGAGCGCAAGTGTACACTCCTGTCAAGTTATAGTTTATAAGATATCGTCTCCTACAGGGATTGGACAGCTTGTTTTGAATTGTTGTTCTTGCACAAGAGAAGTAAATGCACAAGTAAGGTGGTTGTTTGAGAAAAAAAGTAAAATAAAAACACGAGTAATTAGAGAGGAAGTGATCAGATTGATAGAGAGGGCAGGGTTATGCTGCTGCTTAGTGTGAAACTGTGTTGAATAAGTCAAGTTGTTTTACGCTGCCATGATCTGCTGTCTTGGCGGGTAATGGCATATTGAGGAAGCGGCAACTTTTGCTGCCACGGCGAAACTCTGCTCTTGCAACTTTTGTTGTCCCGGCAGGTGAGATAGAGAGAAGTCTCAGCGGCAAGTCTGGCAGATACTCCAAGTTCGGCGAAGCAATTCTGAAGTGATCCTACCTATGTCTAGGCTAGGATTCTATTACTGCGTGATGTAGGCATTACCTAGCAATCTCAGCGTAAACCTAACACATGCAGTCAACGTTTGGTTGCTCCTTTTAGCCGCTGAAATTCTAACTTATGTCTAAGCCAAATCAGTCAACACCTCGTCATGATAAGATTGTGCTTAATTCTTTCATGAGTTTGACACTATCATGCCCGACAAATGGATTTCCTCAACTGGACTTTTGGAACTAATTGAAGGAAATGAAGCACAAGAATTAAGCAAACTAAGAGTATTTTATTGCAAAAACAAACTTGAAAACCTAAACAACCGTTCTCACAACTAATTACAACATAACTCAAACCCAAGAAAAATTTAGAACATGTCGGCGGCAAGAAAACATGAACTATGCCTAGGGAAAACCTATGTTTTTTTAATTAGAATTACGATGAGTATATATAGGCATTAGCTAGGTCTAGTCCTTCTTGAAGTAGAAGTCTTCAAAGTAGCTTTCCACATTAAACATGACTTTAAAC
Organism: Hibiscus tridactylites; assembly: GCA_958450335.1. NCBI lineage: Eukaryota > Viridiplantae > Streptophyta > Magnoliopsida > Malvales > Malvaceae > Hibiscus > Hibiscus tridactylites. The sequence goes on along the minus strand of OY288281.1, from coordinate 65,499,142 downwards.
TTTGACTTCTTTGAGTTGAATGTGAACTTTATCACGTTGTCTTGTTCCGCAAGAAATCTCGAGATTTAACTTTGGCGGCTCTGCACGCTGCTACAGAAGTCGGAAAATTGAGTGGACAACATCGATAGAATCAGGATTTTCTACTCTAAAAATCGCACTCCGGTTCTCCAAGTCTATAGTCTGTCGTCTTCGGCAGCAAGGTGGGCGGGGTCAGCTACTCGGCAGCTGTTGTCTCTGTCTGGAACTGCATCAGTACAGCTCCATGGTTCGCTGCCTCAGCATCACATCCTCAGCTCCTCTTTCCCTCTGTCAGACTCTAGTACCTAAAACCAAAAGTACACTAAAACAGTACCTTTCTTCACCAAATAAAAGGTAATATATAAAAACATGGCAAAGCAAAGAAATACTGTAAAATGCAATGCGTGGTCCTAATTATGCCTAAGATGTACTAAAAAAAACATAATATGAGATGAAATGTGCATGAAATATAGAACTTGTGGACACTTTACATCGACGTAATTCAAAAAATCCCAACGTATGCTAAATTTTTGAAAGATTTATGTACTAACAAACGTCGTCTTATAGGAGTTGAAAAGGTTAATCTAGGAGAACATGTATCGGTGGTTTTTCAACGAAAGTTACCGCCAAAATTGAAGGACCAAGGTATGTTCGCCATTCCCTGCAAAATCGGTAAAGTGGGTATTAAACGAGCAATGTGTGATTTAGGGGCCTCTATTAATGTTATGCCCCCATTAATTTTATAACTCACTTTTTGCTGAGCCTTTGAAGGATACGAAAGTAACCATGCAACTGGCGGACAGATCCATAATTTACCCGAAAGGATTGCTAAAGAATGTCCTGGTAAAGGTAAACGATTTAATCTTTCCAGCAGATTTCTATGTCATAGCCATGGAAAACGATCGGACTAATAATTCTTCTAAAATCCTCATTGGTCGTCCATTTTTAAGTACTACAAATATGAAAATCGATGTGAGAAGTGGGATCCTTACAATGGAGTTCGATGGCGAGGTGGTAAAATTTGATGTTTACAAAGCGATGAAACATCCTGAAAATATTGCTAGTTTAAACTTTGTTGACGTTATTGAGCCTGCCATCGATGATTTCTTTGAATCTAGCTTTGCAACTTTATGGATGATTTGTGCAGAGAAATCGAGGATTCTGACGAAGAGGACAGGGAGTTTGAAAAATTTTATTCAGTGGATGATAATTTAATACTTACTACGTCCAAGTCTAAAATTTTACCTTATGTATTGCAGGTACCTGAAATTGAACTTAAACAATTATCGGAGCATCTAAAGTACGCATTTTTAGGGGAAGGGGAAACCTTACCGGTTATCAGCTCGAACAAGTTGTCAAAAGAAGAGTAAGAAGATATACTAACGGTGTTGCATGCACATAAGAGGGCTATTGGATGGACCATTGCAGACATTAAGGGGGTTAGTCCCTCCACTTGTATGCACAAGGTAAAAATCGAGGATGGGGCGAAGCTATCTCGACAAAGCCAACGCTGGCTGAACCAACTGATGATGGATGTAGTTAAAAAAGAGATACAAAAGCTTCTAGATGTGGATATAATCTATCCAATTTCGGATAGTGACTGGGTAAGCCCGATCCATGTAGTCCCTAAAAAATTGGAGTTACGGTAGTCAAGAATTTGGAAGGTGAGTTAATCCTGACAAGAGTCCAGAATGGTTGGCGAGTCTGTATAAACTACAGGAAGTTGAACTCCCTAACTTGAAAAGATCATTTTCAACTTCCTTTTATTGACCAAATGATTGAACGATTAGTGGTAAAACTCACTACTGTTGTCTTGATGGATTTTCAGGTTTTTTTCTAGATTCTTGTGGCACCAGAAGATTGAGAGAAAACGACATTTACATGTCCTTTTGGCACATTCGCCTATCACTGGATGTCATTTGGACTTTGTAACGCGCCAACTACATTTCAAAGGTGTATGGTGAGCATTTTCTCAGACTATATCGAAAAAGAAATTGAGGTATTTATGGATGATTTTACGGTTTACGGTAATTCCTTTGGAGAATATTTGTTGAATTTGACAAAAGTATTAAGAAGATGCCTTGAATTTAACCTTGTTCTAAATTACAAAGAAATGTCATTTTATGGTTGATAAAGGATTAATTCTAGGACATATAGTTTCTTCTTAAGGTATTACTGTCGACAAAGCTAAAACAGATGTTATACGCTCACTTCCTTACACCACAACTATGAAGGATATTCGATCTTTTCTTGGCCATGCAAGATTTTACCGCGGGATTATTAAGGATTTTTTAGGGTAAAAGAATCTATCGCAGTAGAGTGCAAGTGTACACGACGCAAGTAGTAAACTGATACACGAAGTATCGGATGCCGAATCCACATGGACTAGAAATAGCTCTATCCTTGTATTGCTGCACAAAAGAGAAAGGAGAAAGTTCAATTGTTTGTAGAGGAATATTTAAGAATAATGAAGATAAAAGATTAAAATATTCAAGGTAAAGAAATAGGCCAGTATTGATTTGCTCAGTAGTGCAGGTGTTGCACTGTCTAGGTTTTCCTATTCTGTCGTCGCTCCTGTCGCGGCAGCACCTGCGGCGGCGATGGTCTGTTGTTGTCGCGGTAGCGATCACACAACTCTGTACTTCAAGCTTGGCAAGAATCCCTGTTGTGACTCGTCCTATCCCTAGGTCCAAGTCTGTCGATGAACACGTCTTTAATGATACCCCCGGCGTGAATCGAAGGATGAACACCGATGTTGTTGAATTCTTTCTTAGCCACTTAACCTCGTCCTATCCTTAGGTCCGAGATAGTTCAACCATAAACTGGAGAACCCATACTTATTCCTTTCGTATACTTAACTCTCCCGATATTAAGTAAATGTATAATCTCACAATGCTCTCCCGAAACTCTTGCAAGATGTTGAAAACCAGAATAAGCAAACTTGAAGTTTATTTTATTGAACAGAAAAATCCTAAAACAATACAATCCTTGCAACTACTTTACAGAATCAACTCTTAGCCCTAGGGGAAGTTTAGAACATGATGAGAAGGGGGGAAACGACTAGGGTTTATGGCAAGACGGCTAGAGAATAAGATATCCTTCCCTAGGTCGAATTACATGCCTTTATAAAGGCCTTGGGTTCAAGTTTTCTAATATAGCAAGAATACAAGTTTAAATTAAAGTACAACTCTATTAAATATTAAATCTTCAGAGTAGATGCCTTTAATTCGTCCTCTTTTTTTGCTTTGGGTTTCTTCCTTGAATTTTGGGCTTGGCCTTCATTCTAATCTAGGGCTCAGAAAAATATAAGAGTGACCCACGACAGACCGGCTTAATTTCCTCTTTCTATCGAGCTCCACTTCACTTTTCCCTTCAGTATTGTTGTCTTCATTGGCTACCACGGCAGCGGCCACGGTAGCGTCATTCTTCTCGACTGCAGTCCTGTGTTTCAGCTCTACTTCTCCACTGCCATGAGTCTGCTACAACAGCTACCTGCAAAAGTAACCAAAATCAGTAGCAATTGTGCCATTTTATATAATTGTGGTGTATAAATGAAATATATCCTAAATGCAATGAATTATGCTTGAATGCAGCAGAAATATGGGTTAAATAGGGGGTAAAATATAGAACTTTTACTCACTCAACACACCCCCAAACTCAAGTTTTTGCTTGCCCTCAAGCAAATATTACCTAACTAAAATGAATTTCTTTTGGCTTAAATCAGTGAACCCTACATTACCTACCACTTATATTCTATCAAGAGCAATACCTTGTCGGGTATTTCTGGATTCATTCGGAACCATGCTATAATTGTTGTGTAGTGTGTGCAGGTTTTGTGAACACTTATGCATCTAGACTACCTTAATATATCATAATAGTTATGCTTACAAACTTGAGGTCATGCCAATTCAATTTTTTCTAGAGGCAATTCTTAGGCTCTTTTAGTTTTTTCTGACTCTTGAATTAACTGCATCTTTTCTGGAGGCAATTTTTAGGCTCATTTAGTTTTTTCTAACTTAGCTCAAAAAGAAATCTCCAAAAATAAGTGCAAGGCAGTTTTGCATGCAATTGAGTTTGAATAATTATTGTTTTCCTAGAGCCAGTGATAGGCACCTCTAGGGGCAGTTTCAAGTGGGTAAACATTCCTATTCCAGTGTACTAAAGTAATCTAGAAAGCATAAGAGTCACAAAGAGTGTTGTACATATTAGAATCATAGCAAGGCTCTAAATAGATCCTAAAGTTTCCTAAAGGCACTGTCACAACAGCATATGTCGCGGCAGGTAAGTTCAGTTCAAAGACTTAAGCCAAATGTTTTTTTAAGCAAAAATAAACTAAACACTTAGACACAATTTTTTAATGTAATAGACACTTCATTACTGGAGGGATTCCACCCCCAAACTCAAGGGTTGCATTGCCCTCAATGCATGATGACAGAAAATAAAAAAAACAGAAAATAAAAACATCACAATTATAATAAAACAGCAGATAGCAAAAATAAGATAGAAACTTAAATTTAGGTGTTGTCGTCGCTGCTGCTGCTGCTGATCTCTAGCTATCGGCGGGCAGTGACTTTCATTGTGGGTGCTGGCAGAATGATTAGAGAGGCGGAGGCAGTCTTCTTCATAGCTTCCCTCGGGGGCTGGATGTGAGTAGGTGAGATCTGGGGTGGTCTTTCCAGCACTTGTACCTCTTCAGAAAAGCTGCTACTACTGCCGCTGCTGCTGCCAGACTTGCCTTGACCGGATGGTCCTTCACCGGTGTTGGGCTTTTGCCTTTTCATCGGAGTGAACTCCTTTGAAAGGTTCCTCTTGACAGAGGGCTCTCTATCAGATTCCTCCCAGATGGAGGAGGAAGAGAACCCAGCAATAAAACCGTCAAGGTCGGTCAGCGGCTCCTTTCGCTTCTCTCCTCTGGTAGAGACAGTGGCGGTGTGGCTGCCACCTTCAGCTGTCGCGGCCATGGTTGGAGTGGACGCAGCAGAGGGTGTTTTTGGTGTGGTGTAGGTGCAGCAAAATAGTGCTCGGGGAAAATAGGAAACTGTACATTTGCAAAATTTAAATTGCTTTGAATAAAATGTATCGTTGATGCTGTGAAGTCTTTGACAAAAATCATCAGACCCAGCTGTCGTTCCTCCATCTTCTACAGGGTGGCTAGGATTTGAGTGGAGGAGTCTGCTGGAGGAGCTGTTGTTGTTGGCTGATGCTGCTCTGCGGCGACAGGTTCTGTCTGAGTGAGCTCTGATGTATCCTCTGTCGCGGCAGATGGGTTGAAGCAGGAGATGATTGTGGCAGCTTTCAGCTCCATCAGACTGAATATGTTGCGTTTCGTCCATCCTTTCCCTTGGATATTGTAATCTTCATGGATTTTGGGAACGTTGTGCCCGCGGCAGATCTCGGTGATGGGGTATGGGAAGTAAAAGGATCCTGATGGCTTAAGGGCACACTCCAAAATTCCTTCTCGTCTATACCGGCCAACATGAATAGGTCTCTCATTTAGAATGGAGTTAACGAGAGCTAACCTGGGTCTGTCGACCGTGCTGTTGTGTGAAGAAGGCATAATCCTCTTCTTGACGAAGTGGTTCCATAGCTTTGCCTCTGGAGTGAGTTGAGTGCGTTTTACTGTCCAACGATGCTTGGGATCAACATTCCACTCTGTCCCTTCTTCAGTTAATTCTGCCATGACAGCATCGTAGTCTGTTGGCGACAGACTTTCCACGAACCTCTTGTGCTCGTCTTTCTTCGTGCTGACGTAGATATCGTAGAGGGTATTGATGTTTTCTGGCTCGAAGGTGACTTCCTTACCTCGCACTTTCACGGTCTGCGTATCCCTGCTGTCGATGGCAGCGTAGAATTCTCAGACAAAGGTGACATTCATCTCCTCGGGTTGGGCAGCAAACATCTGCCATTTGAGAGCTTTAATCTTTCGAGCTATGAACGGTTCGAGCCCAAAATTTTCTGTGCGGTTGGCGTAGAGGAACCCTCTATCTTCCCACATCTCCCTTTTTGGAAGGAGGTGTAGTAGCGGTCGACGGAGTCGGAGGTGGCAAAGCGGTTGGGGAGTCTGTCGTGGCTGGGTGTGCTTTCTGCTACGGCAGAGCTGGAGGCAGCACTTCGTCTTGTTTGTCTGGTACTCATAGTTGCAAGACTGTAGAAAAATGAAAAAAAAATCTGGGATCTAGAGAGAAAGCAAGTTGAGAGACTAAAAGTGAGGTGAAAATGAATAGTAAAATTGGGTTTATATAGATGAAGGGTTTGTTGCCCGTTGGAGTTGTAACGGCAGGCGTGAATAATAGGGCCAGCTGTTACGCGGTTTCTAACGCGTCTGTCACGTGTTTTCGTGTCTGCTGCGCGTGTGCGTGTCTGGTGCGACAGTGTGGTGATAGGTTGTCTTCTCCGCGTCTGTCACGACAGCTGTTGACAGGTTGTGATGACAGACTCCTCCTTTGGGCTTTTTTTTGGGCTGCTGGTGAGATGGTGGGCTGGTTCACTTCTTCTCCTCTCTTTGTTTCTCTTATTTCCTAAAAATAATTAAAATAAAGACTTAGTCCTTAAAAATAAAATAATTCTGATTTCCTAATAAATATATATATATATAATAAAATTAAGTTAAATTAGGAATGCCTTGAGGGACATCTCCTAAAGTAACCACTTCCTGCATTTTGGGGCTTCAGTCCCCTGATAATGCTTCAGTCTCTGTCCGTTGACTTTAAATTGGTGCCCGTCTTTTAAGGATTTGATCGTGATGGCACCATGGGGAAAAACTTGCGCAACTTGGAATGGGCCGGACCATCTAGATTTCAGCTTCCCTGGGAAGAGTTTTAACCTAGAGTTGAACAACAACAGAAACTGCCCTGGGTAGAATTGTCGTGGCAGCAACTTCTTTTCATGCCACCTCTTTGTCTTGTCCTTGTAAATCCTTGTGTTGTCGTAGGCCATTGCTCAAATTTCTTTAATTTCATTCAAGTCAAGTAACCTCTTCTGTCCTGCCTTGTCTAAGTCCATGTTCACTGCCTTGATAGCCCAGTAAGCTCTGTGATCTATCTCAACAGGTAAATGGCATGTTTTTCCATATATCAGCCGGTAGGGTGACATTCCCAATGGAGTCTTAAATGATATTCTATAGGCCCAGAGTGCATCATTGAGGTGTAAGGACCAGTCTTTTCGAGTCGGTTTAACCATCTGTCTGAGGGTGATAAGCTGCTGCGATCCGATGCTTTACACCATATTTTCTTAAGGCAGCAGCTATTACCCTATTGTCAAAATGTCTCTCTTCATCACTGATGATCGCTTTAGGTATGCCAAATCTGGAAAAAATGTTTTTGTGCAGAAATCTCTGAACAGTCTTGGCATCATTTTTCTGTGTGGCGATTGCTTCAACCTATTTAGATAGATAGTCCACTGCCATGAGGATATATAGATTCCCACATGATGCTGGGAACGATCCAATGAAATCAATCCCCCAAACATGAAGATTTCGACCACTAGGATGTTTTGCAGTGGCATATCATGTCTCCTTGAGATGTTTCCAGACCATTGACACTTGTCACAGCTTTTGTAGAATGCTTGAGCATCCTTGAACAGTGAGGGCCAATAAAACCCAGACTGCAAAACCTTGGCAGCGGTTTTATTACCACCTAAGTGTCCTCCATATGGTGAAGCATGGCAGTGATTTAGCACAGCTTCCTGCTCGTCCTGTGGTACACACCTCTTGATGATCTGATCTACACAATGTTTGAAAAGAAGAGGTTCGTCCCAATAATAATGCTTAACATCATTTTGGAACCTCGTCCTGGCTTGATAATTGAGTTCAGGAGGAAATATTTCGCTAACTATATAATTAACGAAATCAGCATACCAGGGGAGTTCAGAAAACTTACCTACCGCCCTGGCTGTCGCGGCAGTGCTCGTGGCAGCAAACAGCTGCTCGTCAGGAAAAGTCTCCAGTATGTGTGTCTTGTCTGTTGGAAGACTCTTTCCCCTCTCTAATCTTGACAAGTGATCTGCAACTTGGTTCTCTGTCCCCTTTTTATCCTTGATTTCAATGTTGAACTCTTGCAGCAGCAGAATCCAACGTATCAGTCTGGGCTTTGCATCCTTTTTAGCGAACAGATACTTCTGTGCAGAGTGGTCTGTGTGAACCACCACCTCGGTTCCAAGTATGTATGAACGGAACTTGTCAATTGAAAACACCACTGCTAACAGTTCCTTTTCTGTTGTGGTGTAATTCACTTGGGCGTCGTTTAGTGTTTTGCTGGCGTAATAAATTACGTGGAACAGCTTGTCCTTCCTCTGCCCAAGTGTTGCCCCTACAGCGTAATCACTGGCATCACACATAATTTCAAATGGCAAACTTCAGTCTGGTGGTTGTACAATTGAGGCTGTTACCAGCTTCTCTTTCAGGATTTTGAATGCCTCAGTACATTCAATATTGAAGTCAAAGGGACGATTCTGCTCTAGTAGGTGGCATAAAGGCTTGGTGATCTTCAAAAAAATTGGAATAAACCTTCGATAAAACCCAGCATGCCCTAAAAATCTCTTAATTCCCTTGACTGTGGTGGGTGGCGGCATCTTTTCAATCACCTCTATCTTTGCTCTGTCGACTTCTATGTCGTAGCAACTTACCTTATGGCCTAGGACTATCCCTTCATCCACCATGAAGTGACATTTCTCTCAGTTTAATACCAAGTTCGCTTTCTCGCATCTTTCGAGCACCTTCTGTAGGTTGCCTAAGCAGCTTTCAAAATTGTCTCCAAAGACAGAAAAATCGTCCATAAATATCTCCAGGAAATCCTCCACCATGTCGGAGAATATCGCCATCATACACCTCTAGAAGGTTGCTGGTGCATTGCAGAGTCCAAATGGCATTCTCCAAAAAGCGTAAGTACCGTATGGGCAAGTGAAAGTCATTTTCTCTTGATCCTCGGGTGCGATGGCTATTTGGTTATAACATGAGTAACCATTAAGAAAACAATAATAAGGTTTTCCCGCTAATCTATCAGGCTTTTGATCAATAAAAGGCAGGGGAAAATGGTCCTTTCGGGTAGCTTTGTTAAGCTTCCGGTAGTCCATACAAACCCTCCAACCGGTCACAGTCCTGGTTGGGATTAATTCGTTTTCTTCATTGGTCATCACGGTTATTCCTCCCTTCTTAGGAACGCATTGCACTGGGCTCACCCACTTACTATCCGAGATGGCATAAATTATCCCAGCATCTAGCCATTTGATAATTTCTTTTTGAACCACTTCTTGCATAGCGTCTCTGGGCATCAATGGTCAGCTTATGATCATCCTCTAAGAGAATTTTATGCATGCATAATGTCGGACTGATGCCTTGGATATCAGCTATCGTCCATCCAATAGCCTTTTTATGCTGCTACTGCATCCCTATCAGCTGTTGTTCCTGTTCCTGCATCAACTTGGAAGAGATGATTACGGGTAACGTATCATTTAATCCAAGGAAAACATATTTGAGCTGCCCTGGCAGGGGCTTAAGGTCTAGATCAGGTGGTTCTACAGCTGAGGGCTTTTGGATGGTGTGTTCATTCGAGGTATAGTTTAAGGGCTAGAATAACTTACCTGGACGATTACCTATCCAGTTTACCTCCTCATGACCTTCAGTGTCAGATATGTCAGAATCTGAGGAGCTGCTGTCGTCGTCATTGCCGTGATAGTCTTCCTGATGGCTGTTGTGGTAGTGACCAAACTTGATGTCATGGCAGCACGACCTGATGCAGGGTTGATCAAGGATTACTTAAGTTATAGCCTTGCATTCTTCTTCTGCATCAGCGTATTTTATTGCTTTGAGAACATTTAGCTTGATCTCTTGATCATTCACTCTCATTGTGAGTTCTCCCTTTTCTACATCAATCAGTGATCTGCATGTGGCAGAGAAGGGTCGCCCTAGGATGATTGGTGCATTCTCATCTGCTTCACAATCTAAAACAAGAAAGTCAGCATAAAAAATAAACTTATCCACTCTTACCAGAATATCTTCAATCTTCCCTTTTGGTTGCACGTAAGAGCGGTCTGCCAGCTGCAACATAATTGTCGTGGGTCGTGCTCGTCCAATACCTAATTTCTGAAATACAAATTTTGGCATTAAATTAATACTGACATAATGGTCCTGCATCCTTCTGTCATTTTAACCGTCTCAAATTCCCCAAGTCTGGATCTCTTCGACATAGCATCCTTGAGAAATTTGGCATAACCGGACATTTCTTTGATGGCATCTAACAGCGGAATATTGTTGTGAACCCGCTTAAAAATATCATAGATCCTTTTGAGCTGGTACTCCTATTTCTCCTTCTGTAGTCGCTGTGGAAAAGGAGGTGGAGGACGATAATCTTCAATCCGTCCTTCCCATGGTATTCGGATCTGAGCAGGCTTAGGTTCTTCATCCTTCTCCTCTGTCCCTTCTGCTATCGTGACAGGTGTGGCGGAAGCAGGCTGTTTATCGTCTGTCAGAGCAGCGTTCGCGGCAGTCGATTCTAGGGCTGGTTCCTTAGCTGGTTCAGCTTTCTTCTCCGGCCCTGGCAGTTTTTTCCCACTCCTTGTTGTAATGGCTTTGCACTGCTCATGTGTGGGTTGTCTAGCGACCTCAGTATCGCTAGGGAATCCTCCGTTCTGCCTTGGCTTAATATGTTGGGAAACCTGACCCATTTGTGTCTCCAGTGATTTCAGAGTAGCTTCATGGTTAGTCATCTGCATCTCTGTTTTATCTATGAACGACTCAGTCTTCTTGACGAAGTGATCCATGTTTGCTATGTAAGTTCCTGTCTGTGACATAAATGTGGCCAAGGTCTGCTCTAGTATACTAGGTGTGGCTGCTGGCGGTTGTTGCGGTTGCTGCCGAGTCAAAATTCTAGGTGCCCCTGATTTTGGGTGTTATGCACTTGAGGATTTAGTGCGTTGTTTGGATTACTCCAGGAGAACTTGGGGTCTTTCCTCCAGTTGGGATTGTAATTGTTGGAGTCATAGTTCCTCGGCTTGTTATAGTTTCCAACATACATCTTTTCCTCTAGATGTAGCAGGCAGTCTTCCGAACTGTGATTCCCGCTGCAAGTCTCACAGACCTCTTCTGCAGAGTTGACAGGTTTTGAATCTTTCTTTAGCAAATTCTCTACTGCCTTTGTGAGGTACGCAACCTGTGTCTTTAGGGAATTGTCGGCTTCATAATCCTTCACAGCTAGTACTCGTTTACCTCTCCTCACTGTGGGGAACTGCTCTTCATTCTTTGCCAGATTTTTCAACACTACCATGGCTTCGTCTGGATCTTTATCCAACAGCAATCCATTGGTTGTTGAATCTATTCTCATTCGAGTGTGTATGTTGGCAGCATTGTAAAATTTGATAACTTGATTCCAAACAGGGAATCCGTGCATCGGGCAATTCCTCTGAAGAATAGTAAACCTATCTCATGCCTCGTGCATTGGCTCGTCATCTTCCTGTTGAAAAGTAGCAATTTCGTTACGTAATCGCTCAGATAAATGGGAAGGATTAAAACGAGATAAAAATTCACGAGTTAGATCCGCCCAAGTTTGTATTAAACCCGGCGTTAGTTTGTTCCACCAAGTTTTTGCTCTATCCCTCAATGAATGAGGAAATAACCGAAGCCTCAGTATCTCCGAATTTACTCCAGGTAGTCTAAACGATCCACAGATTTCTTGGAACGTTTTCAGATGTTCTCTGGCATCCTCTGTAGCAGCACCGCTAAACTGGCCAGCGGAATTAATCATGCTGAACATGACAGGTTTCAGCTCGAAATTTTCAGCTTCCACGTCTGGCAGGGTGGTCTCCAGTTCCACATGATCATTGATCATGTAATCACGGCATGACTGGCGTGCGGCCACGGCAGCAGCAGGCTGTCCGTTTCCTTTATCTCCGATAGGATCTTCGGGATTCCTTTGGTTGTTCCTCCCGTTATTCATTGTAACGCCCCAATTTTGGGCTTAGGAGTTTTGGGTTTGGACCGGACCGGTCGGATCGCGGTTCGAATATATAAAGGTGAATTTAGGAAAGCCTAGTTCGGGTTGCATTAAAAATATGGAAAATGTCTTAAAATCCTCTTTTATTATATATAAGAGTGTGGTGAAATCAATTTTACAAAATAAGGTTTGGAAGTGTGACATTTTGGTTGGTGACCAAAATGTAATTTTCGAAAACTGTGAGACTGTTTTAAAAAGGATTGGAACTTTGAATCTTTAAGGAGCTATTTACCCAATGGGAGTTTCTCCAGATTTTTCTAAAATATTAAATGATTAATTAATGGTTTTAAAATAAGGAAAAAGAGAGGGAAGATATTTTCCTAAGTTTCCAACTAACTTTTCCACATTTTCCATTTTCATTTTCTCTCATCTTTTCTCTCAAACCAAACATCTTTCTCCAGAGCTTTTCCCTCTGATTTTGTCACCTAAATAACTCATTTCAATCCTCTTTTGATCACCAATTATCTCTTCAACAAAACCTTTGCATTTGCTAAGTGGATTTTCAAGAATTTGGTTCCAAAAAGGGAGAAAACTCAAGTTTGGAGGTAAGAACGTCCTTCTCCTCTAAACTCTCAGTTCTTTACTGAAATTCCCAAGTTCTCAATCCTTAATTTGTGTTTTATAAAAGGTTTTAAGGTTATGTTCTTGATCTTGGCTTTTAAATGCAAGATTTGGTTGATTTTTGATAAAATTTGTATGGTCTGTTTGAGCAGTGATTTGAGGTGTCTTTTTGATGTTAAATGAATGTTAAATTGATGAGAAATTAAGGTTTAATTAATGCAATCCTGGATAGGTTGATTTTCCTAAGTTTAGCTTGAGTTCTTGGTTATTTTTGGAGTGATCTTGTTGATCTGTTATAGCTGGAGGTATAAGGGCGTGGTTAAATCCTTTTTGGATGTTAATTGATGTTTGAAGATGTTTAGTTTTGATGGATCTTGGCTGGGTAATGTTGTGGAGTTGTTTGGATGCATTTTCGGTTGTGTTTGGTAGCCGAAAATGGAGTGTGGATGAGAGCAGCGAGTTTAGGTGCTTTCATTGAAGATATTAATGCATGAAGATGCATTAATCCTCTGCTTTGATGTGTTTAAAACAGGGGAGTCATCTTTGGATCCTTGTGGTGGTGATCCGGAAGCTTGATTGGTGTTTCGGCAAGTGGCGAAACGGAATCGGTGAGTGGATTTTGGTTTTCAGCTTTGAAACCAATGTTTTGAAGGTTTGGGAGCTTAGTTTAAGTCTAAGCAACTTAGCTAAGCTCAAGAGTAAGTTTTCGGAAAAACTCTCTTGATGATGAACCATGGATTGGTTGTATGCAATGTGGTTTGTTTGCATGTTTTAAATCCTATTTTGAAAGCATATTTAGCATGTTTATTTTGCTGAGATTATAAGCCATGTGTTGAAGGATGCTCAAGGTAAGAGATCCTTGTTTTTGAACATTGTTTTAATGTGGTTTGATGTTTAATGATGCATGATGTTTATGGCTTTGATAAATGCTTTAAAACAGTGGAATATTGTTGTTAATGGTGCATATTGGCAAGTGATGGTTAAGGTCACAGAGGTGGTTAAAAGTCATTGTGTGAGCCTTGTTTATTTAAGAACAACATGGTGGTTAAAAGTCCATGGTTGGTTCTTGGTTAAGATCACAAAGGTGGTTAAAAGTCCTTGTGTGAATCTTGTGTATTTTAAGAACAACATGATGTTTAAAAGTCCATGGTTGGTTCTTGGTTAAGGTTACAAAGGTGGTTAAAAGTCCTTGTGTAAGCCTTGTTATTTAAGAACACCAAGGTGTTTAAAAGTCCTTGGGTGATTCTTGTTAAGGACACAAAGGTGTTTAAAAGTCCTTGTGTGGTCCTTGTCATGGTGTTTAAAAGTCCATGGATGATTCTTGTTAAGGATACAATGGTGTTTAAAAGTCCATGTGTGGTCCTTGGAAATTGTAAGATCACAATGGTGTTTAAAAGTCCATGTGTGGATCTTATGTTGAATGTATCACTTGTTGCCAATATGACATATCATGAACTTGAAGCATGAATTGCTGGTTTTAAATGCTTATGTGCATGTACAAATGATGTTGAACTAAGGTTTATAAATGTGTTTTATAAATGCATTATTGTGTGGTTTTAAATGAGCATTCCTCACTAAGCTTTTGCTTACGCTCTCTCTTTCCTTAAACCAATAATGCAGAGCATTGAAGTGCATTTGAGGCAGCAAGGAATCCAAGCATCCAAGTGAAGGTTTTAAGCTCATGTATGGTGAACATTTTCCTAAAACTATTAGCTTTTGGGTATTTGGCAATGGGGGACCTATGTTGATGTTTTGGGAGATGTTTTGGACTCCCTAAGTTGGATTTATGTTGTTAATAATGTTTGAGTTTGTAATTGGCCTCTTGATATGTGATTTGGTGATTTTAGGATTTCATGGTTTGCCTTATAGGATGTTTGCCTATAGAATTGGGGATTTTCATGATTGATGCCATGTTGATGTTTGGTTGATGCAATTATGTTCCTTGGATGTTGAATGACTTGCTGGTATAATTTGGTTGCATTTGGAGCATGTTTGATAGGTTAATTAAGTGTTAAACCAGCTAATTTTCTGCAATCTGGGCAGGCCGTATCGGAACGGGTGCTACCGTTTCGGAACAGGGGCCTGAAATGGCCTAGGCGTTCCGAAACGGGGGGAAACGTTCCGGAACGGAAATGCCACTGCCAAGTCATGTTTCGGTACACATTTCAGAACGGTCCCGCGTTTCGGAACAGGCCCTTCCTGTTTCGGAACACCCGACCGTTGGGCTCGGAATTTGATGGTTAAATGTTTTGAAAAGTTTGCATTTTGGTCATGAAACTTGTTACTGCAATTGTGTGAGTTTGAGATGTCCTTTTGAGCTGAAATTTGACAGAGAAGCATGAAAGATGATTAATTTCAAGTTGGTAACTTTAAATTGGGTTAAGTCCTTACAATTTTCAGAATTTATAATTTGGTCCCTAAAGTTGTAATTTGTGCAATTGAGTCCCTAATTGTTCTCTGATTGTTATGATCTTTAGGAATGCTGATTGTATGATCATGTCTAGGGATAATATGCATTTAGACAAGTTTAAAAAAGAAAAAAAAGGGTCGTTAATCAAGGTTGACTTTCAGGTTGACTTTGGTTTTCCCCGTGTAAACTTCTTAATTCGGTTCATCCGTCTGGGCCGGGTTAAGGGGGTTACATTCATGGCTTCTAATTGTTCCTCAAGATAATCGTTTCTGGCTATCAAAAGATGAACTCGGTTTCTGAGATTATACGAGCGTTCGATTTCAGGATCTAATTGATACTCAGGTTCCTTGCCTCATCTCGATATGCGCATAAGCAAACGAAAAAACCTTGTGAAAAGCACAGGGTGAACAATCCAAATAAAAACAAAAAAATTAAAAGAATGTGCAGTAAAAGTAGGGTAAAGATATGTTGCCAGTCCCCGGCAACGGCACCAAAAACTTGTTGCGTGTAAAAGAGTCTATCGCAATAGAGTGCAAGTGTACACGACGCAAGTAGTAAAGTGATACACGAAGTACCGGATGTCGAATCCACAGGGACTGGAAATAGCTCTATCCTTGTATTGCTGCACAAAAGAGAAACGAGAAAGTTCAATTGTTTGTAGAGGAATATTTAAGAATACTGAAGATAAAAGATTAAAATATTTAGGGTAAAAAAATAGGTCGGTATTGATTTGCTCAGTAGTGCAAGTGTTGCACTGTCTAGGTTTTCATGTTCTGTTGTCGCTCCTGTCGCGGCAGCACCTGCGACGGCAACGGTCTGTTGTTGTCGCGGCAGCGATCACACAACTCTGTACTTCAAGCTTGGCAAGAATCCTTGCTGTGACTCGTCCTATCCCTAGGTCCAAGTCTGTCGATGAACACGTCTTTGATGATACCTCTCGGCGTGAATCGAAGGATGAA
The DNA here is from genome assembly GCA_958450335.1 of Hibiscus tridactylites. NCBI lineage: Eukaryota > Viridiplantae > Streptophyta > Magnoliopsida > Malvales > Malvaceae > Hibiscus > Hibiscus tridactylites. The sequence continues at coordinate 65,483,210 of OY288281.1, read as the reverse complement.
CACCGATGTTGTTGAATTCTTTCTTAGCCACTTAACCTCGTCCTATCCCTAGGTCCGAGATAGTTCAACCATAAACTGGAGAACCCGTACTTATTCCTATCGTATACTTAACTATCCCGATATTGAGTAAATGTATAATCTCACAATGCTCTCCCGAAACTCTTGCAAGATGTTGAAAACCAGAATAAGCAAACTTGAAGTTTATTTTATTGAACAGAAAAATCCTAAAACAATACAATCCTTGCAACTACTTTACAGAATCAACCCTTAGCCCTAGGGTAAGTTTAGAACATGATGAGAAGAGGGAAAACGACTAGGGTTTAGGGGAAGACGGCTATAGAATAAGATATCCTTCCCTAGGTCGAATTACATGCCTTTATATAGGCCTTGGGTTCAAGTTTTCTAATATGGCACGAATACAAGTTTAAATTAAAGTACAACTCTATTAAAGACTAAATCTTCATAGTAGATGTCTTTAATTTGTCCTCTTTTCTTGCTTTGGGTTTCTTTCTTGAACTTTGGGCTTGGCCTTCATTCTGATCTAGGGCTCAGAAAATATAGGAGTGACCCACGACAGACCGGCTTAATTTCCTCTTTTTGTCGAGCTCCTCTTCACTTTTTCCTTTCAGTATTGATGTCGTCATTGGCTGCCACGGCAGCGTCATTCTTCTCGACTGCAGTCTTGTGTTCCAGCTCTGCTTCTCCACTGCCCTGAGTCTGCTACAACAGCTACCTGCAAAAGTAACCAAAATCAGTAGCAATTGTGCCATTTTATATAATTGTGATGTATAAATGAAATCTATCCTAAATGCAATGAATTATGCTTGAATGTAGCAGAAATATGCGTTAAATAGGGGGTAAAATATAGAACTTTTACTCACTTAACAGATTTTTTAAAGTTGGCACAACCTCTCTGCAATTTACTACAAAAAGATCAACCCTTCAACTTTGATGAAAAATACAGGGAGGCATTTGACATCCTTAAGGAGAAGCTCGTAAATGCTCCTATCTTCCAACCGCCAAATTGGGACTATCCATTTGAGCTGATGTGTGATGCGTCCGATTCTAGCGTTGGAGCCGTGTTAGGCCAAAGAATCGGAAAAGAACCGCATGTTATAGCCTATGCATCGCGCACTTTAGATCCTGCACAGAAAAACTATTCGACAACGGAAAAAGAACTCTTTGCTATTGTCTTTGTTTTAGAAAATTTTCGATCCTATTTGTTTGGTACTAAAATTATCGTTTTTCTGATCATGCAGCTTTACGCTATTTGATGAGCAAAAAAAAGGCGAAACCGAGACTTATTCGGTGAATTTTACTGCTTTAGGAATTTAACCTTGAAATTAAAGATAAGAAGGGGTGCGAAAACCTTGTCGCAGACCACTTAAGTCGCATTCCACTGTCTATGTCAGGTCCACCGGTTAACGAAGAGTTCTCTGATGAAAGCTTGATGGCAGCACAAGCAAGCATACCATGGTTCGCGGACATGGTTAATTACTTGGCCACATGTAAGTTACCGCAAGATTTGCCGAGAGCAGAAATTAAGCGATTTAAACGAGAATCTCGATTCTTCATTTGGGATGATCCTTATCTCTAGAAACACTGCTCGGATCAGGTAATTAGACGATGTATAGCCGAGGATGGGGTAAATTCTATTCTAAAATTTTGTCATTCCTATTCTTGCGGTGGTCATTTCGGACCTAAACGAATTGCGCATAAGATTCTTGAATGTGGTTTTTATTGGCCTAACATTTTTCGCGATGCTTATTTCTATTGCAAATCATGAGAATGATGTAACGGGTAGGTAATTTAAGTTGCCGAAATGAAATGCCACTTAATCTCATTTATGTATGTGAGATATTTGATGTATGGGGATTAGATTATATGGGTCCCTTTGTTTCTTCATTTGGTAATTTCTATATAATCCTTGTAGTGGACTATGTTTCTAAGTGGGTAGAAGCTAGAGCTACTCGAAATAATTATGCTAAAACCACGGTTAAATTTTTAAAAGAATCTATTTTTTTCAGGTTTGGCACACCGCAATCGATAATAAGCGACAGAGGGAAGCATTTCATTAATCGGGTAATTGACACTCTCATGAAGAAATTTGGAGTTATCCATCGGATTTTGACATCTTACCATCTGCAAACAAATGGTCAAGCGAAGGTATCAAATCGAGAGATAAAGACCATACTTGAGAAAATCGTTAAGCCGGATCGCAAAGATTGGAGTGTCAAGTTAACTAATGCATTGTGGGCGTACCGAACTACGTACAAAGGTCCTATCAGAATGTCGTCATACCGCCTCGTTTTCGGTAAATCGTGTCACTTACTAGTTGAGTTAGAACATCGAGCATATTGGGTGGTTCAACAATGCAATATGGAGATGGATACAATCGGTGAGGAACGCAAGCTGCATATTCGGGAGCTCGAGGAAATCTAGAAATACGCTTACGATGATGCGCGGATATTTAAAGAAAAAACAAAGGATTTCCATGATAAAAATATTTCTTTTAAATCTTTTTATGTTGGTCAAAAAGTTCTGCTATTTAATTCTAAATTTAAACTTGTTGCAGGTAAACTGCGGTCAAAATGGCTCGGACCATTCACCGTTGTTCAAATTTTTCCACATGGTGCGGTAGAAATTCAAGATACTTCGGGAAATAGATTCAAAGTAAATGGACAGCAGTTAAAGCAATTTTACGAAAACGTACCGGTTGGTTTAATCCAAGAGATTTATTTTAAGGAACCAATCGTATGAATAAGGTCGTCAAGCTAGTGACGTTAAACAAGCGCTAAATGGGAGGCAACCCATTTTTAATTCATTTCATTTTATTTTTGCATTTCATGTCTTAAATTACTGCATAAATTTATTTTTAATTTTCGTATTTTAATTTTAATTTTATTTTATTTTTTCAGGTGCATCAAATAAAACCAATCGAATATGAATATTCGCCTACTAATCTAGTGGCTTGTAAAACCCAATCTTATCCTTACCTTTTAAAAACCCACGTGAGCCCTTGTAAATATAATATCTTATTATATTTTGAATTTTAATTCTTAATTTATTTATCCCTATCTTTATCCTAACCAATCATGAGCCATGAAGATGTTTTAATTTTAAATTATTTATTTCTTTTAAAAATATTGCGTGGACCCATCACCAATTCTCCATGATTTAAAAAACATAAAAAAATAAAACCTAATATTTTTCTTTCACCCTAGCCATCAAACACTTTTATTTCACATCTCTTCTTCAACCTTTCGAACCCCCTTTCTTCAACTTCACGTTTTTTTCAAACGTTACCTTGGGAACCATTATGGTTTGAACTCGTGACCAAGCCCGGCGGTTGCCGCAAAGCCAGCCTCCCATCATTCTCAGCAGTCGTAGATGGACCGCACCACCACAGTTCGTCTCGCTCTCCAGCAATTCCGACAGGGTCTCCGAACCCGCGCCACCGTTGCTCCTGTACCACCGCAATACACCAGCACGCCAAGGTGCAGCAGGGATCGGAACTTCATCACCCTCTGCCCATGCACCAGCCCTGTCCCAAACTCGTTCGGAAGATCGCGCACGAACCAGCATGGGTGGATCCAGCCACAATCGGCCGCCGCGTGCTCTACCATGCCCATCCCCTTCTTTCCACTCTCTACCGATGGTGGAAACAGTGGACACATCCAGCCGCTTCCAAGCACGCTCAACCCACCAACCGCAAGTCAACAACCTACTTCGGGCTTCACCGTCACCTAACTGTCCTGATCAAGCTACACCATCCACTCACTCAATGCCAGATGACGTTTCTTCCTATTCCATGCAATCGGCAGTCGCATATCAATTCGATGAGGTAAACTCAAATTTATATGTGCAACCGTTACTAATGTATCACCCTCTTTATGGTTTTTCAGAAAATCTCGGATCAGGATTTAACATGGGAGCCGAACGAGCTGCATCCTCCCACTCGCATTACGCTCATCCATAATCGCCACCTTTTGAGGCGAGCTCGGACAGACACGATATTCTACATGAACCTGAAGAAAGACCTTAATGATCATGTCGTACTCGACGGTTTCAGGTTCCGGCTGAACAAGTTTTGCGCGGTTATTTGAATTTTAAAGGAGAGGAGTTGGCACGTTATGATGGTATCCGTCATCGCACTTTTCCGGTTTGTAAGTATATTCCACCATGTACTTTAGAAAAGTTACACATTCGAGATTCTGTATTAGATATGTTTGCAAATATTGGTTGGACTACTTACCCTGCTATTAGGACATATACGTACTGTGAGATGGTTTTTGAATTTTATGCTACTTTTGTTTTTCGTCAAGAACTAGTAATATCTGTTGATACTCCTAACGCCATTTCTTTCCGGTTATTGAATCAATATTTTCACATGTCTATTTCGAAATTCAATCTTTCTATGGGTTTCGTGACTGATGTCACGAACCCTGAGTATTTGACAGCTTTGTTAGATGTTCCACAGGATTTTGACAACAACCTTGCCTACGAGACTCTAACCGAATTGGCAGGTTTACAGTATAACTATTCTACGACGAAGGATCATTACATTCATAGTCCCGCTCTCCGCTATGTTCATCGCTTCCTTGCCTACAACTTCTCCGGACGAAATGATACTGCATCCACCTTGAGTAAGATAGAGCTTTGCTTCTTATGGTGTATGCAGGTCGGTATGAAGGTAAATCTCGGCTATTGGTTTGCCTACACGTTTAATCGTGTATCGCGAGCCAATCGCCTACTTATTTTGGGTCCTTATATCACACATCTTGCCTTACAATTGTTTCCTTTCACATTTGATGCATCCAATTTCACTTATGCTTTTCCGATGAGTCCTTTGGATGACAGCTGTTTGGATACAATGGGACTCCTAGTGGGCACTCCAGACGCACCTTATATTGTTCCCCTTGGAACTTTCACACCGTGTAATAAGCGTGTGTTTCTTCGCCGATCTGCATCTCATCCACAACAAGAAGAGACTGCACCAAACGACATCGATGCGAGGCTATACTCTATTGAATCCAACATTTTTTAGACCCTCTCTTACCTTCGGTCGGGCACGTCTCGACAGCGTCGTGGGCGTGGGCGTGGGCGTAACTAGTTTAGGGAGTTTTCTCATTCCCTCTCTTTCAATTTTATTTGCACAATGGGACATCATGCTTAAAGTGGAGGGAGTGGGTCTCATAATTACTTGTTCTCTTGTTCTTGATTTTATTTAAATTTAAGTTACTTTTTTATTTCCTTTGTTTTGCCTTGTCTCTTGTTTCCGTATGATATTGGTATTTTTCTTGTTAGAAATTCTAGGTTGCATAATAGATTATGGCATGCTTAGAATTTTTCTTATAACCCTTGTCATGACATTCCTTACTTCGATAATTGACATGATGTTTACCTATGTACACAAGACAATTCATGAGAGCTTTTGAGCCTAATGAGCATGCATTATTTCTGCTCTTTGTTTCTTTGAGTGTGTCTAGCTAATTAGTTGCATTCTAGAACTTGTGGTTTAAATACTTTTCGAGATTACATTTTTTATTGTGATGCATTAATATGATAGAGACATTAGGTTTAACCACATTCTCTTCCTAAAAAGCCTACCCCTTGTTATTATCCCTTAGTGAAACAGTTTTGAGCCTTAACCTTTTTCTTTGGTACCTTATTATTTAACCCACACTAATTATGTTTTTCCCTCTTTTTGTCACCCTTTTTCAAGACAAAATTATCTAAAAAAACAGATTCGAATTAACACTACAGAAAAAATCAGATTCAAATTGAGTAGTGCAGAAAAAAAGAGCAGTTTCGAACAGTGCAGAAAATACACTGCAGAAAATAATTAAGTACAAAAAATGGTTTGAATATACAGCAGAAAAAACTGTAGAAAATACAGTGCAGAATTTATTCGAATCTGCACAGCAAAAAAAAGTTTCGAATAAGAAGTTTGGGATGATTTTTGTTTTGAATTTTAGCCACTATTTTTCGGCCTTTATCCTACCCGAACCTTACCCCCGTTACAACCATTTTAAGACCTCTTGATTTTTGCATCACATTCATACTTAGTAGTGGAGATTAGATTTAACCACAAGCTTATGGTAATGCTCTAATTAGTTTTGGCTCGAGTGATTTTTTCTACCCTTAAACACTTTGAGTGACATGAGCGATTCCTTGTAAGGGTACTTGGTTTGCATCATTGTTGTTAACATGGTATTGGAATGTCATTTTTGCTTAAATTATTTCTAAGTCTTGTCGTTTATCTTTTGCTCATTTATTTTCTTTCATGTTTAGATACTTAGTCGTACTGGAAACCTTGAGACTTCGTGAAATTAAGAATGAGATCTTGAGCTTAGATTTGTTTAATTTTGAGATACATAAGGACAAGCATCGGATAATTGAGGAGGAATTTGATGAGTAGCTAGTTAAGTCGTCATTTTATTCCTAATTGTGCTTAAATTGATGATTTGTGAATCTTAATTGTGGGATATTTCGTGTTTTCTCATGAAGGAATTGGTGGATGCAGAACAAACAGGAAAAGGCTGGGAACTACAAAAAATCTGGATTCGTGGCTGGGATGTTGGGCATGAACTGGGGCATGAATGCTGACTGGGCGCCACGTCAGCACCTTCTCGAAGCTGACGTCAGCAGCGTGATAACTTATCAGCCGCATATCAACTTGCTTATCAGCGGGATTTAAATTTTAAACTTTATCATTATCTTATGTAATTAATTTTAATTTAGAATTTATCTTTATCACTTTAGAGTGATTTTTAGGGTTTTAGACTACTATAAATACCCCACTTTGGGGTGAAACTCATCATGGAATTCACTTTTGTTCTTCATTTATCTTGAGCTTAAATATATCTCTTTTCTTTTATCTTTATTGGTTTTTATTTTTCTTTTCCTTTGTTAAAACTAAGTATGGTTTCTTCACTAACCATGCTTATCTAAATTTCCCTTAGTCAAAAGCAATGTCAAACCCGACTTACCTCGTGAGATTAGAAGAGTTCTTCACTCCTCCAACATTTCTTTTTTCGATTCTATGTAAAATTGGTTAGGCAATCGACCTAACCTTTAGGCATCTCAATTATTTCATTCTGAAGGCGTCGTCGGTGTTCAGATCCACCGTTAAGGACGAAAATAGGCTTGTACCAAATTCAACTCCCTTAGAACAAACTTAGTGGCGGTCCACTAAGGGGAATCAAAATCGAAAATGATTCTCGTCGAGACAACTATCCGTGCATGGGCTTCTCCAGCACTAATGCAGACTTGTGTTAGCATCGATAACTGTAGCTAATCAACTTAGCACTTGATTTCAAGGATTGCCCTAGGAATTGAGTTTACCGTAGAGAAGCAAGTTACAGGGGTTGGTCCTAGTAGACTGTAACCGGCAAGAAGGTTGAAGCAAAATCCATTTGCGTGATCGAGAAGATTTGTGGCAAAGCAAAGCTTGAGGCTAATTCATTCCATAATTTATTTCAATATTTCTTTTCGCTTTTATTATACTTCCATTACTTGAATTAGTTTATTAAACTCTCATTTTTATTATTTGCAGGTTTCTTGGTCTAAGTCAAAAACGAATAGGTGTTGAACTTTCTAGTCCCTGTGGATCGACCCTTACTCTCACTATATTTATTTGAGTTTAAAGATTTATTTTGACGCAAGTAACGACGCCTATCAAATTGCTCATAGGCCTTCGGCTAAAACTGACAAAGCCATGAGGAGTGAATTGGGTGCTAGTTCAGTCAGTGAAATGGACATAGATGACTTAATTCAATCACACCAACAAGCGTATGCTAAAGATGTCAACTCTGAAAGCATAAAAAGAGAATCGGGATCGATGGCTATTGATGATCAGGTCATGGCAGAAAAAATGTTCCATAATGATAGTGCCCAAGCGCAATTCGGGAGAATGAAGAAGATGGATACCACGGTGGTAAAACAATTCCAAAATTTAGGAAATGAACACGGGTCCAAGTCTCTTGGGAGTGAAATTGATGCTGAACATCATACCCCACTAGAAAACATGCCACCTGAAGAAATTAAACAGAAACAGGATGGGCTTATACAGAAGATGGATCCTGTTATACTGAGCTTTTTGAAAAAGCGAGGGCAACAGAAATTAAAGAAGCAAAAGGACTCAACCTCAAATCTGGCTGCCAACAGTGAACAGAGAATTAGACATGAAATTCTGTCAAACAATGCTAAACACTCAAAATATAGAGAGAAATGATCCCACAGTCACAACAAGCTCAAACATTACGAAGAGCAGCCTTGACAGTGGCATGGAGCAAGATGTAAACCCTGTGAGTGGCAGCTTGTGGAATGCTTGGAGCGAGAGAGTTGAGGCAGTTAGGGAATTAAGATTTTCCTTGGACGGGGCTGTTGTTAAAAATGATTTTGTCCAGATACTAGGCAAAATCATAGTCAGTCTCATGTTCATTTATTTAGTTGCTTCTATACGTACATGCGCACATTTTCACTTAATTTTATGCATCTATGGGTAAACATTAAGACTTTAGATATTGTCACTTTCTTCATTAGCTCTCTGAAAGTTGATTTGTCAAAATTTATTTGTTCATCAAAAGTCCATATTCTTCGGCTGCCTATATAATAGATTAGTTGGAGGGTGCTAACCATACAAGGAACATCAGATGACTGAAATTAATCTTTTTTTTCTCCTTTCTTTCCTGTATTATAGGTGGTGAAAATCATGACTTCTTATGGACAGGGGGGATCCTAGCGCAGCAGGTTATACAATTAAAGAAGCAGTCACACTCACAAGAAGCACGGTCTGTTATAACTGTTTTGATCTCCTGTTATTTACTGATATTGTTGAATTTAGATTCCAGGACAACGGGGCCTTGCACTACATATCCTTGCATCTGTGCTTGATTTTTTTTATCAAAAGGAATGAAAATTTCATTGAAAAAACAAGTTACAAGTACAAACATAGATTCGGGGTAGGGGTGGGTTCCAGAAAGTTAAATCCTGAAGGTTCCTAGCGTATTTAGCAAGACAATCCGCTGCTTGGTTACAAGACCTAGGAACGAAGGAGAAAGAACAAGAGGCAAAAGAGTCAGCCTCAGATCTGATATCTTCCTCGATTGTTGAAGAAACCCAGTCAGAAAGAGAACTCGAATGCAATCTTCCTATAACAGCTTGGCAATCGGCCTCGATGATAATATTAGAAAATCCGTTTAGGGATGCCAGAGATATTCCAAGCCTAATTGCAAAGGCTTCTGCCGCCAGTACAGACGGGGCTAGAGTTGGTGCGGAGACTCCTTGTATAAAGGATCCCGAACTATCTCGCGCAATTGCTGCCGCTGTAGCCTTCCTAGTGAGGCAATCGAAAGCAGCATCGCAGTTGATCTTGATGGAGTCAATAGGAGGAGGAATCCACCACCTCGAAGTAGTAGGTTAAGGAGGTTTATCCAAAGGGCAAGCAGACGTTGCATGTGAATACTCCGTGTAAGCTCGTTCTGCACGTAGCCAAACATCCCATGGGAGGTCCTTCCTGCATTCGAACACCAAGGCATTCCTCGATTTCCAAATCACCCATAAGAGAAAAGCAATAAGGGCGCATCCTTCATCGAAATTCCCCAATCTTCGAAAGTCATTAATTTTAGCCCACCACTTAAGAAAGTCGGGAAAACTAGAAGGAGACGGTGAGTAGTTGAAACCTAAGGCCCTCCAGACCGCTTGCGTAAAAGGACAGAAAAACAGAAGATGTTCGATGGAGCGAATTTACCATGGAAGCGAGCAGCGAGGATACCTTTTGTAGGAACAATATTGTGACATAGCTTTCATAGGAAGGAGCGAAATTTGGGAAGCACCTTCAAACCCCAGATAGACCTCCAAAAAGCTTTGTTCGATTCAGGGACGTCGCTCGATGAAGGGTCAAAGGGCGGCCTTAAGTTGTCCTCAATGAACCTGTAACCCGATTTAGCATAATATTCACCATTCCTTGTCCCAGCCCAAATAAGAGAGTCTTTGACGCCTAGTCATCCTATCAGGATGGTCAAAATCACCTCTACTTTCTTAGGGGAAAAAAGGAGATCAATCTTTGGTTTGTTCCATGACCTCTGGTCGGGATTCATGAGGCTAGAGACTGAGGGGCACGAGGGTAGGGGAGATGGTTGTGACAGGATCCGAGATCTGGGGAGCTTAGGGATCCAGTTATCCTTCCAAGAGGAGATGCTTCTACCATTTCTGACCCTCCACGGTGAGCCTTCCTTAATAATTTCGATCCCTTCCCTGATACATGTCCAGGCCCATGAAGGGTTGTTGCACCTTGGAGCTTCGAAAATGTTTCCGTTTGGAAAAATAAATTCCACAGAGAGTTTGAGCCAGAAAGGAATTCGGGTTCTTAATAAATTTCCACGCAACTTTTGCAATCAGGACTTTGTTAAAGGATCTGAGGTTTCAAAAACCTAGACCACCTTGATCCCTTAGACGGCAAAAGTTTATCCAATTAAGCCAATGAATGCTTTTCTCCTTGTGCCCATTGTTGTTCCACTAGAAGTTAGCCACTAGTGAGCAGATCTCATCACGGAAAGTGACTGGGAGTAGAAAACATTGCATCACATAAGTGGGAATGGCTTGGGCAACTAATTTAATGAGAATTCCCTTCCCTGCCTGATTCAAGAATTTAGATTTCCATCCTCTCAGTTTGTTCTGCACTTGCTCCTTGATAAAATCCAGTGCCTCATTTTTACTTCGCTCCCAAAAGAAAGGCTGACCGAGGTACCTGTTATCCTCCTCTATTGAATGAAAGCCCAGGATGTTGGAAAGATGAAGTTTGAGTTGAGTACTTATGTTCGGGGAGAAGAGAACCGATGATTTTTGAAAGTTAACCGTATGTCCTGTCATTTTTTGGAAAAGGTGTAGGATGTGGAGGGCAGCATCGCAGTTCTCTTTATTTACCGTGGAGAATATTAGACAGTCATCGGCAAACAAAATGTGACTCAAAATTGGGCACCGTCTATTAATTCTCAGCCCTTCAAAACGGGAGGTCTCCACCTCTTTTTCTGTAATCTAGGACAAGATGTTTGAAATGAAGATGAATAAAAAGGGAGAGAGCGGATCTCCCTGTCTAAGTCCTCTCTTGGGAGTGAAATCTCCAAATTTCTCCCCATTTAAAACCAGAGAAAAGGATGCGGAGGAAACACATTTTATGACTATACTAATCCACCAGTCGCAAAACCCTATTATGTTCATTACAAACCTAAGAAGATCCCAGTCCACTTTATCATAGGCCTTCTCAAGGTCGATTTTGAGAGACATGAGACCCTTCTTTCCTTTCTTAGCCTGTTTAACCGCATGGAATGCCTCATTAGCTAAGATAATGTTATCATTGATGGATCTACCTTGAACGAAAGCTGATTGATAATGAGGGATGAGGTCAGGAAGGAAAGTTCTGAGTCTTGAAGCCAGGATCTTAGTAATAACCTTGAGAGAGAAGTTGCACAGACTGATTGGCCGAAAGTGAGACACTTCGTATGGATTTTTTTTGGATGAGAATAATATTGGTTTTATTTAGCTCGTAGTCAAGAAAGCCATCTTTGAAGAATGCTGAAACCATCCATATGAGATCTCCTTTTATTGTCTCCAAGAAATTTTGATAGAAACATCCATGGAAATCATCTGGCCATGGGGCTTTAGTGGCACCCATGCTGAAGACTGCTCTTTTTATCTCTTCTTCATATACTTCTTTGCTCAGTTTGGTGTTCAATACATGGGTTACGAGTTGTGGGATATAATCACTGAGGCATTAGAAGTCAATGGAGTGATCCTTGGCAAACAATTGTCAGAAATGTTGTTGCAGGAAGTTCGCAATATTCGTGGGTTCCTCGAGCCAAATTCCGTCATCATTTTTTATTCTAATGATAGAGTTGATTCTCCGATGATGAAGAGTGGTGGTATGAAAGAATTTAGAGTTTTTGTCTTCCCAGTTTAGCCAATTAATTCTGGATCTTTGGTTCCAATACCTCTCCTCGCTCTCCCACTCTAAATCCAACTCTTTTTTAACTGCTTATATTCTTCCAATTCCGAACTAGTAAGTTTCCGCCCTTGGTAGTTTTTAATCCGGGCCATCAGGATTTGTTTCTTTTCGTTTCTCTGTCTGGATTTCAATTTGTTCCACCTTATTAAAGCAGTTCTGGCACTTCTAATTTTCCTCCGAAACTTGTGGTGGATTCTTCCATCGGTAGAGGATTCTCATTCTTTTTTAACAGTCTGAGGGCATTCCTCGTCCAAAAGCCATTTAGTTTCAAATTTGAATTCCTTTTTTGTATTTTCTGGAAAAGCCCTGGGGAAGGAGGATGATAGGAGCATGGTCGGAAGCGAGAGCGATGTTCATGATTTCGTGAGCTTTAGGGAAGGATAAACTTTAATCAGTGGAACACAAGATATGATCCAACTTCTCTATAATAGCATGTTCGCCACTTCTTTTATTGTACCATGTAAAAGAACCTCCCTTTATTGGCAATTCAAGTAGACCAGTGGAATCGACAAAATCGGAGAAGCAGCTAGCCTCGGCGGGATTAAGGGGGTTCCGCCTTCCTTATCCCCTTGGCTTGTGACAATGTTAGAGTCACCTATCACGAGCCACTTTAAATTATTAGATCTTCTGAGTTGCGAAACCTCCTCCCAAAAAGCTTGATTTTCCTCTCTATATGGCGGGCCGTAGATGAACGTTCCAAACCATTCTTCTCCTTCCTGTAGGATCACTTTTGTGTCGATAAATTTTTTGTCATTTTTGAGAATAGTGATTTTTGCATCGTTTGTCCACCATAAGGCAAGTCCCCCTGCAATTCCTTGTGGCTCCACATGGAAGGATGATTCCATCTTCATCTTCATCTTCATCTTTTCAAGATATCTTTTTTTTTGTTTAGTTTCGCTCAGGAACACGATAGTCGGTTTGTACTTTGACACCGAGTTCTAGAGGGCTCTAACGGTCTCCCTATTTCCCAACCCGCGTACATTCCATGCTAAAACAACCATTGCAAAATAGACAAGGGAACGAAGGGCAAGACCGACCGGAAGACCAGATAGGATTCTGAAACCCAAGCTCGATCAGAGAGCGTAGCCTTTACCAATGCCGGAATAGTCGTGAAATACCTTAAAACCAAGAAGAAACAAAGAGGCCAAAAGCCCCAACTCCATGAACAAAAAAATTAAGCAACGAAAAATCAATCAATGCATCAAAATGCAATCACTCAAAATCAAACAGAGGCCACACAGACAACTATAGCCACACCAATCATTGCGCAGAGAAAAACAAAGTTGCACAGCAAACAGCCAAGGGGAAGGAAGAAAAGCAGAGACCAACACCATTAAACAAAAGCAGAAAGGATGATTCACCAGGAGTGGGGCAAGGCGGAAGGAGTCAACAGGGGAGAAAGGGAATAGAAAACAAGAAGCGAGATCAAAAGGGTAGAGGTCGTGAATGAGCACAAATACCTGAACGGAAAGGCCTACCACCAGTCAGGTGATCTCTCAATCGACGGACGAAAATCGACAAAGCAAGGTCGTCCGAACAAAACCGCAACAAAGATTGTGCGAATCCTCGTTCCCAAAACCACAAACTCTGAAGCCCTGCCCTGACTCACCCCACGGGGAGAACTGAAACCGACGACGCTGCAATGGTGAGAGGACGGCCAACAACCACGGCAAAACGATCGAGCAACAACCGGTCTGAGTGATGGACACTGAGGTTAGGGAGATTTAGGGTTCGTGGGGTAAATTGGGGATCGGCAAAGTTATTGTAGTGTTTATTTCAAGTTGAGTGGTTTGCATCTGTGCTTGATAAGGCCTTACATAATATTTCTCTCAATCCTGTTGGCTCTACTATGACCTGTAATAACATTGTTGACAGTGCTGTTGATTGGGAGGCCGTTTGGGCTTTTGCATTGGGCCCAGTTTGCCCTCAATGTCTGAATATTTTGGTTGTTTACAGGAGAATGAAGCGATTCTGGAGGCATATTCGAAGTGGTGGGTGTCTGGTGCCCTTGACAAAGCTACAACTGGAGGATCAGCTGCATTCACATTAGCTCTGCATCACCTTTCATCTTTTGTTTTTATCTCTAACAAAAGCGTCAAGCCGTTGCTACGTAATAAGCTTGTGAAGTCCCTACTGCGAGACTACTCCAGGAAGAAGAAGCATTTCTGAAAAACTGTTATATGCTCAATAGTCAATAACCAATACTGCTTCTAATTATTTCCAACTATTCTGCATTAATGAACTTTATGGTAAAAATAGTTTTGTAAACACATCCAGAATCAGTCAGTATATCCTAGTGGTAGATTACATTTTCCAGATTATTAACTCTGGAGTATAATTTTAATGATCAACAACAATATCCGCATCGTTTCATTATCGGATTTATGTGTATTGAGTTACATTATCTCTTGGAATATGATTACAGGGAAAGATGCTGCAGTTCATCGGATATACGAAGCCGCCTATTGTTCCAATGCAGAGGAGCAATGTAGAGGAGAGGTTGGAATTTGGAAAGCCTACGGGAGGCTTGCTAGGGAAATCCATCGCTTCTCACACAAGTTGAGAAACTCAAGTTTGTCTTGTAACCTGCAGCATTTTCCCTATCTTATTATTTAAAATGGTAAACTATATAAATGGTCACCCAATTTTTAGGGAGGATTCATTTTGGCTACCGTGCTTTGAAAATATTCGATTAGGTCATCATTTTTTAGTTCGATTTCGATACGGTCCCTCCCGTTACCTTCGGTTAGAGGTTCACGTTAGTTTTTGTTTTTTCTTAATAAAAATGGGGTATACTACATCAATCATCACTTAACTTTCGTCTCACACATATTTTGGTCACTAGAGTTTAACAATTTTCAATTTAATAACTTAACTTTCGAATTGTTCATATTTTGGCCACTCTCAAATGACATGGTTATACAAATAGAAAAATTCGATTAATACTTAAAAAAATTCGGGTAATGATTTTTTTTACTTTACTTATTAAATTTACCACATTTGATATTTTATTAAACAAAGTAAAAATATAATTACTTGAATCAAATATTCTAATTAATCGTTCAGTCGATTATCTGAATAATTGGTACAATATAAGATCGAGAATTGAATAATCTGAATTTTGCAATTAACAAAAATAATTTTTAAGGATTAATCGATCTTGATTTCAATACAAATTTTTAAAATAAATTATTTCGATACGGTTACAGTTCACAAATTTGAGCAAAATTAATTAACCGATCTGATCTATTATATACAATATTTCTAAATTTTATTCATTACAATATCTTATAGTCTGGTGATTTTGATACCCTTTTGATTTTTTTTTTAAGTTTTGGCTATGGGTAAGATTAATAGGTGTGAACTTCAATTTTTGACTTTCTAGATGTTTTTACACTTTTATCACAACTAAACAATTATTAAATTTACTATATTATTATATTTAATATTTTAATAAATAAAATAAAAAATTTAGTGTACTTTCTCTCCCGATAACAAAAGTTGACAATTATGATAAGTTTAATATCACAATATATGTTCATTAATAACACTAATCAACCAAAGCAACCAAAAAAACGTATAAATCAAAACACAAAATTTTTACGTGAAAACCCCTTTAAATCAAGGGTAAAAATACAGGACTTTAAAGTCCGATTAAAAGCTCCAAAAGAACTGGACTCAAATATTTTTCTAACCATATAATGTGGTAATTCTAGTTCGATTTGTACAATTTATGGTAAATTTCTAAAATCATTGCCTGAGTTATTTTTAGGAGCAGCCTAATGCTATTTTTTTTAACCTCCAACCAATTAAAAGTTCGTATATTTTAAAATACAGATCAAAATCGATCACCGTTTGTTTAAAACGAAACTAGACTTACTCTTAATTACAATGATGTATGGATTATTTCCTAATTGTTTATTTAGTATATTTTATGATTTTTCAAACTCACTACCTAAGCATAAAATTATGGACAAATTTCATAAACTTGATTTTTAACTTCATTAATCATTCTAAAATTTTTTAAATGCTTGTAAACATATAATATTTAGTATTAAAAGAAGTTATATTTCATAGGAATAAAATAACTTTATCAAGTTTGAATATAAATAAATTTTTAAAATTTTACGAATATTTTTCGAGGATTCCCATAATAATATATATGGGTACGGTTCGAGAATCTCACGGTTTGGATATAGTAATTTTCGTCCATATCTTCATTTGAGTACCGATGATAAAACTTTCATATTCTCGTCACTAAGTAAAGATATCGATTATTCCTAATTTTTGTCAATTTAGATACCTACAATTTTCAGTTGTTTCCTACATCATTGCCAAAAAAAAGACGTTTTGGGTGCAAAAGTTGAGTGGTGGAGGATGACGAAGAAAGTGAATGAAAATGGGTTAGTAGAGGATTAAATTGGTATAATATTGAAATAGTGAAGGTTATTTTTTATAATGAAAATTAAGGGTAAATTGTATCTTCACACTTTTATTTTGGTCCCTGAACTTTTAATTTTTTTTATTTAATAACTGAACTTTATATATCAAATGTTTTTTGTCACTCACAAATATTTTATTATTATTTTTCAATTTTTTAATATTATTTTGTATAAAAATAATTTAAAATAAAAAAGAAAAATCATAATGTACACAAGCCACCATTTTCCGCTGCCGCCGTCGGCCGTAGATGGTGGTCGCTCGGTCTCATATTTCATAGGTTACTTCGTCTCACTCCCTTGAGTCCGAATTCGGCCTTCATTTTGCCAGAAAAATGCTCTGAAATCCTCGAAAAAGAGATCGAAAGTGAGGAAGTCGAAAAATTTATATCGAGATTCGCAAGTTTCAGGATATTTTTCGGTGAAACAACTATCAGATTCGGACTCACGTGTCAAAACTAGTTACCCGGTGCAATTTGGGGTCAAACGGCCACTGATTTTGAAAGCCGCCGATGGTCGATGGGTGATGATAGCGACGACGATTATTTAAATAATTTTAATATTTTTATTATTTATTTTAAATTATTTTTATATTAAATGATATTAAAAAATTAAAATTACAATAAAATATTCGTGAATGACAAAATGTTTTATGTATAAAGTTCAGTTATTAAATAAGAAAAATTAAAAGTTGAGTGACCAAAATAGGAGTGAGAAGATTGTTGAGTGATGATTTATACAATTTACCCTAAAATTAAATATAAAATTTGAAGACAAAATATATTATTTTATTAAGACTTAATACACTTTTTTCACCCCTAAACTTTACCAATTTTCTCAACTTGTCCCCTAAAGTTCATTTTGACCACTTTTATCCCCTAACGTTTTCGCAATTACCTATATTACCCCCTACCGTTAAAAAATTATCTTGACCAATCAAAATGCACCAGGTCATTTTCTTTATTTATTTTTAAATTTTAAAATAAAATAAACATATTAAAATATTTATTAATTTAATTATATTTCCCGAAATACCCAATTCCATTTTACGAAGTTGCAGCTATACATTCCAAGGAATTCCATTTTTACAGGTAAATGCTCAATACCCAAGTAGGCGTACAAAGTCGATCGCGATCAAGTGCTTTCTGGGTCGTCTTAGGCCTTGCGATTCGCCTTTATCCAAAAAATATATCGAGATTTTTTACATACAAAGGATTTACTTGTTACTAATATAGTCTAGCATTTGCTCTTCTTTAGATCCCTTGTTTCACTCCGATAGTATAATAAAATCGGGTCGATGCAGAAGAAATGAATGCATTTTCATACTATTAAGATAAGAAAGTAAAAAAAAATAACTAAAATCTAATTTGGGTTATGCCAAATCACTTATTCTACTGGATCTTACGGAGCCCTGTTTATACACAACATCGTCAGGTCTGATCATAGAAAGATTCTCTTTAAGCGAACCAGCCTATCCTTTGTATGAGGCTTACACGGTGGTTGGAACAAAGACACATTTGGTTGTGAATTCCAATGTAGCAGATAAAGGCATATTTCTGCACGGCCCAATCAATAGTTCAAGTCACACACTCCCATAATCCATTTTCTCTTCGAGAAATTCCCTTCAACTATTCATGTCATATCAAATAAATAATAGAATATTGTGGAGTTGAAAGGAAATATCCAAATACATGTCTTATTTTTTTTCAATAATCTATATTTGTAGCAATGAAATACTATTGTTCCTCCCCCAAGTAATAAGAGAAATTTTTTGTTACAATATCGCTATGGTCTATATTCTCTATAAAGGACCAGAAATGCCTTGCTTACGTATCATTAGGAAATGCATTAACATAAATACAACAGTAAGAAGAGGTAATACAAAAGTGTGTAAACTATAAAAACGGGTCAAGGTGGATTGTCCCACACTAGCACTTCCACGCAATAACTCTACCAAAGGCGACCCTATTACCGGAATAGCTTCTGGAACACCTGTTACGATTTTGACTGCCCAATAACCAATTTGGTCCTGAGGTAAGGAATAACCTGTTACGCCAAAAGATGCGGTCAACACAACAAGAACCACGCCTGTAACCCAAGTTAATTCGCGAGGTTTTTTAAAACCACCAGTGAGATAGACACGAAATACGTGTAGGATCATCATTAAGACCATCATACTTGCCGACCATCGATGAACTGATCGGATTAACCAACCAAAGTTAGCTTCAGTCATTATGTATTGAACAGAAGCAAAAGCCTCGGTAACAGTTGGACGATAGTAAAAAGTCATAGCAAATCCTGTAGCTACTTGTACCAAAAAATAAGTCAGCGTAATTCCTCCTAGACAATAAAATATATTAACATGAGGAGGAACATATTTACTAGTTATATCATCTGCAATCGCCTGAATCTCGAGGCGTTCTTCGAACCAATCATAGACTTTATTGAGATAGGTAAACCAAGAGGACTCCCCCCTGAGAACCGTATATGAGAATTTCATCTCGTACAGCTCAAACAAAAACACCCAAGTAATACAAGTAATAGCTGAAACGGATATGCAATAGAAAGTTTGAAACTTCTTAATCTTTTCATTCAATTTTATCTGAAGACACAAAAGAGTAAAAATCCGAAAGCTCTTTTTTGTAGTTGTAATTATAATGCCAAAAAATCAAGTCGGCGCATTCGTCTTTATGTTGAGCGTTACAGGCCTCTTGAATCTTCTATTTACCTACTTACTTTGCTTTGATTTGTTATTTTATGGAATGTGGCTTTATTCTTGTTTTCTTTATTTTTGCTAGGAATTCTCTTGTTAAGACCCTATGAATCGATTGAAACTTCAGATTCATACCAGAACCGCGATGATTCAATAAAACCTTCAAACTAAGTCCAAAGATTCTTTGAGTAAGAACCAATGGATCATCGCTTATTCAATGATATAGAATTTTTTTGAGTCCGGCCGCGAGGTTTGAATATTAAGTATGAATCATAGTCCAAATACTTTGTGATCCATTTCATATATTTCGTGCTCCAGATACTAGAATGACTATCCGACGGGATAAAACTATCTCGATCAAGATGACAGACCCATTTTCTGTACTATCAATAGGATCAATTATAACAAGTCACACACTCATATTCCGGAAATACAAAATCAAATAACTTTCGCGGTCGAACTACCGAAACAGAATGGGCTAAAAAAATCCGCGAACTAAAAGTTTCACTTTTTGTATTGAAAAGCGAGGCTTCGTGGTTCTTGTGAATCTAATTCAGTGAAATTACATCCAGTAAAACGGAAGAATTATAAATCTCCAAAATAAATCTTCACCCATCATCTTCTCCCCCAATTTTCATTTATTGGGGCACATTCTAGATTTCTTTTTTCTTTTCAATCAAAAAAAGAAACCAATCTTATATCAGATGACAGGTAACTATGTTCCTTGAAAGTATTGATAATGGAGTGTCATGAATTCATTAATTTCACAATCAACAAGTGACTAAAAATAAACATCTAATCATTTCAATTCAATGCTAGGAAGGAACGAACAAACAAACATAACATTTCTATTGAACATTTAGCAACAAACCCCTAATTTAAACAAAGCCCAGATAAAAAATAGGAGTTTTCTAGCATGCGGCAGCCTAATATAAGGCTAATATACGGCGTTACCGGAAACATCATAAAAGTATACCGAAAACATCATAAAGTATACCGGAAACATGATAAGATATACTGGATATGTTGATTTCGAAAGTATCGATACTTTTGAATATGTTGATTTCGAAAGTATCTATACTTTTTCGAAAGTATCCATGTTTCCGGTATCTTTATGATGTTTCCGGTAACTTTTATGATGTTTCCGGTAACGCCGTATATTAGCCTTATATTAGGCGGCCGTACCGCAGAACTACCCAAAAAAATAACAAAACCTAGAAAAACAAAACCAAACATGCTCTTTCCTATTACCATCATCCCATTCTTCTTATTACCATCATCTCATTCCATTCCCCATTCTTCTCAGTGTCACCATCTCTCTCTTTATTACCATCATCCCATTTCATTCCTCCTTTTCTTCTTCACGTCTTTCTTTTTTAAACCCACTTCTTTTATTTCATTTCTTCCTGCTCTTTTTGTTTTTGCTGCAATGTACAGTCCAGATCGCTGCTTGTTCATCAAATCGATATGGGTTTCACAGCACTTGAATCTTGATCGTCCGTTTCTGCAGGGTGGCTTGTTCCTCAACGACAAAACAGTTCCTCCCTTGTTTGTTTCATCCATTTCACTTAAGCCCCCAAAATGTTTTGTTGATAAAAAAGACAATGTGTGTTCAGTTTCCTGTGATTTGGGTGGTCGGAAGATTGGTCAAACTCTGTGTTATGTGAAGTCGAGGAGAGGCAGCGACGGCAAAGGGGACTGGATTTTATCGGAGAGTTTGTCCGGATAAAAAAATTTTGTCCCTTTTTGGTGTCTTTACTTATGTCTAAATGATACATCATAAATCATAATCTAAAACCTTAAACCCTAAACTTATTTTTGAATATTAGGGCATAAGTAGGGGCACCGAAAAAAGTAAGAGAATTTCGATCCGAGAGGAAGGGTATATTGGGGAATGTTGGGGGCAAAGTGGGGTATTTTGGTAAAATAAAACCAATTTAATGAAAATTTTAATTAATTAAATTGAAAATTAAGAAAATAAAATAATTAGACGACTTGTCACGTTCTAATTGGTCAAGACGGTTTTATAACGGTATGTGACAATATGGGTAACGTCATAAAACGTTAAAGGGCAAAAATAGTCAAAATAAACTTTAGGGGCCAAGTTGAGAAAATATGTAAAGTTTAAGGGGAATGTATTAGACCTTTTAATAATTTTATTTATTATTTCGGTTAGAACATTAACGAAAAGGATCGATTTATTATCTTTTAAATTGAATGATTTTTTACGGAAAAATTTTGATATACATGTCGTGTAAACTCTTTTAGTTTTAGGTGTTATGGGTTTAGCTTAGGGTTTAAAGTGTATGGGTTTAGGTTCAAGGTTTAGAATTTAAGGTTGGTGTTTAAAATTTAGGGTATATAATTTAGAGTTTAGGGCTTACTTTTTAGGAATTAGGGTTAGAAATTTAGGATTTGAGTTTTATAGTTGTTGATTAAACCCCTCGACCCGGCCTAGCCACCAGACCGTATCGAGTGGATTACACGGGACTAATCGAAGAAAGATCCGGAGACTTCCCTCTGATTAGCAACCCAAGACGCGTTGCTTAAAATCTTTTCTAGATGCTCGAGGTTAAACTTAGGTTATCGAACACATAGAGGAAGACAGAACAACAAACAAGCATCAATTTGAACCAAAAAAGGAATTATGGACCAAAATGCAAATCTAGCATAATATGAGGACCTAAAATACAATTAAGGTGATCTCTAAGAAATTTAGTTCATTTCATGCTTCGATGATGAAAAACTACTTTAAACATGAACACGATCATCCACAATTGATAACAGCATAAACTAAGACCAAAACGCAAGAAAAATAACTTTAAAGATGCCTTTAACTAACTCCAACGACCCCCGTTACGAAACTAGTATCAGAACGGTTCTTCACAATAGCTAAACCGTTCAAAAACGGCTTGAGACCGTTCTGGTCCTGCTTAGCCCGTTTTGATACTCGTTCCGAAACGCCAAGGCAAAATTTAAAGGAAAATAAGGGTTGTTTCGAAACGGTCAAGCCCGTTTCGAAACACCATGCTGCAAAAACAGCAAAACAGCAGTTCTAAGCATCTCCAAGGTATTTTACTTGGTTCCAATCACCACAACCAACAAGTAAACATCAAGATCACCATAAACACACTAACATCAACCATCCAACATGCTTAAGATCAAGAGAAACACAAACATGCTTTACATACATATATAAATAAGCTTCAAGATCCAACATAAGAGGAAACAATGTCTAAAACAAAATCACAAGACAAGAGGTAAGAACAAACCATCCAAAACTATCAACATGTCCTTAAACAAGAGTTTACAAACACTCCAAGGACATAAACAAGGATCACCCTCATTGCCACACGCACTATTATCTAAGCACATGCATACTTAAGCTAAGAGCGGACACTTGGATCACCTCCCTTGCCCCGTTGCTTTCTAAAGGGTCTACGGATCTGCATTGTTGGAAAAAGAGAGCGTAAGCCATAAAGCTTAATGAGCGGAGCTCAAAACCAACTACAACAATGCAGTTTTAAAAATAACCAACATTTAGAAAATCAAGACCGTTTCCTGAAATCCCTTTTCACAAACCATTTCCTTATCAACAAGCTATCTTGAAACAAGATTAAGCATAGCAACCATACATGTCATATGTAAAGAACGTGCATCAACCATGCATAAGCTTTACATGAACCATAAATGCAAACCAATCGCATCGACTCTTTTACCATGCACATGCTTCAACATAAGCATAACCATTTGAGTTTACCAAGCTCATAATGGAACCATAGGTGATTGAGTATATCAGCATCATTGACACGTTTCACGGATAAACGGACACCTTGATGGCACAACCCCCATCAAGTCACATGGTGAAACAACCCTCACCACAAACACACTTCGGTTGGGATGCCACAACCTGCATTGCATGTTGGTGATAGCACAACCCTTACCACTCGCATCACAATAGCACAACCCCTATTGTGAAACCGAAGGATTTCTCATGTGCGAATTTTATAATTATAGTGCACTTCACTTCCTATTTATCGATCAATCTATCTGATATAATCCATGTATCAATATACTCACCGCAACATCATAAACCATTGATTTTCACCGGGGATAGCCACCTCCCCAAAACACATTTTAAAAACCATGATCACAAGCTCAAGGATAGCATGAGCTCAACCAACATCCAAAACACAACATGACATTCATATGGGATAACAACAATATGCATTTAATGCATAACAACAGCAGAGGAAACATCATTTAAAAATGATATGCACATTATCCAAAACATGTTCAAAATAAGAAGGTGAAAAGCCGAAACAAAACCAAATCTTACCCTTGAGCTTGGATTGGCCTAATCCCTCAACCCAAACCCTTAAAACATCTCTTCAACCTTGATAAAATAGTAAAAATCATTTCCACTCACCAGCGATTACCACAACAAGCCAAAATCCCTTTTCTAGCTTTCCGGTTCGCCCACAAATGTGTTCAACAAATTCGGGTCTTCAATCCTTGCCTCTAACCAACCCAAAACAGAGGTTTTAGTGATATTTACAACACACAAATTTGCTGGAAAGCAGAGATTTCAACAACTCAACCAAAACATTTATTCGAATAAATCAGATACAAGTTGTAACAAACAAAAAGACCCAATTCGGATAGTCACCAGCAAAGCCCAGCATTAGATAACATCAAAACACATAGATAAACATCTAAAAACATCATCCAAATATCAAATCAACACCAGCTATTGATTCACTCCAAATTCCACCCCAAAACCCACTTTTTCATACTTCAAAAATCCACACTCAAACCCATTTCGGGATTCTTGTCATTCTTCCATCATCTCAACGCAATAATCACATCAAAACTAAGGTAACAACATCAACAAACCCAACATTAAGAGATCATACCCAAAAATCTTACCAAAAGCTCATTTTCATCAATTTTAGCCAATTTACATTAAGATTAAGACAAGAGATTAAAACCTTGGTATTTAAAAGAATCAAAGCATGAGAATTTCATTAAAGAACCTTACATTATAGGAGAATCATGTTGCTCACCCCAATGCTAGCTATTACCCCTTGTTTGGCAAAGATCCTTCAAGAAAACAATGAAATAGACTTGGGTTTTAGAAAATCAAGGTAGGAAAACTATTTAGCAATAAAAGATTAATAAAAAACACTTTTACCTTGAGGAAATCAAGCTTAATTGTTGTTTTGTTGAAAAGAGGAGATGAGGAAGCTTGGAAATGGATTTTAACATGAAATAAGATTTTGGATGTACCCTTGTTTTAATTAAATCATAAAAGCTATTTTAAAATATTTGAATAGTAAAAATGAAAGGGGGTAATAACCTATTTGGCCCAGCCAAGATAGCTCCTTAAAGATTCAATGTTTTGACTCTTTTACAAAATGGCCACTAAAACAAATTTTACAAACTTTATATTTTGGTCACCAACCAAAATGTCACAGTTCGGAAAGCATTTTTCCAAAATTGTTTTTACCAAAACTTTTTACATATTTAAAAAGAATTTTAAAGATTTATTTCATATTTGTCCCAACCCTCAAAGACCTCATTCCCTGAACTTACTCAAAACATCCAACACCGGTCTTTCAGACTTCGGAAACTCATCGAATCTCTTATACTCTAATCCGGGATGTTAAAACTCTCCCCCACTTAAGGAATTTCGTCCTCGAAATTTACCTGATGGAAAAAGATGCGGAAACTAACGCTTCATGTCGTCCTTCCTCTCCTAAGTGGCTTCTTCAACACCTCGGTGTCGCCACTTCACTTTGACCAACTCTATAGATCTACCCCGCAAAACCTTGTTGTCCGTGGACAATATCTCAATTGGTTCCTCATCGTAGGACAAATCTAGGTTCAATTCAGTTTCCTCAACAGGCATGTCGTGCGATGAATCAGACTTATACATCTGTAGCATAGAAACATGGAATACATCATGTATCTTCTCTAATTTCGGAGGCAAACTCAATTTATAAGCCACAGGACCAACTCGCCCAATGATCTCATACGGACTAATGAATCTCGGACTCACCTTTCTTCTGAATCTCATCACTTTCTTCCATTATGATACTTTCAAAAAGACTTTCTCACCCATAGTATATTCAATCTCACGATGCTTCAAGTCGGTATACAATTTCTGTCGATCGGTTGCTGCTTTCAAGCGTTCACATATTATCTTCACCTTCTCAGTAGTGCCCTTAAGCATAGTAGGTAAGGATACCAACTTCTGACCAGCTTCTGCCCAACATACCGGAGTTCTGCACCTCCTACCATACAAAGCCTCAAATGGTGCCATCTGAATGCTAGCCCAATAACTGTTGTTATAAGAAAACTTAACCAACGGTAGGTGTTTCTCCCATGAACCCTGAAAATCGATAATACAACAACGTAGCATATCTTCAAGCACTTGAATAACTCGTTTTGACTGACCATCTGATTGAGGATGGTACGATGTACTGAAATTCAATCGGCTACCCAAAGCATTATGCAAGCAATCCCAAAATCTCGATATGAACCTCAGATCTCGATCTGATACAATTGACTTCGGTACACCGTGTAATCTCACTATCTTGCGAATATACAGATCAACCAACTTATCCAAAGAATCAGTCGTGTTAACAGCTAGGAAATGTGCACATTTGGTGAGTCGGCCGACTATCACCCAAATTGAATTCTTTCGTGAAAGGGGCAATGGTAAACCTGAAACAAAATCCATGGCTATCCTCTCCCATTTCCATTCCGGAATCCATAAAGGTTGTAACAATCCTGACGGAAACTGATGTTCGGCTTTCACTCGCTGACAAACCATGCACTTACTAACAAATTCGGCCACATCCTTTTACAAACCAACCCAAAAATAATCATTCTTCAAATCTCGATACATTTTCGTGCTACCTGAGTGTATAGCAAACGGACTAGTATGTGCTTCATTCAAAATGGTACGTCTCAAAACAGCATATTCAGGTACAACCACTCTATTTTTGTAACACAAAACATTACCATCACTGAAACTATATTCGATCGGTTTACCTTCCGTAATATCTTGAACATGTGAAGCTAAAGAACCATCTTGCAACTGTTTCTCACGGATCAACTATTCAAGAGATGGTTTCACCTGCAGTTCTACAATCAACCCTCCATCATACGATAAACTCAACCTAGCAAACATCGCTCGAAGCTCAACTGCTATCTTCCTACTCAACGCATCCGCTACCACATTAGCTTAACATGTATAGTATTCAATAGTAAGATCATAGTCTTTCAACAATTCAACCCATCTATGCTGTCGGAGATTCAAATCTTTCTGAGACATCAAATACTTCAAGCTCTTATGATCGATATACATTGTACATTTCTCATCATACAAATAGTGCCTCCACACCTTCAAAGCAAACACAACAGCGGCCAACTCAATATATTGTGTGGGATAGTTCTTTTCATGAGTCTTCAACTGTCTTGAGGCATATGCAACAACTCTCCCATCTTGCATCAAAACACAACCTAAGCCTATATGTGAAGCATCACTATAAATTACATAGTACTTCCCTGTTACCGGTTGCACTAACACAGGTGCTCTAGTCAAGGCATCTTTCAAACGATCAAAAGCCAATTATCTCGCTTTTGTCCACTCATATCTAACATCCTTTTGCAACAATTTCGTCAATAGAGCTGATATCTTAGAAAATCCTTCCACAAACCGACGATAGTAGCCTGCTAAGCCTAGAAAACTACGAGCTTCAGTCACAGACTTTGGTTGCTTCCAATTCACAATAGGTTCCACTTTCTTAGGATCAACTGTAATGCCATTCGCTGACACAACATGCCCTAGAAAGACTACCTCTCTAATCCAAAATTCGCATTTTCTAACCTTCGCATACAATTGATTATCTAACAAGGTCTTCAACACAAGCCGTAAATGTCTATCATGGTCTTCCTCGGTGCGCGAATAAATCAATATATCATCAATGAACACCACAACAAAATGATCTAGGAATTCATGAAAAACATGGTTCATCATGTCCATAAATGCGGCTGGTGCGTTAGTTAATCCAAACGGCATAACTAGGAACTCATAATGGCCATAACGTATCCGGAAATATTTTCGGTATGTCTTGTTCCTTCACTTTCAGTTGATAATACCCAAACCTCAAGTCTATCTTCAAAAACACTGATGCATCCCTCAACTTATCAAACAAATCGTCTATCCTCGGCAATGGATGCTTGTTGTTCATAGTTAACTTATTCAACTGTCGATAATCAATACACATACGCATACTTTCGTCTTTCTTCTTAACAAATAACACTGGTGCACCCCAAGGTGATATACTCGGAGGAATAAAACCATGATCTAATAATTCCTAAAGTTGGGTCTTCAGTTCTTTCAACTCTTTCGGAGCCATCTGATACGGAGCAATCGATACAGGAGCTGAATCAGAATACAACTCAATAGCGAACTCAACTTCTCTATCCAGTGGCAAGCTAGGAAATTCCTCAGGAAAAACCTCAAGAAAATCACAAACTGCTCTAATATCTTTTGGTCGAACCTCACTCATATCGGGATTCATCACATAAGCTAGGTACGCCTGACATCCCTGATCTAACATCTTCTGAGCCTCTAAAGCATAAACTACGTTGGATAAGAATTTAACGTTCTCACCAACCATTAATACCTCATAATCGTCTGACAATCTCAAGCTCACCCGCTTAGTCTCAAAATCTACCTTTGCCTTGTGCTCTACCAACCAATTCATTCCTAAAATCACATCAAACACATAGAAAGGAAATTCCAACATATCAACTGGGAATACGTGACCATGAACCATCAACGGACATCTGTCTGGCCAAACGAACTAGTCACATTCATACCCACATCAAGTATCTCGCATGGCACATCCAACATCTTAGCATGCTTACTCAGAATATAGGAATGTGTAGATCCAGAATCAATCAACGAAACCAATGTCAAAGACTGTAACATGAAATTACCTGCAATAACATCGATGTCGTTCCTGCCCTCTTTGTGTACATACACTCTCGCTGGTTTGCCTTCTTCAGGCTGGACTGCAACCACATGTGCCACGTTCCTTTGTCCCTCGTTTCGTGGTTGAAAGTTCCCTCGGCCACAGCCGCGCCCACGGCACTGCTGGTACTCAATAGCTCATGCTGGCGTCTGACCACCTCTAGCTAGTTGAGGAAAATCTCTCTTGAGATGATCCTTCGATCCACACTACCAGCACGTACCATAGGTTCCCCAACACTCTCCTGGATGAGACCTACCACACTTGGTGCACTCGGGTGCACGATGAGCAAGACCTTGACCTTGATGGTCACGCCCGGGGTTGCCACCTCCACGTCTATGATCAAAATGTTGCCTCTTGTCTTTGTGCTCCTTGGCACGATCGCGATTCCACTCTACATGTCGTTTCCCTAAACTAGACCCGCCTCCTCGAGAAGACAACCCAAGACTATGCTCTATGTCTTTGGCTCGAGCTACTAGCACATCAAAATCTCTATAATCAATAGCCAACATAAAGGTCTTCACTCCCTCGGTCAAACCATACCGAAACCTCTCACAATGTTCCTTCTCAGTAGGAACCAGCTCAGCAGCATACTGACTCAGTCTAACAAATTGTACCTTGTACTCTGAAACGGTCATGCTCTTCTGAACTAAGGCCATAAAATCGCGCTTCTTCTCATCTTGGTACCTCAGCCTCAAGTACTTGTTCCGAAAGGCAGAACGGAAGAAATCCCAAGTGATATCAGCAGCAGCCATACTCGCGATGATCGTAGTCCACCAGACATACGCGTCATCTTGAAGCAGATATTCCACACAACCGAGCTTACGTGTATCACTGCACTTCATCTGACTCAGAATCCTGGTAGTACTAGCAAACCATGCCTCAGCTCCCTCGGGCGTTAACCCACAATACTCTACTCCACCCAAGTTGCGGAGCCTCTCGAGGGGTAACCCTTCCCTCTGACCATGCTGCGGGGCAGCTGCCTGTAACCCAGCCAATACAGACTACAAAACCCCAGTAATGGCTTGAATCAACGGGCTCATATCAATTTCTGCCTGACCCTGGCCACTATGAGGTTCTTCGTCTCGCACATAAGCCCCACTACCAGGAGGAGGAGAATGAGGTAACTCTCCCTCTAACGAACCCCCAGCACCCTCAAAAGGATCCTCACGCGGCTCACCACATGTCTGACCTCTTCTAGGTCTAGACATAGCAACAAATGCAATGCTACAAACAAAACATAATAAACAAAAGGAAATGATTCGGGCCAGCAAGATCAAAGGTCCAAGTTGCTCAAGTATTATATAGTTTTCCTGATAATAGTATGTGGCAATGAGTACCCTACACAGCAAACAACCTCAACACACAAGCATGCACCACCTCAACACACTTACCTTTCCGGTTGCACGACCACCAATGCAAGCCTTTCTGAAGGAAAACCTGGCTCTGATACCAACATATGTAACCCCCTCGACCCGGCCTAGCCACCAGACTGTATCGAGTGGATTACACGAGACTAATTGAAGAAAGATCTAAAGATTTCTCTCTGATAAGCAACCCAAGACGCGTTGCTTAAAATACGTTCTAGATGCTCGAGGTTAAACTTAGGTTATCGAACACACAGCGGAATACAAAACAACAAACAAGCATCGATTCGAACCAAAAGGGCAACCAGGGACCAAAATGCAAATCTAGCATAATATGAGGACCTAAAATGTAATTAAGGTGATCTCTGAGAAATTTAGTTCATTTCATGCTTCCATGATGAAAAACTACTTTAAACATGCACACGATCATCCACAATTGATAACAGCATAAACTAGGACCAAAACGCAACAAAAATAACTTCAAAGATGCCTTAAACTAACTCCAACGACCCCCGTTTCAAAACTAGTATCGGAATGGTTCTTCACAGTAGCTAAATCATTCCAAAACGGCTTGAGACCGTTCCAGTCCTGCTTAGCCCGTTTCGGTACCCGTTCTGAAACTTCTAGGCAAAATTTAAAGGAAAATAATGGTTGTTCCGAAACGGTCAAGCCCGTTTCGAAACACCCTGCTGCAGAAATAGCAAAACAACAGTTCTAAGCATCTCCAAGGTATTTTACTTGGTTCCAATCACCGCATACAACATGTAAACATCAAGATCAACATATACACACTAACATCAACCATCCAACATGCTTAAGATCAAGAGAAACACAAACATGCTTTACATACATATATAAAGAAGCATTAAGATCCAACATAAGAGGAAACAAGGTCTAAAACAAGATCACAAGACAAAAGGTAAGAACAAACCATCCAAAACTATCAACATGTCCACAAACAAGAGTTTACAAACACTCCAAGGACATAAACAAGGATCACCCTCATTGCCACACACACTATTATCTAAGTAAATGCAAACTTGAGCTAAGAGCGGACACTTGGATCACCTCCCTTGCCCCGTTGCTTTCCAAAGGGTCTATGGATCTACATTGTTGGAAAAAGAGAGCGTAAGCCATAAAGCTTAGTGAGCGGAGCTCAAAACCAACTACAACAATGCAGTTTTGAAAACAACCAACATTTAGGAAATTAAAATTGTTTCTTGAAATCCCTTTTCAAAAACCATTTCCTTATCAACAAGCTCAAGATTAAGCATAACAACCATACATGTCATATGTAAAGAACGTGCATCAACCATGCGTAAGCTTTACATGAACCATAAATGCAAACAAAGCCCACCGGCTCTTTACCATGCACATGCTTCAACATGAGCATAACCATTTGAGTTAACCAAGCTCATAATGGAACCATAGGCGATTAAGTATATCGACGTCATTGACACGTTGCTCGGATAAGCGGACACCTTGATGGCACAACCCCCATCAAGTCACATGGTGAAACAACCCTCACCACAAACATACTTCGATCGGGATGCCACAACCCGCATTGCCCGTTGGTGATAGCACAACCCCTATTGTGAAACCGAAGGATATCTCATGCGTGGATTTTATAATTATAGTGCACTTCACATCCTATTGATCGATCAATCTATCTGATATAATCCATGTGTCAATATACTCACCGCAACATCATAAACCATTGATTTTCACTGGGGATAGCCACCTCCCCAAAACACATCCTAAAACCCAAGATCACAAGCTCAAGGATAGCATGAGCTCAACCAACATCCAAAACACAACATGACATTCATATGGGAAAACAACAACATGCATTTAATGCATAACAATAGTAGAGAAAACATCATTTAAAAATAATATGCATATGATCCAAAACATGATCAAAATAAGAAGGCGAAAAGCCGAAACAAAACCAAATCTTACCGTTGAGCTTGGATTGGCCTAATGCCTCAACCCAAACACTTAAAACATCTCTTCAACCTTGATAAAACAGTAAAAATCATTTCCACTCACTAGCGATTATCACAACAAGCTGAAACCCCTTTTTCTAGCTTTGTGGTTCGCCCACAAATGTGTTCAACAAATTCGGATCTTCAATCCTTTCCTCGAACCAACCCAAAACAGAGGTTTTAGTGATATTTACAACACACAAATTTGCTGGAAAGCAGAGATTTCAACAACTCAACCAAAACATTTATCGAATAAATCTGATACAAGCCATGACCAACAAAATGGCCCAATTCGGATAGTCACCAGCAAAGCCCAGCATTAGATAACATCAAAACACATATATAAACATCTAAAAACATCATCCAATCATCAGATCAACTCCAGCTATTGATTCACTCAAAATTCCACCCAAAAACCCACTTTTTCATACTTCAAAAATCCACACTCAACCCCATTTCGGGATTCTTTCCATTCTCCCATCATCTCAACACAATAATCACATCAAAATTAAGGTAACAACATCAACAAACCAAGCATTAAGAGATCTTACCCAATAACCTTACCAAAAGCTCATTTTCATCAATTTTAGCTAATTTACATTAAGATTAAGACAAGAGATTAAACCTTGGTATTTAAAAGAATCAAAGCATGGGAATTTCATTAAAGAACCTTACATTAGAGGAGAATCACGTTGCTCACCCCCAATGCTAGCTATTACCCCTTGTTTGGCAAAGATCCTTGAAGAAAACAATGAAATAGACTTGGGTTTTAGGAAATCAAGGTAGGAAAATTATTTAGCAATAAAAGATTAATAAAAAACACTTTTACCTTGAGGAAATCAAAATCAATTGTTGTTTTGTTGAAAAGAGGAGATGAGGAAGCTTGGAAATGGATTTTAACGTGAAATAAGATTTTGGATGAACCCTTGTTTTAATTAAATCATAAAAGCTATTTTAAAATAGTTGAATAGTAAAAATGAAAGGGGGTAATAACCTTTTTGGCCTAGCCAAGATAGCTCCTTAAAGATTCAATGTTTTGACTCTTTTACAAAATGGTCACTAAAACAGATTTTATAAACTTTACGTTTTGGTCACCAACCAAATTGTCACAGTTTGGAAAGCATTTTTCCAAAATTGTTTTACCAAAAC
Source organism: Hibiscus tridactylites (assembly GCA_958450335.1). NCBI lineage: Eukaryota > Viridiplantae > Streptophyta > Magnoliopsida > Malvales > Malvaceae > Hibiscus > Hibiscus tridactylites. Next base: position 65,450,503 of record OY288281.1, on the reverse strand, counting down.
CTTTTACATATTTAAAAAGGATTTTAAAGATTTATTCTATATTTGTCCCAACCCTCAAAGACCTCATTCCCTGAACTTACTCAAAACATCCAACACCGGTCTTTCAGACTTCGAAAACTCATCGGATCTCCTAGACCCTAATCTGGGATGTTACATTGATTCTAGGAATATTAGGCACCAGACATAGAGGTGGAGACGATGGTAAATATGAGTATGAAGGTTGTGGTTGGTGATGATCGGTAGTGGTTCACTCATTCTAATGTGGGCGGAGAGCCACTGAGGGTAAAGTAGGAGATGAAACAGAGGTCTCTAAAATGGAGAGTTCGACATGTCATTCCTCTCTAGTCATGGAGTACTTAAAAGTGAGAAGCATTGTTTGATGCGACCGAGCTAAGTCTGGTGACGGCTATTTATGGGTCGTCGAGATGGGACTTGATCTTCAGCCAGTAGGCTTTTCAGTCTAGGCTCTGGCTCCCATACAATTGACTTAGTTGGCCAATCAGCTTGACTCAATGGTTGTCATGTCAATGACAGTATGGTTGTAAATGAGACGAGACAGATGGCGAGATACTCGAGAACGACTTGGTCAAAGCTAGACTCGATAGGACTTGACTGGAGCTCGAGCTCAACTCGAGTTCTTAACGAGCTGAGCTATGCTACTTGATACTCGACTCGAAAAGCTCGTGAGCTACTCGAAAATATAATATACTATTTTTTTATTTTTTAAAATTTAAAATCTAAATTCCTAAACCTAAACCCCTGAAATATAAACCCTAAACATAAGTCCTAAACCCTACAATCTAAATCCTAAATTCTAACCCAACAACATAAACCTTTAAACCCTAAACTAACACCTTAAACCTTAAAATTAACAAACTTGAGTTTACACAATTTGTGCATCAAAGTTTTTTTCCCTAATAGGGCTTTAAATGAGAAGCGACAGATCGCGAGCTACTCGAGTCCGACACGGTCAAAGTTTGGTCAGCACATGACTCGATTCGACTTGAATCAAGCTCGAACTTAACTCGAGTTCTTAACGAGCCGAGTCGAGCTTAGATTTTTCAAGCTCGTTAAAAATTACTTGAGCTCGAAATCTTAACGAGCAGAGTTAAGCTCGACTTGGCTCATTTACACCCCCTAAATAACATAGTAGTCCTGAGTAGGAGGGGGACTCCGGGTCAAGTCACAAAGAGCTCTGCTTGTTGAGGCGTAGTGTGGACGCTATGTGCTCTGGAGATGGACGTATCGTTTTGGAGGTTACTGATTCCTGAGGTCTGTGTGGGAGTATAAAAGTTGCTCTACCTCGACCGACTCATTTACACCCCTAAATAACATAGTAGTCCTGAGGAGGGGGACTCTGGATCAAGTTACAAAGCACTATGCTTGTTGAGGCGTAGTGTGGACGCTATGTGCTCTAGAGATGGACGTATCTTTCTGGAGGTTACTGATTCATGAGATCTATGCGGGAGTATAATAGTTACCCTCCCTCGTAGTCGAGGTAGTGCTATAAAATGGCATGAGTGGAGAGTGAAAATGAAAGGTCGTGCTCGCGGTTGTCATATTAATTGCGCACTTTTAGTGAGGTCATTTTTCGAGAGTATGGGCCATTATTGACATGAGTACAAACGACTCTGAAGAGTCGTGGGTTTTCAAAATGGTGCCCTAGGTGAGTAATAAAATTGTGGCAAAATGAAAGTTTTCTTCCATTGATCTATTTTTTATTGCTGAAGATAATAAGCCCTTTTTTCAGATTTCTCTTATTCTTTATCTTTGACTAAGATGGTGAGGGACGTGAAGGCTTCGACGAAAAAGGTGGAGGCGAACAGGTCCGTAAATGTGGTTGTGGTCGAGGTGGAGTGCAGTACAACTAAGCATGAGGCGAAGAGGCTTTTGAAATGCCGCAGTCTACAATGGTCAAAATTTGAGTTAAAGTTCGAGGTTCTTATGGAACATGTTTCTTAAGCGATCTTGATAAGGGGGAGGATGGGGGCTATGGAGTGGTGTTATTTGCCACTATTTCTATTCGAAATTGGGTTCGATTTGCCTCCTCATAGTTTTGTTTACGATATGCTGACCGAGTATGGCATGGCTTCGGGACAGCTGACGGCCGACGGGGGTATCCTGGTGGCTTATCATCGGTTATCTTCTTAAGTACAGGGAGGACATGGTGCTCTAGAATATCTTCAGACAAAGGATCTTTCTTATACTTTCGAGGGTCCCATTGAGAATCTTTTTGCTGTAAATTTTGTATTCTCTAAAAATTCTTCTCTAACTGCTCCATCTTGACCCTTAGTGCATGTTTCTCATCATCCTCTAGGGGCTATAATCTGGGTCTTCCATATCTTCATCATCTTTCTCTAGGTTCTGCGGTAAATGTCCTCGGGTCTCATGTCGAGAAGTATCCTGGTCCATGTGTGTTCTTCCCTGACCGTTTTACCTCTACCTCTTCTGGATAACTTTCTGATCAACCTCTAATTCTTCTCCTCTGCAGCTTTATATCGTTCATCTTGGTCATGCATGAGTTTTTTTTGTTGTTCAGATTGTTCTTTCGACAAACACAAAGATTCTTCCATGTTTTTTATCCTTTCCTACATGTTCATAAACTGTTGATTGCTCCCTTATGACGACAATGCTCTCTAATTTGTTGCATGCTCGCCCCGTCGCAGTAAACCGCAAAGGAGGTTGGTCCCAAAATTATTGTTTAAAATTCTGCTGAAATTGATGCATCTTTTGCAAGGTCGTCATTATTGGTGGGTCCGCCGCAAAGTCCGATAGAATTTCGCCTTCATCGGCCCTCCCATCTGCGTTGCCTAAATGATCTCCACCCATTCTGAAAATTCCTAAGAAAATGAAAGAATTTGAAAGTCGTGTATATGTCCACACTCACCGCGCCAATTGTTGACTGATAAAGTGAACAGTAGTCAAAGATGACAGTCCGAAGATGGTTCTGGTGGTTGCTCTTGTCCGATCTCCAGCGTGGCTTCTCTGGTGTGAGTGGTTTATTTTTTAGAATAGAGGGACTTGCCCTTTTCCTTGTTGCATGTGCTCTTATATACTGCTCAGACAGATATCAAGATAAGGTAATCGTGGCGTTGTGATTAGACAAGTTATAACTTAACGTTATAGGCTTGCATGATCATCAATAGCTTTCACTCATACTGACATGCGGTTATCAGGCGTTGTCCGCCCGAATAACCTCGCAGCTCGCAAACTGCTTCCTCATATTCACGTTCACAGGAGTAAACCGGTCTACGTTCATAGTTACTAACAAAACTCAACTTGCATCCAATGTAAATCTCTTTAAAGAGTTAAATATCCTCACCTTATTCTATTTTTCAAGCGGGTTGTATTAGAAATTCCCACCATATTTTTAATAATTAAACAAACATTATAAGTCGATAAGTTAGATAAGTATGATGTTTGATAAAAAAAATTGTCTTAAGAGTTCAATAAGCTCTTAAATTTTTTGTAAAAAAATTAATTAAGTCCCTAAGTTTATTTTGCACTCAATCAAACCCTAAATTTAAGAAAAAAGTTAACTTAGCCCTTTGACTAATCTTAACCGTTAACTTTAACATTTTTTTTTTAAATTTTTTGACATATGTCGCAACATAATAATGCCGCTTGTCATTTCTAGGAATTTTTAAATTTTAATTTTTGTAAAAATATATAAAAAAATTAAAAATTTAAAATTCTGAAAATTTTTAAAATTATAAAAAAATATTTTCTAAATTTCGAAATTATTTAAAAATAATAAATAATAATTTTTCAAAATAATAAAATATTTTTAACAGAATAAAAAATTAAAATATTAAAAATTGTTATTATACAATTATAAAAAATTCAAAATTAATTTTATTGTTTTATATCTTTTTAAAATATTGTTTAAAATATATTTTAAAAATCAAAATAAAATATATGGTTTTTGTTTTTTTTTCAAATTATTGTTTATACTTGTATAATAATATTTATTTGTTTTTATTTTTAAAATATTTTAATATTTTGAAATTTTTTATTTTTAAATAAATTTTGAAATTTAATTTTTATATTTTTAAAATGTTTTTTTATAATTTTCCAGAATTTAAAAAAAAATAGAATTTTTTCTGTTTTTAGATATTTTTAAAAATTGAAATTTATAAATTTATAGAAATGACAAGTGGCATTATCCTATTATGACACGTGTGAAAAAAAATTTAAAAAAAAACCGTTAAAGTTAACGGTTAACGTTGGTCAAATGGCCAAATTAATTTTTTATTGAGTTTAAGGGCTTAATTGAGTGTAAATAAAGTTTAAGAACTCAATTTATTGTTTTGTAAAAGTTTAAAGACTTATTTAACCTTAAGTCAAAAAAAATTAGATAAATATGATGATAGTATTTAATTATAGTTCCAAATATCAAAGTTCAAACCATCTTCTCTGTCAAATAGATATGGCAATTTATATTCAAATGCATATAAATAAAGAGAATTATTAATATCATTTCTCCTATAATGATGATAAAATATTCTTCGCGTGTTGCATCAAGAGGATTCCAAAGTTTTTTTTTCTTATCCGAAACTTCCTTGATCAGCGGATAATATCAAATATTTTTTATGTATTATTAAAAGTAGAATAAAATACATCACATGTCATTTAATTATAGATTTAATATTAAATAAATTATTTAAAAAATAATAATTTAGTCATATAATTAAAATTTTATGACAAACATATCACTTTGTCATTAAAATTGAAATATGACTTAATATAACAACAGTTTTAGTATCCAAAACTTATACATCATATTAATTTGGTCTTATTTAAAAAATAATTCAATAAATTTAATTATTTATATTTAAAATTTTTGACATGCACTCTCCTGACACGCCCTTCGACTTGTTCTCGCACTCCACACTATTATACATCAGCTTGATAGACATAGTCATTTTACTACTAGACAATTGACAAACCATTAGAATATACCTCACCATGACCTTAATGTCGTATGTTAGTAGACACAATCACTTCACTAATAGAATTATAAAGAGTTAAATTTAGTAAACTATTTCCAATTATGACCAAATTAATAATGTATAACTTTTAGAGACTAAAATTATTATTATACCAAGTTGTTTGTTTAAAATTTAACGATAAAGTGACCTGCTTGTCAAAATATTTAATTAAATGACTAAAATTGTTACTTTTAAAATAAAAGTGACATGTTTGTTGCTAAACCTGCAATCAAGTGACATGTTGTATTTTACACTTGAAGGTATCGTGTAACCCCCTCGTCCCGGTCTGGCCGGATGACCGGTCCGAGTGAGCTACACAGGGAAAACCGAGTGAAAACTCCCTAAGGAACTCTCCCTCGGTTAGCAACCCTATACTTTTTTTTCATTTTAATCTTGTCTAGATGAAAATTACATCCTAAGTGATCATACAGCGGAACGATATTTACGAAGCAGTCAAACGAACCCAAACTAACATTTAAAAGCTCATTTTTAAGGTTAAATTGCAGGCGGTATCGATACTCTTAAGGGGGTATCGATACCCCTTGACTAGGTCAACAGGGTTTGGTCAACCTGAGGAGACAGTATCGATACCCCCAATGTGGGTATCGATACCCTCCCCTGAAGTTGACTTCCCACGGTCAAAGCTAAGACAACGGTATCGATACCCTAGAGGCCAGTATCGATACCGAAATCGACAGTGGCTCCAGTGGCCAAAAAGGTATCGATACTCTCCCTCGAGTATTGATACACGAGGCCTGAAACCAAAGGGCAGTATCGATACCAGACCAACTGTATCGATACCCCAGCCACGAATCTGCAGGTTTGAGCTGATTTAGAGCACAAGGAGGCCCCTAAATCCCTCTAACACTTTAACCAACACACTAACATCAATCCCTAAGGCAAACCAACCATAAAGCATGCTTCCACAAGAGCCAAGGGCATTAAACAACACGAAGAGGCACACATATAATCAAGCAACTTTAGCAATCTAACACCAACTAAACATCCATACAATGCCTCAAAACACCAACAAACTACCAAGCAACTTCAAGGCAAGACATCCTACGGTATGACACTTATACTAGCATGCTTCAACAATATTTAGACATGTCTAAAACCAAGGTCACAACCCAAATACATGCATTTGATCGAACATCCTTCAAGCACAAGTATAAGCTCTTAAAGCATAGACCAACATGTCAAGCAAGCAAAAGACATAAATTAACAAACACCATGGCAACACAACCATGCAAAAGCCATACATATAAAGGAGTCTACACATGCTCCTATCAACCAACAACAACCACAAGACATAACACATCCCATTGCTCAACCATTACATGTCTATTATTTAAAATCCATACTTGGTGAATTCAATCCAAACCACACTTGGAGGCTCTCCTCTTGCCCGAGCAACCCACGAACTAAGGATCTGCAATGTTGAACAAAGAGAGCGTAAGCAATGATGCTTAGTGAGGGTAAGCTCTAAAAACAAACCTCAACATTGCAGGGTCCGAGCACGATCTAGCCAAAGCAACACACGTATAACAAGAGTCCACAAGATATAGATGCATGAGCAATTATCTCACATATATGTCATAATCATGAGCTTAACACAACCATACATGTAATCACATTTAACATCCAACAGCTCATATATCTCAATACATTGTTGCATATATCAATCAACATTGGCACCTAGATATGACCCAAATACGCGGATAGACTCGTTGGAAGCTCATATCCAACAACCACATTACCTCGGTGGGATTCCACTCATCACCGGTCTCGCGGAGGGGATTCCACTCATCCTCACGCCCCGTCGATGGGATTCCACTCATCACCGACTATATTTAAATACCATTTCCGGGCATACCCGTACTCCTCCATGGTGACTCAATGCCACCAAGGCCACGCGCGACTTTAGACTCATGTGTACATACTAACATCCTAATGATCGATCATTTGTATTTAAGTATACTAGTGCCAATATTTTACTCAATCCACAACACACATTTCAATCATTTCCGTGCTTAGCACGTACTCACCATGGACACAACCATGAACCATCACCATGCATGCTTTAAGCAATACAATCCATGCCACAACTCACATGTATAAAACAACATACATAAACATTCATATCACATGGCATACGAGGCATATACATTCACACAATTGAGTTCATCCAAAGGCTTAGATCAAGCTTAGGATTAGGCTACCACCCTAATCCTAACTCTAGGTGGGTCTACCAAGCCCAACCTAGTTCGTATACTCGAACCAACTAATTTAAAATCATTCAAAGAAATCAACCACTCACCTAAGCTTCCAAGCACAAGACCAAGCAAGCCACAACCTTCAACTCTCCGGATTCACTTCCGATGCTTCACCGATGCCCAAGCTCGATTCTAATCATCTCAAACACAACCAAAACGTTCGAATCAATAACACATCATCGGAAACAACCCGGATTATCATTAACAAGCATTTAACACCCCAAACAAAGTCACAAAACAGAATTTTCGAGTAGCCTCTATAGCCCACTGATTTCTTCCATTTCAAGCACCCAAACAAGCCTCAATTTCATCCAAAATTATCCTCATATATCATACTACCTACAGCCCTCAAGAACCAACCTCAAACAACCCCAAAACCCACTTTAAAACCCTCCAAAAACCCTCTCAAAACCCAATTCCGAAAATTGTTCAAAACCCTTTGAAATTCACATATATCATACCATTTGACTTCTATGTAACTTATCTAAACATACAAATTCAACACATTTACTTTAACAACATAAAGCTCCCATTTTTATTCAAACTTCCATAAATTTCCATTTTCCAAAACCCTTATGAAAATGAAAATAGAAAGTACTTTTAAGGAGGGAAAGATGAGGACAACTCAAAAATGTCATTACCTTTCAAAAATCTTCAAAGATGAAGCAAGGAGATGATGGAATAGTAACCATCCATGGTGGGGAGAAGACACCGTGAGTTTTGAAAGAGAGAAAGGGGAGGAAGATGTGGGAAAAGTGAAGTTTTATGTGTTTTGTTTTATTTTAAAAGCCAAAAGTCCTTTGTACCCTTAATGAGATGGGGTATTCTCAATAGTATGAAAACTATGGTCTATTTGGGGTTTAAATCTTAAAACATGATCAACCCAATTTATAATTTTGAAACAAAACCCGAAACATTATTTGGAGTGTAAAACCGAGCCCAAACTAATATAAAAATATTATTTTTGCCTAACCCCTAAACCCGGGTGTTACAACTCTCCCCCACTTAAGGAATTTCGTCCCCGAAATTACATGGTGGAAACAAATACGGAAACTGCTCAACCATATCAGCTTTCCTCTCCCACGTGGCCTCTTCCACGCCTCTATGTCTCCACAACACCTTGACCAACTCTATGGTCTTGCCACGCAACACCTTGCTATCAGAAGCAAGTATCTCAATGGGCTCTTCATTATAGGACAAATCCGGATTCAACTCTATTTCCTCAACGGGCATCACATGCGAAGGGTCTGATCTATATCTCCTAAGCATAGATACATGAAAGACATCATGGATCTTTTCTAACTCAGAAGGTAACCTCAATCGATAAGCTACGGGCCCAATCCGCTCAACTATCTCATACGGACCAATGAACCTCGGACTCAACTTGCCCTTTCGGCCAAATCTCATTACCTTCTTCCACGGAGATACCTTCAGAAACACTTTCTCACCCACTGTGTACTCAATCTCTTTCCTCTTCAAATCCGCATAAGACTTCTGACGATCCGAAGCCGCTTTCAAACGGTCACAAATCAACTTCACCTTTTCTGTGGTTCCTTTAAGCAAGTCTGGCATAGGTAACAATCTCTGACCTGTCTCAGCCCAACAAATCGGAGTCCTACACCGTCTACCATACAAAGCCTCATAAGGTGCCATTTGAATACTAGACTGATAACTGTTGTTGTAAGCAAACTCAACCAGCGGTAAGTGCTTCTCCCAAGAACCCTGAAAATCAATCACACAACAACGAAGCATATCCTCTAGAATCTGTATCACTCGCTCTGACTGCCCATCGGACTGTGGATGATAAGATGTGCTGAAATGCAGACGACTACCCAAAGCACTATGCAAGCAACTCCAGAACCTCGAAGTAAATCTAGGATCCCTATCTGAAACTATAGACTTTAGAACCCCATGAAGTCTCACAATCTCACGAATGTACAAGTTTGCCAGAATCCGTAGTGTTCACTGCTAAGAAGTGAGCACACTTGGTGAACCTATCAACAATCACCCAAACTGAATTCTTTTTCGAAGGAGACAAAGGCAACCCCGATACAAAATCCATGGTGATTCTCTCCCACTTCCATTCCGGAATCTTCAAAGGCTGTAGCAAACCTGAAGGAACCTGATGTTCTGCCTTCACTCTCTGACAAACCATACAACGGCTCACATACTCGGCTACATCTCTCTTCAAACCAACCCAGAAGTAATCATTCTTCAAATCTCGATACATCTTGGTACTACCCGGATGCATAGAAAAGGGACTCGAATGTGCCTCACTCAAAATCTGTCGTCTCAGCTCAACATCTTCCGGTACAACAATTCTATCTATAAAGCACAACAAACCCTCACCACTGAAACTATACTCAGTCGGTCTTCCTTCGGCTATGTCCTGAACATGAGGAACTAGGCTCGCATCTTGCAACTGTTTCTCTCTAATCAACTGAATCAAAGAAGGCTTTACTTGCAACTCGGTGATCAATCCACCGTCCTCGGACACACTCAATCTAGCAAACATAGCTCTCAGCTCAACGGCCACTTTTCTACTTAAAGCATCGGCTACTACATTTGCTTTACCCGGATGGTACTCAATGGTCAAATCATAGTCTTTCAACAATTCTAGCCATCTCCTCTGTCTCAAGTTCAGCTCTTTCTGTGTCATCAAGTACTTCAAGCTCTTGTGATCGGTGTAAACAACACACTTCTCACCATACAAGTAGTGACGCCAAATCTTCAATGCAAACACAACTGCGGCTAACTCTATGTCATGAGTAGGATAGTTCTTCTCATGAATCTTCAACTGTCTAGAAGCATAAGCAACAAACTTCCTATCTTGCATTAGAACACATCCTAAGCCTACGTAGGAAGCATCGCTATAAATCACAAATTCCTTACCTGAAACTGGTTGTACTAGCACCGGAGCATTTGTCAGAGCTTCCTTCAACTTCTCAAAGGCCTTTTGTCTTGCATCTGACCATTCAAACTTGACTCCCTTTTGCAACAACTTAGTCAAGGGAGCAGCTACTCTAGAGAAGCCATCAACGAACCTCCTATAGTAACCAGCTAATCCTAGGAAACTCCTAATCTCGGTCACGGACTTAGGTTGTTTCCACTCAACAATAGCCTCAATCTTCGACGGATCAACACGGATGTCTTCGGCCGAAACAACATGGCCAAGAAATACAACCTCTCGAATCCAGAACTCACACTTACTAAGCTTCGCATACAACTGATTGCTCAACAATCTCTGTAGGACAAATCTCAAGTGCTCATCATGCTCTTCTTCTGTCTTCGAGTACACAAGTATATCATCAATGAAGACAACCACAAATCGGTCTAAATAGTCTCTGAAAATTCTGTTCATCATGTCCATGAATGCTGCTGGTGCATTCGTGAGCCCAAATGGCATCACAAGAAACTCATAGTGACCATATCTAGTCCTAAAAGCTGTCTTCGGAACATCACACTCTTTCACTTTCAACTGATAGTACCTGGATCTCAAATCTACCTTCGAGAACACTGAAGCACCTCTCAACTGATCAAACAAATCATCTATACGAGGCAACGGATACTTGTTCTTCACGGTCAACTGATTCAGCTGTCTATAGTCAATACACATGTGCATGCTACCATCTTTCTTTTTCACAAACAACACTGGGGCACCCCACGGAGAACTACTAGGCCTAATGAAACCACGGTCTAATAATTCTTGCAACTGACTCTTCAATTCCTTCAACTCTTTCGGAGCCATGCGTTACGGAGCTATCGAAACTGGATTAGACCCTGAAACTGTCTCAATCACAAACTCAACATCTCTGTCAGGAGGCAAACCAGGCAACTCTTCAGGAAACACATCTGGAAAGTCACACACTGTTCTGATATCTTTCGGTCTAGCTTCACTCATGTCCGGATTCATAACATAAGCTAAATAGGCCCCACATCCAGAGTCCATCAACCTATGAGCCTCTAAAGCTGACACCACATTAGACAAGAACTTAATGTTCTCGCCCACAACCACTATCTCGTAGTCATCAGAAAGTTTCAAGGAGATTCTCTTTGTCTCAAAATCCACGCTGGCCCGGTGCTCAACCAACCAATCCATACCCAAAATAATATCAAAACCGTAGAAAGGAAGTTCCATCATATCAACCGAGAACACATGACCCTGAATCTTCAGTGGACACCTCCTATACATACGTCTAACTACAACCGTCTCACCAAAAGAGCTAGTAACATGCATACCTACATCTAGGATCTCAACAGGAATATCTAACTTCTGTGCATGCTCACTCAGAATGTAGGAATGCGTAGAATCCGAATCAACCAAAGAAAGCAAAGACATAGACTGTAACTCAAAATTACCTGCTATCACATCGGTGTCGTTCCCGGCCCCTCTCTGAGCATAGACCCTCGCTGGTCCTCCCGCCTCTGGCTGCACCGCCACAACATGAGCAAGGTTCCTCTGAGCATCTACCCTAGGTGCATCAGCCCTCGGCTGGAAGTAGCCACGACCGCGCCCACGGCCTCTCTGAAAATCAGTACCTCTCGCAGGAGCCTGAGCAATATTCGGTGCCTGAGCTGCCTGACGTGGACAGTCCCTCCTAAAGTGGTCCCTCGAACCACAGTTCCAACAAGCATGGAAGTTACCCCAGCACTCTCCAGTGTGCTGTCTCCCACACTGTGCACACTCGGGCAAGCGTCCTCCTCCTCTATGGCCCTGATGGCCCCTGCCCTGGTGGCCACCGCCACGTCTCTGATCAAACTGATGCCCGCCACCCTTGTGTCTCTTAGCATCTCTACCATCAAAGTGGTTATGCCTCTTTCCAGAACCAGAACCACCAGCTCGTTTGGCTGAACCCAAACTATGCTCCAAATCCTTGGCCCTCGCGACCAACACATCAAAGTCTGAGTAGTCAGAAGCCAACGTGTACCTCTTAACCTCTTCATTCAATCCGTATCGGAATCGGTTGCAGCGTTCCATTTCAGTAGGAATCAACTCTGGGGCATACTGACTCAAGCGAACAAAACGGATCTCATAATCGGTCACTGAAGCATCTCCCTGAGTAAGAGCCATAAACTCTCGCTTCTTCTCGTCCAAGTACCTCGGTCCCAAGTACCTCTTTCTGAAAGCAAACTCAAAGAAATCCCAATCTATCTCTGCCTCTGGAACCCCGGTAGTGATGGTGACCCACCAGGTGTAGGCATCACCCTGAAGCAGTGAGATCACACAACCCAATCTACGTGCGCCCGCACAACCCATCTGAGCCAAGATACGAACCGTCTTCTCCAACCATAACTCCGACCTCTCCGGAGTAGATCCTCTAAACTCCTCGGCCCCCAAACTACGGAGCCTCTCCAAAGGTAAGCTAGCATCATCACACCTAGGCTGAACTGCAGCCTGAGCTCCCGCAACTGGGGCCTGGAACGCTCCTGCTATGGCTTGCACAAGCGGAGTCATATCAATTCCAGCTGGACCTTGGCCACCTTGGCCACCTTGAGGTCCCTCTCCTCCAACTCCAGGGGGAGGAGGTGGTGGTGGTGGGGGTGGTGGAGGAGCGCCAACTCCCGCTGCCCCTGGTCCCTCTAGGTGAGCTCCCGCACCCACTACCGGCTCAACAGGAGCCACAACTCGCGGTTCCTGACGAACCAACCTCGGCCTACCTCTCGGTCTAGACATTGCTCTCACAGATATTAACTACAACCACAACCAAACAAACATACAAGTTGGGTTAGCAAGGCAAGGCTTCCAAGTGTCCAAGTATGTTTCCTCACTAAAAAAAAAAATCATTTTTCCAATGTAATAGCAGCAATGGGACCCACACACACATGCTTTAAAATAAAACAATCAGCATACTTGTCACATAAGCAACCATTCTTGCAGAGTAAGCAAACACCGTGCAATTCAACTTAAAAACTTAAACTTACCTCACTTACCTGCCCAAGGTCTCGGTAACCTTAGGCTCTGATACCAACAAGTGTAACCCCCTCGTCCCGGTCTGGCCGGATGACCGGTCCGAGTGAGCTACACGGGGAAAACCGAGTGAAAACTCCCTAAGGAACTCTCCCTCGGTTAGCAACCCTATACTTTTTTTTTTCATTTTAATCTTGTCTAGATGAAAATTACATCCTAAGTGATCATACAGCGGAACGATATTTACGAAGCAGTCAAACGAACCCAAACTAACATTTAAAAGCCCATTTTTAAGGTTAAACTGCAGGCGGTATCGATACTCTTAAGGGGGGTATCGATACCCCTTGACTAGGTCAACAGGGTTTGGTCAACCTGAGGAGACAGTATCGATACCCCCAATGAGGGTATCGATACCCTCCCCTGAAGTTGACTTCCCACGGTCAAAGCTAAGACAACGGTATCGATACCCTAGAGGCCAGTATCGATACCGAAATCGACAGTGGCTCCAGTGGCCAAAAAGGTATCGATACTCTCCCTCGAGTATCGATACACGAGGCCTGAAACCAAAGGGCAGTATCGATACCAGACCAACGGTATCGATACCCCAGCCACGAATCTGCAGGTTTGAGCTGATTTAGAGCACAAGGAGGCCCCTAAATCCCTCTAACACTTTAACCAACACACTAACATCAATCCCTAAGGCAAACCAACCATAAAGCATGCTTCCACAAGAGCCAAGGGCATTAAACAACACGAAGAGGCACACATATAATCAAGCAACTTTAGCAATCTAACACCAACTAAACATCCATACAATGCCCCAAAACACCAACAAACTACCAAGCAACTTCAAGGCAAGACATCCTACGATATGACACTTATACTAGCATGCTTCAACAATATTTAGACATGTCTAAAACCAAGGTCACAACCCAAATACATGCATTTGATCGAACATCCTTCAAGCACAAGTATAAGCTCTTAAAGCATAGACCAACATGTCAAGCAAGCAAAAGACATAAGTTAACAAACACCATGGCAACACAACCATGCAAAAGCCATACATATAAAGGAGTCTACACATGCTCCTATCAACCAACAACAACCACAAGACATAACACATCCCATTGCTCAACCATTACATGTCTATTATTTAAAATTCATACTTGGTGAATTCAATCCAAACCACACTTGGAGGCTCTCCTCTTGCCCGAGCAACCCACGAACTAAGGATCTGCAATGTTGAACAAAGAGAGCGTAAGCAATGATGCTTAGTGAGGGTAAGCTCTAAAAACAAACCTCAACATTGCAGGGTCCGAGCACGATCTAGCCAAAGCAACACACGTATAACAAGAGTCCACAAGATATAGATGCATGAGCAATTATCTCACATATATGTCATAATCATGAGCTTAACACAACCATACATGTAATCACATTTAACATCCAACAGCTCATATATCTCAATACATTGTTGCATATATCAATCAACATTGGCACCTAGATATGACCCAAATACGCGGATAGACTCGTTGGAAGCTCATATCCAACAACCACATTACCTCGGTGGGATTCCACTCATCACCGGTCTCGCGGAGGGGATTCCACTCATCCTCACGCCCCGTCGATAGGATTCCACTCATCACCGACTATATTTAAATACCATTTCCGGGCGTACCCGTACTCCTCCTTGGTGACTCAACGCCACCAAGGCCACGCGCGACTTTAGACTCATGTGTACACACTAACATCCTAATGATCGATCATTTGTATTTAAGTATACTAGTGCCAATATTTTACTCAATCCACAACACACATTTCAATCATTTTCGTGCTTAGCACGTACTCACCATGGACACAACCATGAACCATCACCATGCATGCTTTAAGCAATACAATCCATGCCACAACTCACATGTATAAAACAACATACATAAACATTCATATCACATGGCATACGAGGCATATACATTCACACAATTGAGTTCATCCAAAGGCTTAGATCAAGCTTAGGATTAGGCTACCACCCTAATCCTAACTCTAGGTGGGTCTACCAAGCCCAACCTAGTCCGTATACTCGAACCAACTAATTTAAAATCATTCAAAGAAATCAACCACTCACCTAAGCTTCCAAGCACAAGACCAAGCAAGCCACAACCTTCAACTCTCCGGATTCACTTCCGATGCTTCACCGATGCCCAAGCTCGATTCTAATCATCTCAAACACAACCAAAACGTTCGAATCAATAACACATCATCGGAAACAACCCGGATTATCATTAACAAGCATTTAACACCCCAAACAAAGTCACAAAACAGAATTTTCGAGTAGCCTCTATAGCCCACTGATTTCTTCCATTTCAAGCACCCAAACAAGCCTCAATTTCATCCAAAATTATCCTCATATATCATACTACCTACAGCCCTCAAGAACCAACCCCAAACAACCCCAAAACCTACTTTAAAACCCTCCAAAAACCCTCTCAAAACCCAATTCCGAAAATTGTTCAAAACCCTTTGAAATTCACATATATCATACCATTTGACTTCTATGTAACTTATCTAAACATACAAATTCAACACATTTACTTTAACAACATAAAGCTCCCATTTTTATTCAAACTTCCATAAATTTCCATTTTCCAAAACCCTTATGAAAATGAAAATAGAAAGTACTTTTAAGGAGGGAAAGATGAGGACAACTCAAAAATGTCATTACCTTTCAAAAATCTTCAAAGATGAAGCAAGGAGATGATGGAATAGTAACCATCCATGGTGGGGAGAAGACACCGTGAGTTTTGAAAGAGAGAAAGGGGAGGAAGATGTGGGAAAAGTGAAGTTTTATGTGTTTTGTTTTATTTTAAAAGCCAAAAGTCCTTTGTACCCTTAATGAGATGGGGTATTCTCAATAGTATGAAAACTATGGTCTATTTGGGGTTTAAATCTTAAAACATGATCAACCCAATTTATAATTTTGAAACAAAACCCGAAACATTATTTGGAGTGTAAAACCGAGCCCAAACTAATATAAAAATATTATTTTTGCCTAACCCCTAAACCCGGGTGTTACATATCGTGTATTATTTTTTAGTGGTCAAATTTTTAAATTTGAAATTTTTATTATTTAAATTTTTTATTATGAAAAAATAAAAATATATTTTAAACTTTTTCAATCAGTTAGTTTTAAATATATTTTTTATAAAATTTAAATGTTTAAAACATTTAAAACAATATGGTGAATATTTTAAAAATTAAATACTAAAAATCAATAAATGGTAACTTTAACAATACAATTAGTTAAAAATATCGTAGGAAAATATCGAAGATCAATCTGGTAATTACAATTGTTTTTATTCAATTTGTGATTAACTAACTTGTCCCGATTCAATGAATTCAAAGAAAAATGTATCTAGATTTAATGAGCATTATTATATAATAAACTCAAACTACTGCACAGCCTGCACTAGGCAGTAGGCAAGACAGAAATTACACAAAGATATTATATTAAAAAAAACATGAATGCATAAAAAATAAAAATAATATTAGTTCTTTGTCTTTCAGAGCAGCAGATCCCACGTTAATCGTTTTATTTGTTTTATGTTTGATAATTGAATTTTCTCAGTAAATTATAATATCATAAATCATATGAACTAGTTATTTAAAATTCATTATCAGTTCGTTTAATTTTTTAACCAACAAGTGTTGGGTTAGATTAATAGCACAAAAATCTTATTTAACAATATTATCTGACAACGGTAATATATGATTCATAATAATTATAATATTATTTGAGAATATTATCTCATATCTCTTAAGTATGGGTAATGTTATATTTACATTAGAATGTTAACTTTTAGACAATTTTATCCTCAAGTTTGTACCTTTTTTGTCAACTTAAACCATTAAATCTAATAAAATGTGAAATATAAAATTTTAGATAATGAATTAGACGTATATACGTGCATAAAATATTTTGATATATATATATATATATATATTAATAGTACGTTCAATTATAATTTAAACATTATTTAATATAATTTTAATTATAGAAAAAATAATATACTATATCTCTGATAATTTTAAAATTAGATAAATTATCTCTCTGAAAGAAAAAAAATAAATTAGGTCATGTCAATTTTGAAAGTTAGAAATTAAGAATAATTAATCATTGTGTGTTAACGTTTTCCATTAAATTTATGGATTATTATCCTATACAGTGGTGGTGTAAAATAAAGTTTTCACGTGCGGGATTATTTAGGAGTTTATGGTTTTAGTTTAGGTTTAGATAGTGGTTTAGGTGGTAGGGTTTAAAATTTAAGGTTATAGTTAGAATTTAGGGTTTAAGTTTTAGGTTAGAGTTTTAAAGTTAGAAATTTAAATTTTAGAATTTTACTTGAAAATAAACATGTTTGTGTATTTTTTTACGACGTACGTAATGTATCGAATATTCACCCTAAGTTTATATATGTTTTATTGATTGATATAATCTGATCTAATATATTTGTAGGACATGCAAATTATAATATATTTTCTTAGAATTGGGATCAAACTGATTTAATGCGTAAACATTAATGACTAAATTTGTTGTTACACCAATCAAAACTATGTAATGGGAAATATTAAAGTCGTGATTAATTGTCTTTAATTGCTCACTTTTAAAACTTACAAGAACTAATCAAGATCTGTTTTTGTAAAGGCTCATTATAGATACAACCTTCTCAATTATGTTTTTTCCAATCACAACCTTATGATTCGAAATTTTAATCTTACTTAAAAAATTAAGTGTATTATTTTACAAGTAAGTTGAAAACCAATATTTAAACCAAAAGAAAATTACAAGAACTAAACCACACCGACTAATTTCCCAATTTTAAAGTCGATAGGAGCCTAGATCTCTTTACCATTAACTATATTAATTACATATTAAATGTAAGTTTTATGTAGAGTCAAATAGAAAGAAATTTTATAAATTTTCATGTCAATATCTTTCGGTCTAATGTTAAATTTGTTTTTAAAGAACTTATACCATATGACAATTTAATAAAAAGTGTATTTAGATAACATTAAACATAGTTTTTCAGTGCTTTTCAGCCGTGAAGGCAAAGTTGATTTCATAATGAAAAGTGGTTTTGAAATTACTCTAATTCCACAACTGATTGAATAATAATTTTAAAAATAGACCGTGAATAAAGTAACGTGTTTCGTTAAAAAGAAAAAAATATTGTAGGCGGTGTGCCGCTGGCTTGACGTTTGGTGAATCCCAAAGGCCAAGTTTTGCCACGTCAAGCATCAGGTTCAGTAAACAGCAGCTACCGCCACCAAATCAACCAAACACCAAACGAGGATTAGATTATACCATTCCATTCCTGTCCAGATAGATACTCTTATCCTATCTGCTCCACCCACGTGTGTATGCATCCTCTAACATTATATAATATTCCATCACTAAAACAATGGTAAACTTAAATCATATAAAATTATTATACCAAAATCATCCAAATCTGCCGAATCTTTGCCTTTTGCAACTTTACTTTTCTTTCTTTAATCGCTATCAATAATTAATTTTAGTATCGTTATTTACCATTAAATTTATTATTTTTTTTATATTTTTCATGTTTTAATAAAAAAAATTGCTTTTGTGACATGCATTTTCACTATCCGTGACACGTTTTTTTATTTTATTTTTTAATTCGTTTTATCTGTTCTTATGGCATGATTTTCAGCATACCTTAGCGGCCAGTTGGTGTTCAACATACTTTAGCGGTCGATTGGTGTTCGTACAAAGATCTTCACGACGCTAATCTTTGATCATGGTCCTGTCGATTGTCTTGGAAAGATGGTTTTCCACTCGGTTGATGGTTGGTTGTCGATGTAATCAGACCTGGGTAGCAGAGCAATCTGTCTGATAGTTTAATTCGCTCACACTCATTTTTACCTCGTAAATCGTCTTGTTTGGAAATTGACAAGGAGATTCAAGAATGTTTTTGAATTTTGGTATGCTAATCTTGATAAAAGTGTCTGCTTATTTTTGCACCGTTGTAAGAGATTTTTAGTGGACTTGTTCCCTTTTTTTCTCCTTTTGATGCATTCTAGTGTATTATCTTTTATGATAATTAATAAAATTCAGATGTCATTGTTAAAAAACTAAACATTTTTATGCCTAATTTGGTCTTAAACGGATGTTTCAAATAAGGATGTGCATTCAGTTAATTCGGTTAACCGACTGAACCGAATTACTCAAAATCTGTTAACCGAACCGAAAAATTCGGTTAATTCGGTCGGTTTTTGAATTAACCGAATTTTTTTATAAAATTTTGGGTAAATTACATAATTAGTTACTAAATTATGCTAAAATGATATTTTTAGTCACTAAACTTATGTTAATTTGATAAAAGTTTAATGACCATTTATAATATATCAAAAAAATTAACATTCATTTTATAATTTTTAAAAGTACAATGACAAAAAATAAATATATGTAATATATTATTAAAAAAATTAACCGTTAACTGAACCTACTTAAAATTAGTCGACTGAATTAACTAAAAAAATTCAGTTCGATCGGTTAATTCAGTTAAAACAGAATAATACACCCCTAATTAAAAAAAACTAAAATTTTCGAATACTCTCCAAACATAAATGATCCAAACCACTGTTTAAAAACCCACGGCGAGGGAAACCTAAATGCTAAGTGCTAATTGATCTTATTAATTAATCCCGTGAATGAGGCCTTCCTTCTACAGGTTAGCATTCATTATTATAATTGCAAAAATAAAAATTTCATATTAGTTAAGAATGTTGATACATTCGGTACTTAATACAATTTTTTTTAATTAAACACTGCATTAATTAAATTTAAATATTTCTCATCAAGAAAACGTTTATGAAAAAGACTCAGTTAAAAAATCATGGATACAAAGTTTGGTAGGGCCAACTTGCTGAATTATGTTAATTGATTTGGTTTTTTATTATTTAGAGAAGTTAGTTTTTTTTTTCGAATTAAAAGATAGAAATCTAAAGAAATGAAAGCTGCATATCAGTTTTCAATAGAGGAAGCAATGGTGGGCGGTGGCGGTGGATCGTGAAAGAGGGATATGACGAAAAGCACGTCATATGCGATTCATGCAGGCTTTTGGAATCGGATAATTTCCCGAATTGTCTCCTGTGTCCTTAACTCTTGGGATACGGCTTCCGTCGAGGATGATATTATTAGTTATTACCCTTTTTTTCTCCTTTTCCTATGTCCCTCGTGCTTGCAACAAGTCTGCTGATCGGGTTGCAACTTGCAAGAAATGTTCTTGTCCCTCTGACTGGTCTTTTAATGTTCCTTTAAAACTGAAATTTTTTCTGTAATGTTTCTCTTGGAATGAATTATGTTGTTTGTCAAAAAATAATAATAATTACATCGTAGCGGTCCATGGCTCCATGATTGAATACGAAAGTTTAAAAAAAGTGAATCCGACGAAGTAGGTGGCCAACTGACTCGCAGAGATGGTGACTTTGATTCTCCTGTTAGAACCAAAACATAAATTAATATGAAATTTAACCCAAAATCTATCATGTTAAATCATCAAGAACAATAAACCGAAATAACCTGAATGCGGAAGCGTACCTGAATTCATTAATAGATTGAAAATCTTGAATCTTGATGTTGAAATCCTCAAATCTTGAAATCCCTAAATCTTTGGTATTGATCTTCCAAGAAGATAGATTATCTCTTGAAGTAAAACTCTCTGACGGGAAAGGAGAGAAAAACAAGTTAACCTATTTCTTGGGAACCACTACCTCTTTATATAGTTGATTATTAAATCAAACTATTAAATATTTATAACTCTGCCCCTCATTGAATTATAAATATATCTTATGGTATCTACACTTTTATTTCCATGACATTTTAATACCTATGACACGCTTAACTTAATTGGTCACTTTATTTTGTGTCATACTTTATAATAGCAACATACATTTTACATATGTGCCCACAATTGAGGATTTTAATCCAACAATCTCCCACTTGGGCAACATATGTTTCCTGATAAATGTACAACCTTATGAGCTCAAAATTTTGCTATTATATAATAGGTATTCTATAACAATCTCGTCCATCAACTATATCCACATAGGATCAAAGCGGTCTTCGCCATATCAATCATGACTGGACCCATCAATGGTCACGTATACAAATATAGTCAAATGACATAGATCAATCATGGATGTGTAGCATGGAAAATTACATGAAATGTGAACCATACATGTCTATTTCCAACTAGTCCTTCTAAACCTTAGCGAGATCAACTTTACTGAATTCAGAGTGTACATAAACCAAAAGAACTTTATTTCTGCAGAAAATAATCTTAAATAACTTTAAACTGAAGTAACTAAAATTGTGTCTAAACCGAATGAGCATTATTTCAAAATTACAAACTCCCACTAAAACCGAATATCCTTAAATAACATTACACCCACATGAGTAGTGTGCTCATGAAAGACCTAGGGTGACAGTTTCTTAATATGCGCGCAATTATGGAGTTTGTACCAACATGCTCTTTAAACACACAAACACTCTGAATTCTTTAACAACTAGGAACGTAATATTTATGTGCTTCAAGTTTGAAGTGTTCCTATTGTGTATAGAATAAATGAATGCATATTTATTGTCACAAAATAACTAAAGTGATCTTTTTATTCAATCTAAAATTAGCAGCTTATGTGACAAAACTCGTTTGCATCAATATTCTATTAGAATCGAAGTCTGTAAACCTAATGATCTCTAACTTACCAGAACTTCGATATGTGAGCATGTAATTTTTGTTCTCTAAAGATATCTCATAACTCTATTGGCTGCTATCCAATGGTCCATAATATGATTCTTCAAATATCTGTCTAACGTTCCAATAATGTACACAATTTCCGAACGCATACATACTTAAGCATAAATTAGATTCTCAATAGCTTATGTATAGAGAATCTTTTGTATTTTCTAAATTTCAAGGTTACTTTTAGGGCATTGAGTAAGATAATATTTATCTTCTTTAGTAATATGAGTGTCACTTGGTTTACTCCCACTGAACTTGTAGTATATACAACTGTCAACCAATTTATCTCAAAACCAAATGAGATAATCAAAATGAAATTTATATTTTCATTAATGAGAGTCTTACTTAAGCTCATAAATGAATTTCTTTAATTTACATATCATTGATATTGTATCATAAGACACAACTCTATGATTGTACCATATAAATAATTTCTTCAATGTTGCCATTGAAAAAAAAACACAAGCTTAACATTCATCTTATGTAACTTAAGATTAAAATAAGCAACAAGTGTCGTGATTATCCTGAAAGAATTTTTCAATGAAACTTGAGAGAAAGTCTCTATAAAATCAATGTCTTCTTTTAGAGTATATCCTTTAGATACAAGACGTGCTTTATACTTATCGACATTACCATTTCCATCCCTATTGGTTTTAAATATCCATTTACAACCAACTGGTTTGCACCTTAAGGTAATGAGACAAGTTCCTAAACTTTATTGTATTGCACAAAATTATACTCTTCTTGAATGACATCAATCCACTTTTGAGAGTTAGAACTTTTATGGTCTAATAAAAAAAATTGAACATTTTCTATCATTCCATTGTTACCTTATTTTCTTGAAGAAATACAATATAATAATCTGGAATAGTATTTCATCTTCCTCTCGTGGACCTCTTTAATGACACTTGTTTTTTAAGGTTGTTGAGTTTGTTCTTTTGAAACAATTACCTTATCTTGAATGGGAGTTGTTCAACATTATTTTGCTGAGGTACTTGATTCACTTCTTGATTAATAATAGGTGTGAAAACCTAAACATCATCAAAAGTGATAGTATGAATTAAATTATAATTCAATTCATCCTCAATAGTAATGTATCTAACCTTATTTCTCCCTCCAAACTCAACATCCTAAAAAAAATTATAAATTCTCCTTAAAATAATCTTAATTGTGGGATCATAAAATTTACGGCCCATGGATCACTCAAAACAATCGAAGTAGTTGCTCACTTTTAAAGTTTAATTTCTTTATATGTGTCCTAACTTATACAAAAGAATCAACACTTTGGAATTTATTGTTGTTTCTTTTGAGTATGACCATTAGCAACTTTATTTTAATATTTTCTTTTATTGCACTTATCTTAGAGACACTAACTAAATGAGCACTAACCAAATGAGTACTTTTACACTTATAATGCTTCAACTTTTCTTCCTCTTGAAGATAATGAGAAATGAGCCTAATTAGAGTCTATTTCTCCTTTTGGCAGTTGTAACTAAATCTGAATTGGTTAAACTATATAGGAAGCAGTACCAAAATTATAAGAACAAACAATTGTTAGAGAGTTTGATCTTAAGTGCTTTAGATTTTGAAGCAATATTAAGAATTTTCATAATCTACTCCCTCACATTTCCTTGACCCTTATACTTCATAGACATCAAAGAAAGCATAAGTGATGTCATCTTAACCTTAATGTTTTGGATAAAATATTTCTGAATTTCGTCAAGGAAACCCTTAGTATGAATAATCTCTTTAGATTTGTGCTCCTAAGGACATCTAGAATGTTGTGTTTTATGATCATTAGACTCATGCGATTCGAACGATCTCACCTCTCAAAACACCTTTTATGGGTGCTTACTGCAGTGAGAGGTGCAAGTTGTTCATTCCATAGTGCAAAGTCTATGTTCATACATCAAAATACTATATGTAAGTGTCTTTTCTTATTCCTTGAAATTTGTTTCACTAAACATGAGTGTAGAATGTATTTAACAGATATTGTGACAACAAAGGATAAATTAACTAAATATAGAACAAAAAATAAATAAATAAAATTAAAAACAAGCTCACATAAATATTCATAAGTAAACAAATAAATTCAAAAATAATGACTAGTTCCCCTCAAGATACCAAGCACACCATTAATATCAAGTCTTTGGACAGTAATATTAACTGTAAGCGGTACTCTTGTTATAGCAATCAAACATTGACAATAAACTATGTCAAACAATAGGCTAATCTTTGGACTAACGTATTGCTCACATAAAATACCTTATAATCGTCACACATTTATCGCCACAGTTGTCGTTGTAATTCTGCCAAATATTAACTTTCCTTTGGGCCAATTAATAAACACATGAATTACAAAAACCCATAATCATCTTAATATTTTAAATAAACTAATCTACACAAAAGCGGTCACTTTGGTGACATTATGTTTCAACTAATCTATTAAAATATTAGATGTCCGAAGCCAAAATATGAATTTATTTATTTCAAAAAAAAATTCTTAATTTTTTTAATCTTTCAATTAAATTAAAAGATAATCTAATTAATAATAAATTTGAATAAAGGTAAACCTCATATTAAGATATCGAACACTCCATTAATATTTCATCGTTGGACAAAACATTAACTTGCAAGTGATATCTTGGTATAGTAATCAAACATTGATAATAAGAACATGTCAAACAGAAATCTTCCTTTGGGCTGATTTATTGCTCACATATAAAACTGAATAATTATCACATGTTTATTACCACAGTTGCACATGTAATAATGTTAATTATTAACCTTCCTTTGGGCCGATTAATACTAACATAATCCGACTTACATGCACAAAACCTTCTATATTTTAAAATAAAATAATTTTCACAATAGAGGTCACTTTGGTGACTTAATGCTTCAATTAATTTATCTCAAAATATATACAATAAATATACCTATATCCAAATTTAAAATTTTGTAACAGTCAAAACTGAAATTTCTGATAACACTTAAGTTTCTGAAATAACCCAAAATAAGGTTGTCTAAATGGGGCTATCAGAAATTGAATACCGAAATCTTTGACTGTTTCACAAAAAATTCCTTAAGCATGCATTTGCCGAAATTAAAGTCGAATTCAAAACAACCAATTTTTTTTTAACTAAAAGTCAAAATCAAAAGTATCATATAAATAAATAATTCATATAATAATCACATGGAATTTTAGTATATCCATAAAAACCTAATGATCAAACTGAATAGATATGAATTTCATAAGATTAATAGCATGCTTTCCAAAACCAAAATCAAATGTATATTCCGTAGATAACATTAATGGCATAATTAAGCATAATATCAAACAAGTTTAAACTAAGGGTTTTGTACAAAACTAAACATGATTCAACAAAATTTAACCATGATAATTAGACATAAACCAAATATAAAGCTTCGAGAGCTAACCTGAATATAAAGTTTCCAAGCCACGGTAAATTTACCACGACAAAGCCCAAATCAAACTTTTTTTTTTATTATTATTCTTAATTACTAACGATCAAAACTAAAATTTTGATCAAACCGAATTAAATATATATTTCAAACTAAATATATCTACCACAAATTGCAACATATAAATATTTTTAGATTAAATAGTATATACCATTTATACTAAAAACAATCATATTAACCAACAATTAGAACTCTAAAAAATGAGAATTTTAATGGTTCTAAAAAAATACAATCCGAATTAAAATTCAATAATCAAAAGTTGTTGTACATAATTAATACATTCACGCATGAATTAACATTAAAGTTAACAAACAAATAGCAGATTTATCCCCTGCCATATGTCGTTCAAAACCTAAAGTGTCCCTTAAAGATTGTACAACAAACCGGGCAGCTTAAAGTTTCACAATAACCCTACAGATACATACTTTACGATAAATTCAAGCATGATGGTTATCGCACAAGAGATTATCACAAATAAATCTAAATAAGGTTGATAACCTAATAATTGTAATCGGAGATTTATGGAAATTGATTAAACAGTAATCGCCGAAAAAATACAATCCAAATCATACGAAACATTAAAACCCTAAAAAATTCAACATCGATAATTAACTCAAATATCGGTTCAAAAAAAAATATTAAAACCCTTAAAAGATTTCAGAACGAATCAATCAAAAATAAGTAAATCAATTGGTTTTCAATGATTCAACATGATAAGGCTCTGATGCCACTTGTTAGAACCAAAACATAAATTAATATGAAATTTAACCCAAAATCTATCATGTTAAATCATCAAGAACAATAAACCGAAATAACCTGAATGCGGAAGCGTACCTGAATTCATTAATAGATTGAAAATCTTGAATCTTGATGTTGAAATCCTCAAATCTTGAAATCCCTAAATCTTTGGTATTGATCTTCCAAGAAGATAGATTATCTCTTGAAGTAAAACTCTCTGACGGGAAAGGAGAGAAAAACAAGTTAACCTATTTCTTGGGGACCACTACCTCTTTATATAGTTGATTATTAAATCAAACTATTAAATATTTATAACTCTGCCCCTCATTGAATTATAAATATATCTTATGGTATCTACACTTTTATTTCCATGACATTTTAATACCTATGACACGCTTAACTTAATTGGTCACTTTATTTTGTGTCATACTTTATAATAGCAACATACATTTTACATATGTGCCCACAATTGAGGATTTTAATCCAACAATTCTCCACGGAACAAGCTTTGATGTTATCCGCTCTTATTGCACCACACCTCACCCACTAAGTTTTAGCCCCCCAACTTAAAAAACGTTGTTTTCAATCACCTTCTTTCTCGTCGCTTCAATAAATAAACAATATTTTTCTTGAATTTTATATTTACCAAAACATGATTAAAAATATAAAATACACCGTTTATATTTTGGTCACTCTAAAATATTTTTTTTATTTTTTATTTTTTTATTATTAAATATAAAAATAATTTAAATTAAATAATAAAATTATATTTTTTTATTAAATTTATATAAATAAATCACCACCACCGTTGATCTCAAAATCGACGATTGTTTGATCTCAAATTGTACCAGTAGACTTGTTTTGACACGCTGAGTTCGGATCTGGTGCTTGTTTCAATGTCTCGAAACCCGCAAATATTGTTTGGAACTTTTTAGTTTCCTCACTTTCGATATATTTTTTGTGGATTTTGGAGCACTTTCGGACAAAATGGAGGTTGGATTCGGACTCAAGAGGCCAAGACAAAATGACCAGTGAAAATCTGAGACTGAACGACCACCATGTACGGTTGTCGACGATAGCATCTGACGACGACGAATGGTGACCGACGAACATTTAAATTTAATTTTATATTTTAATTTTTTTTTATATTAAATAATAATCAAAATGTCAAAAATTAGAAAATAATAATAAAATAATCAAAAGTGACAAAAACAAAAACAATATAAAAGTTAAATTAATAAATGAAAATTTTTAAAAATTAAATAATCAAAATAAAAGTGAAAAGATAGTTGAATGATGAACTATATATTTATCCATAAAAAATATCACTGATGGCCATGGCCTTATTTTTCTTTCTTGCTTTATATTTTTATATAAGGATTAATATCCTATACACTGGCGGTGGAAAATAAAGTTTTCACAAGGGGATTTATTTAGGGGTTTAGTTTAGGGTTTAGAGGTTAGGGGTTTAGGTTGTATGGTTTAAAATTTATGAATTATGGTTAGAATTTAGGGTTTGAGATTTGGGGCTTGGGGTTAGATTTTTAGGGTTTTAAGGTTATAATTTTAAGTTTTAAATTTAAGCTTGGAAATAGGCATGCTTGTGTAAACTTTTTTTACACTGGCAGTGTATCACATATTAATCCTTTATATAAATAAGCGTACACTAATTCACAATTTCTAAAACAAACATTTAAAAGCTCTAAATTTTATTTTCCTTAAAAGTATTAATAGTTTTAATTTTAGTTTGCTACGAGTTCTCTAAAAGCAGTGGTGATTTTAATTTTTTT
The DNA here is from genome assembly GCA_958450335.1 of Hibiscus tridactylites. NCBI lineage: Eukaryota > Viridiplantae > Streptophyta > Magnoliopsida > Malvales > Malvaceae > Hibiscus > Hibiscus tridactylites. Next base: position 65,422,498 of record OY288281.1, on the reverse strand, counting down.
AGTTTTTATTTTGTTGTAATCTGACATATTACAAAGGTACCATTCATAATAGAAAAGGCCTACGTTATTTCCAATAATAACATTTATTTTATTGAAAAAATATCACATACAATATTATTTTTAATAATTTTAAGGTATAACAAAATTAATATTTGTTCATACATATTCTTGATCTATTGACAATGTATACACATTACAGACAAAGTAATTTTAACCCATATTTTTTAAGATGACATTATTCTTTTTTTTCATCCAGACTAGTTTATTAGATTCAAATATTTTTTTTTTTGAAAATGATAGAATATTAAAATTTTAACATCTAGATAGTTGTTTCTCTTCATACAATATCAAGTATCAAGTATGTTCATGTTTGTCCTATTTTCGTTAAAATCTTTTATTATACGCACCTAAATTATTCATAATCTCCTCAAATCTATTCGTTATTTTCTCTTACGTATAAAAAGAATAAAAAATTCAATAGCGTCACGGTTTGTTCTATGTTTTACTTTTACAGGTCTCTTCACACTTTCTGTACAAATCCAACTCAGGTATGTAAACCTAAAACGCAACAAAATAAAATGTTACTGTGTAAGAAAAAAACAGTTTTTTTTGCCAGTTTTAAGTTTTATCCTAATTCCTAGGGGACCCTACAAATTGACTACTGCTCCGAGCAACGAGGAGCAATTGGCTCAGATGCTTATTCTGCCCACGTTGTCGTCTTCCTTTCCGTTTTATGAAAGAAACATGCATCTTCCACTAATCGGGATCATTTTGGTTCATTTGGCGTTTTAGTTGAAACAAATTCGAATGAGATTCAACTAAAAAAAGCAACATAGCAAATCATGTCTTAATTCAATGATACTAGTACGAAACTAGTTAGGGTGTGAGAGGGTTGACCTCTAAAATTTTCAAATTAATTATATTTTAACTCTCATCAGTTTGGGTGGAGAGCCACGATTAATGATGATGTGTGAAAAAGAAAGAATGAAAAATAAAGAGTAATAAGATGAAAGATATGGTGAACAATAGTCTGAAGATTCTAAAAGCCCTCTTTTAGTTCGATTTATGTGGCATATATGCAAGGACGGAGCCACCTTTGAATTGAGAAACCTATTTTTTCTATATAATTTGTATAAAAAAATTAAAAAAATAGACAAATGATACTCTTTTTATAAATAAAATGACACCCTTTATAAATAATTAATCCTCCTTAAATATCGTTAAAAAATGACACCTCTTAAAAATATTTCTAGCTCCGCCCATGCATATATGTGCCCTGACTGGTGGCCAATGTTAATCTTATGTTTGATAGGTACTAATGAGTTGTAAGGGTAGATGACTAGATTCACCCGTCAGATGATAGAGTTAGATGCATGGTTGATTTCGAAGCCAAAAATTTATTTAAGGGGGTGTCTTTTACTTGAATGTTATTTAAGAAAAAATAATTATTTATAAAATGATATTAATTTATTTATAAAGAAGTGTCATATATATATATATATAATTTTTTATATACAAATCATATAAAAATACAAATTTTAAAAAAGAAAATTGAGTATCACCGCACACCCCAATTGTAGGTGTAGCCCATGGTTAGGTGGTAGACCTAGTGATTTATGACAAGGATAGACTTTAACTCTTGAAAATGATTGTATCAAAAAATCTTTTGGAGATTATAGAGTCTACATGCATGGTATTGTGGCGAAAAAATTTCAATAAAAGATTGTCCGTGAAAAACATAAAAATGGAAGTACAACAAATTTAAAATTAAATAATTTAATCCCTTATATCCTAATTATGTTCCTACTTGTGACTTGTTTAGAATGTAAGCATTTTAATGAAGTGAAAAATTTCCTCTCCAACATACTAAAAATGACCAGTTCACAAAGGGAGAATAGGTTTGAATCTAGCAAAACACTTGTAATATATCCAAATGTAGTTTATTAAGAAACAATTGTCTTTTCCAAATAAAGATCTTATCCAGATCAGTGGGCGTACTCGGAATATGCCTTTTCTATTCGGTCAAATTTTATTTGGGAAAGAGGAGGGTGGTGGGCTGCTGGCGTTTCCCATTCCGGATTCACATGGATTAATTTTTTTTATATAACCATTAGTATTCGATTAATTTAAATCTAATATGATCAAGACTTATTATAAAAATTATCTTTTCAATTTAATTTATTATATTAATAATTCAAACTCTATTTTATTTCAATAAATTAACTGATAATTAATAATTAAGTATTTAATTTAATTATTAAACGTATTTCTGACGTGGCTCATCATAGGGATTAGTTATCTTATTTAGTTACACCTAAAAAAATTAATAAGAAATTCGAAAAAAAATTAAAAAAGGGGAAATATTGTAGAGAGTTGCGCAGCATTATCATGTCTGATGTGTCTTCATCCATACACCTCACTTGGTTTGACCAAAGCCAAATCCCTTTAAGAAGTCCTACTCCTTCAGTAACACATACAAAATCAACGGTTCAAGTAAGAGATAAATAACATTTTTGTTACATCTGCGTATTTTCCCCATACAATCTCAACGTAAACGAAAAGCAAAAAGATCATTACATTCACGCCTTTCCTTTCATTGCCTTGCTTTTTGGCTTTTGCCTTTGTATTTTATCCCCTCCCCCCCTCTTTGCTTTTTCAATGGTGATGGAGGATAACGAGAGTTGCGCGAGCCAAGCGAACGATCTATCGCCGTTGCAGAGCCGGCAGCAGCGCCAAAAGCTCCAGGTTTACAATGAGGTGCTCCGGCGGCTGCGTCAATCCGACATAGAAGATGCTAATCGGCCTGGCTTCGATGACGAGCTTTGGGCTCACTTCAATCGTCTCCCTACTCGGTATATCCTTTATTGCATTTTGCTTTTTCTTCAAAATTTACTGCATGCATAAGATACAAAAACAATTACTAGTTACATTTCTTCGTATTTTTCTTCCTTATTTCTGTGTCTGTTATATTAATAATTTGCTTTTAAAAAATAAAATAAAATCGAGATACTGAATCTCAGCTAGGACTAGGAGGTTCCTTTTTTATCTGTTCGGATTTTGTTCTTCGCTTTGTTCCTCGCTTTTAAGTTCTTGAGTTGAGGAACTCTTTGTCTTAATATTTTGTCTAAATCAGTAAGGCTTAATATGAAATTCCTTGCTTAGTTTTTTTATTATTATTTTGATTCTTGTTGATTATTGGCTTGTTGCATATAAGATCAGAAACAAGTAGAGTGAAGCAGACTTTATTCATCCTTTTTTCATTTTGTTTTGAATTGATCAATAGTTGTTTTAAATTTAATTAAGCTCGACTTTACTCATTGCAGCTATGCGTTGGATGTGAATGTGGAAAGGGCAGAAGATGTTCTTATGCACAAAAGATTGCTGCATTTAGCTCATGATCCAGCCAGCAGACCGTCAATGGAAGTTCGTCTCGTGCAGGTGATTTGTTCTTTCTTCTTAGGTTTCAATTTCATAACAAGGCACTATGATTTGCTTTACTTTTTTAGTACAAGTTGAAATTTGTTATATTTCTTTGTCAAATCTTTAGAATGATAGGATGCATACGGGTTACTGTCATATATCATGCGGTTTGGTGTTTCTTTTCCTCATCAGACCTTGGAAATTGAAGAATTTCAGGTTCCAGTTCTAAGTACCTAGCTTTTTTAGACATTAAATTTGACTGGATTTGCCCAAATATCCATAGATAGTGTAAAAGTTCTTTTGCCTGTAGTTGCCACCCTAGTCAAGTTGATCTCTGTCTCGAACGTAGTAGGCTGAATCTGGCTTATTCTTCTCTTTCTGCTGCATTTCACATCACGGATATCAATCTTTGTCTTGTATATTCTTTTCATAGTAGAAAGAAAGAGAGAGATTCTTGTGAAACTTAGAATGTTCTTGAACATAATTTATTGCATATCATTTAATTATTGTTGTCACTAAATATTTTATTTGATATAGTATGCATGGTCAACACCGTTAGCAGTTCAATTTAAATGATTTCATGCACATTTTATCATTCCTTTTTGTCACATTGTAAACTTGAAGTTGAACCATGTGTAATTCCTTATGCAGTTCGGTATTATTTGCAAATGCATCTCTCTCACTCTCCGATGGATAAATTTTACATGATTTTTTTTCTATTTATATTGCTTTTTACCCATCACTGGTCACTGGTTACTGGACATAACATGTGTGCATCTTGAGGTTCATCTAAACATACAAGTTCTGTACATGCCATTTATATGTCATATCCTATAGGTCCTGGCTCTATATTTGTTTTCAAATGTTATGGTACTTTGTTGTAAACTTTTGTTTATAGTCAGACGTGCCATGACGGTTTCCTGCTTTTGTAGGTCCAATCTGTTTCTGATGGGAATTCAGCTGTTTCAAATCCCATGAGTGGGGAATCTGCTCAATGTTCTACGAAACACTCTATAAGACAGAGGTTTGATTTTGAAAAACTTTGCCATCTATAATGTACATGCAGTAATTTAATAAAAAAATGTGAGGGGCAAATACCTTCTGATTTTTCCCTTTCAATGTTTTTGTTGTTCATTTTGCGTCGACTATTGTTGGTGTCAATGCTGACAATTTTAGCTGGCTTTTGGATTGTCAGCATACATCCGCCTCCTGCCTTTGGCTCATCCCCCAATCTTGAAGCCCTTGCACTTGAAGCAAATAAATCTCAAGATGAAGATGGAGATAGTTCTGTACATGCCAATTCACAATTTTCCCGGTATTTATCATGTCTTAAAATGTCCTTTGTCAGGAGTTGACTGTCCCTACCAAGATTTTGGTTTAGTTTGTGATACTTTGGGTTTTCATATCATTTTTTAATATTATATATTATTTTTTAAACACTCAGGAGTCCATTGATAAGCTCTTGTAAAAGTTCGACTTTCTTACTTTAGAGCCATGTTTTAAATGTTTGGTTTTAGGTGTGTCTTTTGTTGTTCATGTGATGACAACATCTATCAACATATTCATCTTTTGCCCATCTTTGTTGCTGTTCACAGACTGATACTTGTGCCATTCTTAATATTTTCTATCCATTTGGATGGTGAAATTTACACTATTTTCTAATTGTTGCTGATGCAGGCCCATGCATGAAATTACATTTTCAACAGAAGACAAACCAAAACTTCTCAGTCAGGTATATGTAGTTTTGTTTGTTAAATTCGAAATGTAATTTTTGTTTTCATCTTTTTATTTTGAAGTTGTTGCTTTACGGACATGGATGGCCTCTTATATTTTTTTGATAAGAAAGGGAGGCCTCATTAAAAACCCCCTTCCGCATCCTCTGGTGCTAATTCATCGACAAACTCCCTTCCAATTGTTGATGATTTTCCAGAACTCTCTGGCGAAGTAGTCACTTGCCATCGGTTTGAAAGTCAGACTTCCTCGACAAATGCTCTCCCTAGTTTTTTAGCTACACAGAATAATCTTGCATGGATTATCGACTCCGGAGCCTCCGACCATATGACTGGTAATAGGGGTTTGTTTGCTACATTTGAACCCTTTTGTTCTCGGCAGTCTATTAAAACTGCAGATGGGTCCTTATGTCCAATACAAGGGACTGGTTCAGTTCTTCTCACTGAAAATATAATGCTTAGTGGTGTGTTGTTTGTACCAGATTTGAAATGCAACCTGCTGTCTGTCAGTAAGCTATCTAAGGGTTTACAGTGTTCTCTGGAGTTTACTGATGATAATTGTATCTTACAGGCAGTGGACTCGAAGAAGATACTTGGCAATGCCAGATTGAACAATGGGCTTTATACCTTTTTTGGCAAGCAACCCCTCCAATCTCAGGCTTTTTCTGGTTCCATATCACCCTCAAAACAGCATGATGAAATCATGTTATGGCATTTTCGGTTAGGCCACCCAAATTTTTTTTTATCTTGCCAAACTTTTCCCTCACTTGTTTACTCATACAAAACCGCAATTGTTCAAATGCCATGTTTGCCCTCTTGCTAAGCAATCTAAAGCTTCTTATTTACCATCTTCTTCTAAAACATCTAAACCATTTTCTTTGATTCACAGTGACATTTGGGGTCCTTCTCGAGTGAAGAGTATTAATGGTTATAGGTGGTTCGTGTCTTTCATAGATGACCATAGCAGGACAACATGGACTTACTTAATGCGAGAAAAATCTGAGGTTGAGTCTATTTTTAGGAGGTTTTATACAATGATAGAAACCCAATTTGAAAGTAAAATTCAAATATTTCAGTCCGATAATGGGAGAGAGTATTTTACCACTTCTTTGGGGAAATTTTTTACAGAGAAAGGAATAGTCCAGATTAGCTCTTGTGTGGATTCACCACAACAAAATGGGATTGCTGAGCGCAAAAATAGGCATTTACTAGAGGTCACTCGATCATTATTATTGTCTAATAACGTTCCAAATTACTTGTGGGGTGAGGCTTTATTGACTGCCACTTATCTTATAAATCGGATGCCTAGTAAAGTACTTAAATTTCGAACACCACAATCACTTTTGTTGGAGAGCTATCCAAATTTTAAACCCATGTCTTCTATACTTCCTCTTCGAATATTTGGTTGTACTGTCTTTGTGCATTCTATTGATCCTTCTCGGTCCAAATTAGATCCTAGGTCCTTGAAGTGTATTTTCGTGGGTTACTCTTCACTTAAAAAAGGCTACAAATGTTACTATCCTTCTACAAAACAATTTTTTGTCTCTTTGGATGTAACCTTCTTTGAACAGGACCCATATTTTTCGAAGCCTACAATTCCGGGGGAGACTTTGAAAGAATTGCAGCCTCTTACTATTCCACAGGTATACTCACCCGTAATTCCTTCTATATCTTCAGAATTTATTTCTACTCCTCCCAATGATATTACATCTTCCAAACAAACTTTACCCGCTGATTTCTCTACTCCAGAATCTGTTTTTCAACCAGCAGCCTCCCAAAACTCTCATTCTAAAACTGTTCAAACCCCTAAACAACTCAGTGTTTACACTAGAAGGAAGAAAGTCATTCCTGAGACCGTTTTTCAATCTGAAACTTGCCGAGAGTTGGAAATGAGTCCAGTTGCTGCTGAGGATGTTGAAGGTAATGAAAACTCTTTAATTAATTTGGAAGATTTGCCTATTGCTAAAAGAAAGGGAGTACGGCAGTGCACTAAGTATCCCATTCAAAAATATGTTGCGTATGGTAACTTGATGCCATCTTTTAAGGCTTTTACAGCTTGCCTTGATAAAGAAGAAATCCCTTCAAATATTGATGATGCACTAAAGGATCCGAGATGGAAGCAGGCTGTTGAAGAGGAAATCAATGCTCTTGAAAAGAATGGCACTTGGACTATTGCAGACTTACCAAAAGGCAAGAAAGCTGTTGGCAGTAAGTGGGTTTTTGCCATTAAATACAAGTCAGACGGGAGCATAGAGAGATTTAAGGCTAGACTTGTGGCCCAGGGTTTTTCACAAACTTATGGCATAGACTACAAGGAAACTTTTGCCCCTGTAGCAAAACTAAACACGATCAGAGTGCTACTAAGTGTTGCTGTGAACAAAGATTGGGGTCTTCATCAGTTAGACATAAAAAATGCCTTTCTAAATGGTAAGTTGGAAGAAGAAGTCTACATGAAGATGCCACCTGGGATGGAGCCTAAGCTGAATTGCCAAAAAGTTTGTAGGCTTGAAAAATCCCTCTATGGCCTTAAGCAGTCACCAAGAGCCTGGTTTGACAGGTTCAGTAAAGTTCTCGTGCAGAACAAGTACAAACAGTGTCAAGCAGATCACACACTGTTTGTAAAGGTAACTTCTAATGATAAAAGAGTCATCTTAATTGTTTATGTTGATGACATTGTAATAACAGGGGATGCTGAAGATGAAATCAAAAATTTGAAGAGCTTATTGAGCAGGGAATTCGAGACTAAGGACTTAGGACAACTAAGGTATTTTCTTGGTATGGAAGTTGCCAGATCCATTAAAGGCCTAGTGATAAACCAGCGAAAGTATGTATTAGATTTACTCTCTGAAACTGGTATGTTGGGGTGTAAACCAGTTGAAACTCCAATGGTAACTGACCTGAAGTTAAGAGGAGAAGAATTAGGGACTGAAGTTGATAAAAATCAGTTTCGAAGGCTGGTAGGGAAGCTCATCTATTTGTCCCTAACCAGGCCGGATATCTCCTTTCCTGTAAATGTCATTAGTCAACACATGACTAATCCTAGAGAAGGGCACTTAGAAGCTGCATACAGAATTCTTAGATATTTGAAAGGTACACCTGGCCATGGTTTAATCTTCAAGAAAACTGAAGAAAGAACAGTCAAAGTCTATACAGACTCAAGTTGGGCTAGTGAAGTTACTGAGAGAAAGTCAACTAGCGGTTATTGTTCGTTTGTGTGGGGTAACCTAGTGACATGGAGAAGCAAGAAACAACCAGTTGTTGCAAGGAGTAGTGCAGAGGCAGAATATAGAGCCTTAGCATTAGGGATCTGTGAAGGAATGTGGCTGCTTAGACTGCTAAAAGAGTTGGGTATGAAGCAAGATGAGAAGTTTCAGATTCTCAGTGACAACCAATCTGCCATCCAGATTGCTAAAAACCCAGTTCATCATGATCGAACTAAGCATGTGGAAATCGACAGGCACTTTATTGCTGAGAAAGTGAATGATGGAATAGCAAACTTAACTTATGTTCCCACAGAAGAACAGCTTGCTGATGTGCTTACTAAAGCACTTTCTAAACAGATTTTTGATAAGTTTATATCCAAGCTGGGTATATACAATGTATACACACCAGCTTGCGGGGGAGTGTAAGTTAGTAGCGTGTAAATACTAGCCTCTAATATGATCTTAATTAGTGTTCTAATTGTTTTGTAACTCTAACTACTCTAAGGATAAGAGTCTAATCCTATAGAAAGTCTAGTGTTAGTGAAACTCTTGTATTAAGCCTATAAAAGGGCTTTACCTCTGTAACTATTAAATGATTGAGAATATAAATTTACAGAGAATAACTCTCTTTCTCTTCTCTGTAAATCTACCTTATTTATTTCTACAGAAACCCTTGTAAGGGGATCGGCAGTCAGTGGAAGGAGGAAAAGAGTGCCTCAAATTTTATTCATAATAGATTCAGTACATAGAAATACAACTGGTTCCCTGCCATTCCATTACAAACTACATCCCTTACTCACTCACCCAATCCCCTTTTTAGCAAGTTCATCAGCTTTACAATTGCCACTCCTAGCAATTAGACAGCAAATGACATTCCTATCTAACACCTTAGACCTTATGTCCCTAACGATACTCCCATAACATGGAGGGCAAGGTACACGATCCTTGATCCACTCCAAAGCTACCGAGCAGTCACTCTCCAGTATAAGGCGTCCCTTCGGGCTCCAAACTGACTCGAAAAACAGACCCAGCCCCCTTTGAATAGCTTTTAACTCAGCTAGAATCGGATGGCCTCTTATATTATTTTGGAATAAAAATATAGATAAAGAATCATCTTAGATTCCATCTAAGCCCCTGACAGTTTACACTGTTCTTAGGCCAGTCATTTTTTTCTGGGGGAAAATGCTATTTTTATACCTTGAATTGCTTCACTAGAGTGTCCTTGACCTTATATGTGAGACACACATCTTTTAATTTATTTACAATTCAATATTGTTTCTCATTCCATTGGATGCTGCTCGTGCAATACTTGCAGTTGACTGCATTGCTGGCTGAGATTGGCTTAAACATCCAGGAAGCACATGCATTTTCCACCGCTGATGGTTACTCCTTAGATGTTTTTGTTGTTGATGGTTGGCCTTATGAGGTACATTTCATTATAATATCTTATGGACACAATTTTTTTGTACAATGACCATTTGACTAGAATTATAAATAACAGCTCTCGTGATCATTTTTTTCCAGTACTTTAGTTTATCTGTCAGTATAACTGTTCTTATCGTTTCTTAAAAATATTATAAGCTGCCTGTTTCCTCAAATTGTAAATACTTTCATTTGTTAATATAGAGGGTAATTGTTTTTTCCTTGACGCTCGTGCTAAACTTTCATTCACTGAACTGCATTAGTGCTAATGTACTTAAATGGTTTAAGCGTTTATCTATCAGAAAATTATAATATTTCTAGAACTTGCTTGACATACTTGTGATATGAACTTGTCAGGAAACAGAGCAGCTTAAAGTTGCTTTGGAAAAGGAAGTCTTAAAAGTTGAGGTAATTACTTATGATGTTTTTGGATATCTATTTAATGAAATGTTTGATCTATTTGCCTTTGATTGCTCTCTATAGCTTTTGAGAGTCCAATTTAATAAAATGTTTGAGCTATTTGTCTTTGATTGCTTTCTATGGCTTTTGAAGCGGGGCACTGCAAAATTATTCAGCTGTAAATAGGACTTTCTATACTTGAAATGTTGCCAAGTTTAAGACATTATTCTGAATTGTTTATTTTCATGCATCATTAGACCTCTTTTGTTGCTCTTCACTGGAGGTTTATATCTGGTCCATGGTCAACTAGTTCTAAGTACTTCGATAATGGGCCACAAGTCTTAATTGATTAATATTTGTCCTCTGATCTGCATAAGCTTTTTGGATGTTTTCCATGCTTGCTGCTGATAAGAAATTGATACAGCATAATTGCTGACATGCTTAATGTTTACAGAGAGATGAACATTTCTATTGTGAAAGTTAATTATTAGCTAAAAGATTGGCTTGTAGTATGAACAACTCAAACTCAGTTTTTTTTTCTTTCAATGGGTTTTCTGCAGAAGCAATCTTGGCTGAAGCAACATTCCTTTTCTCCTAGGAAGGACTATGAGAAAATGGGGATCAATGATGATCAGAATCATGTGTCAATTCCTAATGACGGGACTGATGTTTGGGAAATTGATCCTGGACACTTGAAGTTTGGGAACAAAGTTGCATCTGGGTCATATGGGGATCTGTAAGTGAATTAATTACTTGCTTATGGAGATTTTTCTTAAGCTTTAATATAATTGTTTTTTTTTTCTTTTCTGTTTCAGGTTTAAAGGTACTTACTGTAGTCAGGAAGTGGCTATTAAAGTCCTCAAGCCAGAGCGTATAAATTCCGATTTGCAGAAAGAGTTTGCCCAGGAAGTTTTTATCATGAGGTTTGTGATGAATGTCTCAATGATTCTAACTTGTGCTCCCACCCATCCACCCTACTCGCAAAAAAAGGGTGTGAAGTGGTGGTTTCCCCCAACTTATCCTCAATTTGACGAATATTAAAATATTAAGTGAGAGGTATCTTTGTTTCGTGTTTAATGCCATATCGTTGATCACTGATAATGTTAGGCTTCTCCAATTGCAGTGTTTTTCGATTTTTTATACTTAATGTACTTTTACAGAAAGAAGACCAGTAACATTCGTATGCTAATATACATTAGCATGTAGTCTGTTTGGACTTAATGTCCTTGATCAGTTTTCTACCTTTTAATTCTAACATCATGAAATCTGCAGATTTTTTTTTCCAAAATGGAATGCTTCTTATTTCCAGGAATAATCTATTCCGCTCATCAACAGTTTTCCTTCAAATTTGCAGGAAAGTTCGGCATAAGAATGTTGTACAATTTATTGGTGCATGTACCAAGCCACCAAACTTGTTTATTATAACAGGTACCCTACTGATTCTTTAGTTGTCTTTATTAACTTGTTGAAAGTGAAATTTATGATTATTGATCTTTCTCACTTGGTTATTTTATAATTGAAAGAAAATGCTAATGTTAGTTTTTTTTCTGTCTTTTCTCTCTACAGAATTTATGTCTGGTGGAAGTGTATATGACTACCTTCACAAACACAAGGGTGTTTTCAAGCTTCCTACCTTGCTTAAAGTTGCAATAGATGTTTCTAAAGGAATGAACTACTTGCACCAAAATAATATAATCCATAGGGATTTGAAGGCTGCCAATCTTCTAATGGATGAAAATGAAGTAAGATGATTAAAGTTGCTAAAGTTTATGCATCAAATTAACATAAGCTTGTCCCTTTTTACTCCTTTCCTGAAATCTTGCTTGGGAACAATTCATTGTGGTCAAATCCTAATACAGGCTTTTGCATTACAGGTGGTTAAGGTTGCTGATTTTGGGGTTGCTAGAGTGAAAACTCAATCTGGAGTTATGACAGCTGAAACTGGAACATATAGATGGATGGCTCCTGAGGTGAGGTTTTATTGCAAAAGCTGTTTGAAACTGTTCCATGAATATCCCTAAACTCTCCTTTGGGTGTCCCGCAAATTATAAAAAAAGATACGGCATCATAAGCAGTTTATCATACATATTCTAGAAATGTGGTTTGGCTTAATGAAGCTAGCCGACCCAGTCAGTTAATTTCCAGGAAAAGTTAATTAGAGAACTGAAGTCCCTGATGAACCATGATAGAAGTTTTCTTCATTTACTTTTTTAATCCGGCTTTAAACCTATGTAAGAATTTAGCTACCTTTTTTTGATAATTTAAAGTTCATTAATTGTTCTCCTAGATGTGAGATATTTTGAAAAGGCAAATTATAGTTTTTAAAGAAACATTCAGGAATTGGTTTCTTTGCCTCTTTGTCTTCACTTGTGTTTTTTTTATTATGACTAGAAAGGAAAAGAGGTTTGTAACTTGGTCAGTTTGCTCTCTTTATTCATTCTTGCTTTTATTTTCCTCTTTAAATAAATTGATAATAACATTAATCCATTTGAGTTGAGATTATCATTCCTCTAATTGATTGTTCATCTCCTAATTTTCTTACGACAGTTCTTTTGCATTGAAGGTTATTGAACACAAGCCATATGATCACAAGGCTGATGTTTTTAGTTTCGGAATTGTACTATGGGAATTGTTAACTGGAAAGGTATTTTCTCGGTCACTATCTCTTCTTTGATATGTTCGGGATACTTATACTTTGCCTGTTAGTTTGTTTTGGTTCGTTGGTTGGTTCCTGTGGTTACTTGCTTTTGTTTGCATTTTCAGATTCCATATGAGTTCTTAACCCCATTACAAGCTGCTGTTGGAGTGGTTCAAAAGGTATGCCTTTTGTCTGTATCAATTGTCTGTATCAATAATCTTAAGGTTTAGAAGTGGAATTTCTTTTCTTTTTCTTCCCTCCCTCAGGAGCCTAAAAGAAAAAGTGTATCACTTTTTTTATTATTCATATTGATTCTAGGGTCTACGTCCTACAATTCCAAAGCACACTAACCCGAAGCTCACTGAACTGCTCGAGAGATGCTGGCAACAAGATCCGTCACTAAGACCCGATTTTGCTGAAATTATAGAGATTTTAAAGCAAATTGCCAAGGAGGTTTGTTTTCATTCTCTGCAAAATTACCTTTTTTTTGGTTTTCAACTGTTCACCTGCTTCCAATGGCTCAGACATATACATGGTTGTTTGCTCTCTGTTTTTACCGTTTTGTGCATAAAAGCCCTTAACATTGTTGCTTCGAGCCATTGGATTGTTCTGGTCTCGATTAGATGACCATTTATTTTGAAACATTTCACGTGCTCCCTTCTCTTATCCCTTTACAGAAGAACAAACTGGACAGCGAGCTTCCAGTTTGTAATTACAAATAATAAATATGAGCATTGAAATCAATTTTAACACTGGATAAATTTGTAAAACAGGTAGGAGATGATGGCGAGGATCGACGTAAATCTTCGGGAGGATTTTTGTCCGTCCTTAGAAGAGGCCACCATTAAAGACAGACATGATATGTTTATAACCTGGACATAAAGCTTTTTAGCTATGTTAGCCTGGCCATTCCCAGCACATTTTCATCAGCAGCATTGTACAGTATTTTTTATTCACTTGTTTCTTTCTCTCACGATTTATGGTCATCTACAACCATGTCAATCCTGAGATAAAAAGAAAAGGTTGCATTTTGTAGATATCGCACTTCGACATGATCTTATTGAATACAATTTTTTATAAGTAATTGCACGATCTATGGGATAAGTATCAGGTTCAATGGTAGCTTTCACTTGTATGGAACAATTGACCCTTTTTCAGACCTGTAAAACCAGCATTAAATCATTGCAAACTGTAGACTCGATTTGCCTACTGTTTTTTTTTGTTCATTTTGTTAATATGTTTAAGTTTTGTTGTTCGGATCGACTTATGTTGTTTCTTGTGGCCATAACTCGGATCTCCGCCGAATCGACTTGGATTTGATTTGATGAAATTAGTTACATGTGAAAGGCTGATGAAATGGCGTTGCATTTTGTATGTTACTGTGGCTATGGTTGACGGTGAATGGTGATGGATGAGGGGGTTAAATGTGGTGGTCAAAGTCAAATGAGAGGTTTATGTTGAATAAATTTGTCATATAAGCATAATTAAGTCATATATTAATGAGGGGTTAATTATTTATTTTGATAACGTTGATGATTTTAACATATTTGTTTGACTTGAATGATAATTACAATAAAATACAGCAGAAATGGAACCGATTGATGGGAATATTAGACAGATGATTATAGATGGCAAAGAAGATAAAAGACCAGAAATTGTTTCTTATAATTAGCCGTAACGGCGTAGCCATGCATTTTCACTGTTTCTTTCGTCTTCAACGCCACCTTTTACTCTGTCTTCAAATCCGCCCTCTCTTTCTCCATTGTTAACAAAAAAGGCAAAGAAAAACCCATTTGACAGAAAATCAAGCACAGCGAACCCAAACCCTGCATTTTACATTGAAGGATCTAAAAGTTTGTGCTCGCTGCAATGCAGCGTGCATTCATGGCCTTCATCAATGTCTAAATGGAAACCGAAGGCCTTGGCTCGTCTGAGAACCTAAAAGTAAAACTAAGCAGGATAGGATAGGATATAGGCAGCAACCAAACCCAAGAGCTTCCATTTCTATCAAATTTCATAGCCATGGATGGCGATCCCTCGAAATCTTCTGAGCCGGCGGAATCCAGGACGGCCAACAGAGCTCCAAACCCTGATCCCGCCACTCTAAGGCAAACCAGTTACGAGTTCTGGAGCGACAGGGGAGACAGGGTGGATGCTGGTAACGGTAGCTTCGATTACAAGCAACAATGGACAGCGGGTGAAGAATCCTTGCCCTGGAAGATGATGAGTGAGCATCTCATGAACCAAATGAACAACACCAACGAGATTGCATTAGACCTAGAGGACCTTAGACGAGACCCCTCCTTTGCATCTCGAGACTCTAGAAGGATTTCTTTCGAAACAGGGGCCGCTAGTTTCAACAACCAAATGCAACAACAAGACGAAATTAACGATCAGGCCGACGATCCCACTAGACGCATATCCAACGTCTCTGTTCCTCTATCCCTTGTCGGAAAGTCCGGTTTGCTAACCGCGATGAGAAGTACCAAGTCGAGGCTTATAGACAGGTCACCGGAAGAGGTACAATTGATGTCCGGTTTGTTGGAAAAATCGGGTCAGCTTAGGTCCGGACCATTGGGGAAACCTTCGGAAAACGAAGAAGACGATGACCCTTTTGCAGATGAAGATGTGCCTGATGAGTTCAGGAGAACTAATCTGAATGCATTCACTTGGATTCAATTGGTGAGTCTTATTATTATCGTCGCTGCTTTGCTTTGCAGCTTATTCATCCCTTCATTGGAAGGAGTGGAGCTATGGCAGCTTAAGCTGTGGAAATGGTTAGTGTTCTTGCTGGTTTTGATATGTGGCAGATTGGTTTCGGGTTGGGGAATCCGAATAATCGTGTTTTTCATTGAGATGAACTTCTTTTTAAGGAAAAGGATGTTGTATTTCGTTTATGGTGTAAAGAGACCGGTGCAGAATTGCTCCTGGTTAGCCCTGGTTCTTTTGGCTTGGCATTTCTTGTTTGACAGGGAAGTTGAGAAGAAAAGCACATTGCTTCAATACGTTACCAAAGTCCTCATATGTTTCTTGGTGAGCACGGCCTTATGGTTACTCAAGACACTACTAGTAAAAGTACTGGCTTCATCTTTCCATGTTAGTACTTATTTCGATAGGATTCAAGAAACCTTGTTCAACCAATACGTGATCGCAACACTCTCGGGTTCTCCCATAATGGAAGCCCGAAGGATGGAAGAAGAAGATGAAAGAACTGCAGCCGAAATCAGAAGGTTGCAGAATGCTGGTGCAACCGTGCCTTCGGATCTTCGTGACGATGCCTTTCCACAACAAAGTAATAATAGTGGGATGTTAAAAAAATCATCCACCAGGTTGAAAACACTTTCTCATAGAGGTTCATCAAAGAAAGAGGATCCCGGGATCGCATTAGAACATGTCCATAAACTCAATCAAGAGAACGTTTCGGCTTGGAACATGAAGAGGTTGATGAAAATGGTCCGACACGGGACACTGACTACATTGGATGAGCAAGTAATGGAGGATGTTTCAGTGAAACAGATCAAGAGTGAACATGAAGCAACCGCGGCTGCCAAGAAGATTTTCCACAATGTGGCTCGTCGCGGTTCAAAGTGAGTATTTTTGGTTCATTAGTTTACAAATTGAATTTGTTTCCAAGTTAAAGATCAGATTAAAATCGTTAAGGAACAATCATTTCAACTCTTGTTGGAACTTGTTTTGGTTGATAGATTCATCTACTTGGAAGATTTGATGCGGTTTATGCGAGAAGACGAAGCTTTGAGAACAATGGCTACCTTTGAAGGTGGTTGTGAGCAGGGGAGAATCAGCAAAAAATCCTTGAAGAATTGGGTGGTAAGAATCATTATAGCTCTGCCTCTGATTTTCATTAAAATATCTGTCTCATGCATATTGGACACAGTTCTTGTATTATAGCTTGAAGAGCAAGCTAGTCCATTTATTATAAGATTTGAGTAATTAACATGTAAAGCATGATCAGAAATTATTCAGTTTTATAGACAACTAATTTGCTCATTGTTGGAACTCTATCTATACATACATTAGTTTTTTTGTTTCAGTTGAATGCCTACAGAGAGCGAAAAGCACTTGCCTTGACCCTAAACGACACGAAGACAGCGGTAAACAAGCTTCACAAGATCATAAACGTCATTGCCGGGATCATTATAGTTGTAATCTGGCTCGTCGTTCTGGAAATCGCTTCCTCGGAGATTATCGTACTCTTCAGCTCCCAGCTGGTCCTGGCAGCCTTCATCTTCGGGAACACCTGCAGAACCATCTTCGAATCCATAATCTTCTTGTTCATCATTCACCCTTTCGACGTCGGGGATCGGTGCGAGATCAATGGAGTGCAGGTACAATACAAAGCAAAGATAAAGATAAAAAAAAACCCATGGTTGAATCATTTTTGTGTTTGTAACATGTCATCTGAATTCTGAACATGCATTGGTGGTTTGTAGCTTGTGGTGGAAGAAATGAACATTCTGACTACCGTTTTCCTGAGATACGACAACTTGAAGATGGTGTTTCCCAACAGCGTTCTTTCCACGACGCCGATAGGCAACTTTTATCGAAGTCCAGATATGGTTGATCTAATTGAGTTCATGGTCCATATTGCTACACCGGTGGAGAAGATAGCTCTGGTGAAGCAAAGAATCATAAAGTAGGTAGAGGAAGAGGAAGAGGGTGGAATGATAGGATGGATTGGAGTATGGAAATGACTAATTTTGTTGTGTTTTGGTTGCAGTTACATATTGAACCGGAAGGACCATTGGTGTTCTGATCCAATGATCGTGGTGAAAGAGCTAGACAAACTGAACAGGATGAAAATGGCGCTTTGGGTGACTCATAAAATGAACTACCAGGACATAGGAGAGAGGCTGGAAAGGAGATCTCGGCTGGCTGAAGAAATGGTGAACATCTTCAAAGAATTCGACATGCAATACCGTTTGTTCCCGATTGACATCAGTGTCTGCTCCTTGCCTTCCTCCTCTCGTTTCCCTTCCACATGGGGTACAACGGAAACTTCCGACCAGAAGCCATCGGACTGATTGATCTCGATTCTCGCTGCTCAAACTAATTGTTGTCACCATAAGGTTGAGGAGTTTAGACAGGGACGGCATCAAGTTCAAGCCCCCTCTCCTCCATAGTACACACACACACACACTATATTGGTTTGGTGAACTTGTTATTTAGTTCCCCCAAAAGTTAGTAAATTTACTTCAAAATTTTTATAATTTAATCTCCATGGGTTTCTATGGAGATTTCCATTGAAAGTTGTGAATAGAACATTGTATTCGCATGGAGATTTCCATGCTTTTTGTTGATTTCTTTTTTGTTGTAATATATTTAATAAATGAAATTTCATGTGAACAAATAATTGTACTAATAGAGCGGGTGACCTTCTTTAGTGAGTGATGACTTCGATCATCTCTATCTCTTTCTCCTTCTTTGGTGGGTAATAGAGCGGGTGAGCTTTGACTTGGAGATTATAAAATCAGATTAAGGCAAAGGCTGACAAACTATTAATTCTTCAAGGAGATTCTTTTAATTTGTTGATGTGCCAATTGCCAAATAAGTTTATAACAATTAATTTTATAGGTTACCGAATGTGCTCGTAGTGCTTTGTTGCAGAGGGTTGTGGATAACAAAGAGGATGCAGGTGAAGTACGTTCATTTTTTTGTGCGTATGAATTGCATCTTATGTGTGTAATTGACTTGTTCTTGCCATTACAATATGTTTTGCTCTATCGTATCTCATGGCATTTCTGAAATTTGCAGAGAAATTCAAGTCCCACTTTGAGTTCCAAAATTCTTTCTCAGGTGACAATTTTTCTGTATATAACATTTTAAGATTAAATATGAGTGTTCCATTGCTGTTTTATTCGGAATTGTGTTGAGAATTCTTCTCTATCTGTTCTATTACTTTTATTAAATTTCTTCATTTCATTTTTCCATATCAAGTTTGTATGATTTGACTTGCAGCTGCAGAGGAGCACAAATTTAGAGGCCATCAGATTATATTTAAAGGATTCTTTTTTAGATAAAGGGTGGATTATTATGAGTTTTTTATCGCCTTCATTTACTGTTTTGTAGTTTCTGGTAGGACTACTTGGGGCTCCGGTTTGTCAATCTTTCCCTTAATCTGATTTTATAATCTCCCTTGAATAGGATAAAGAAATCTCCAAGTCTAAGCTAACCCTCTTCCTCATCCATCAAAGAAGGAGAAGGAGATAAATGTGCCGAAGCCATCACCCACATAAAAGAATAGTCGGAACAATGGTAGTGTACGATAAAAGTGAGGTTGAGAGAGTTAAGGAATTAAATTAATATTTTGTTTAAAATTTAGGAGTTAAATTAGAAATAAACGTTTTTGACTAACGTGTCATGTCATTAAATTGACGGGTGTTGACGGCACAATGACTAAAATAAAACAGATCGAAAACGTAAGTTGTAAAAATAATTTTATTTTTCTAAAATGAGTGACCAAAATAGAACACGACCCAAACAAAAAGGACTTCCGGTGAAGTTTACCCTTTAATTTACATTTCAATTCCAAAAATCAAACAAAAAATATTAACTTATTTTTTTTGAAATAAAATTTCTGCTTTAGAGATTACCATCTGAGAGCCTTAATCACCTACTCTAAAGATGATTGACAAAAATATTAACTATTGACACTATATTACTACAACAACAACATAAAAATAAAAATCAAACCCTATAATTTGAAGCAACAAAACAAACATATCTGGCAATATAAAGTATGTAACATCTCAAAAATTAGTCTAGAATTTTATGAGTTAATCTAATAATTAGTGACTCAATTAGGTTAGAAACATTAAATAATTAAATTAGTGTAACTACCTTAGGGACTCAATTAAAATTTAAGAAAAATTAAGGAAATGACTAAACCGAATAAAAGAAAAAATAGGAAGGATTGCATGCAACATTTAGGAGATTATCAAATTTGCTCATATTATTAAAGCTAATTAATATATTAGATGAGGGTGAATTAGACAAATGTGATGGTAGTTAGGTGACTACCATGTCACCCATTACGATCTCTTGGCCGGCTCCCTTAATGGGAAAGGAAACCTCAAAACTTAAACAAAAAAATTAAAACAAATTGGAGAGGGAAGAAGCTCCACTCGGCCATTGTTGTGAAGAGAGGAAGAAGAGAGCTTGCATGTCAAACATTTTAGCTTAAGATCACCCATTAAAAATTAAAAGTAAGTTGAACTTTTCATTCCTTATTTGAGCATGTAAGAATTTTTTAGAATGAAATTATTTTTTTACATTCGATAATTCATGAAAATTAATTAGCTAAACATAGTAGTGTTGCTGAAAAAAATGTAGAGATAGGATTAACAAGTTGGGATGAAAAAGATTAGAAGAATGATGAGTGTAACAAGACTTATAAACTAAGAATTTCAAAGCTGGCCAGAAATGTGTTAGTCTAGACACCCAACTTTAAAAAATTGTAGAAAATAGAATATTAGAAATTTGAATCTAAAATTTTAACACCCTCTACTTTAACATGTCTATTTTAATAGGAAATTTACAAAATTAAATTTAGAGCTTTATAGAAAAATCTGGAGCGAAATTGGGGATAATACAATCTGCCCCAATGGTATTTTAATAGGGACAATGAACTTTGAAAATTCATAAGAAACGATACACTTAGCAATTCGGTCTGAAATTTTAATAGGTAGCAATTGAGGATGTTAATTGAGCTTGGAAACAAACAGAACTTAATTCTGAGTGATATAGTGAAAATGGGAGCTAAATTAATATAGATGGTCGAAACTGTCCAATTTAAGAAATATCGAACCTTGAATGACAATTTAAATTGAATCGATAAAATTTGATAAGGAGAAATCATTAACATGAATGAGAAATTTTTTATTACTAATTTGATATAAGTAATTAAAGAGATCGAGTGGTGGATTAAGGAAAATAAGAAAATTTAGTAGATTAGTTCGACTCTATTCGAGGTTGAAATTAGTTTAAGGACCAAAATTGAATTGTGAAAACCTAATAGCTAAATTGAATTAATAGATTCTGAATTTTTGTCTTGTATGATCATACATGATAATAGAGCCTAGAGGAGAAGGAATTGATGAGGAGCCGATAGCTGGATTGGCAACGGAGCGTGAGAAGAATCTCCGAATTCAGAACTAGCTCGACAATTGTTTTTTTTAAAGGTGAAATTTTATTCGAGTGTCCGAAATCAACACATGAATCTTGCCTCATTAAAAAACCTCCCTAATCCTAAGTTGGAGGAAAAAGAGTGCGGAGAAAACATGTTACAAACTCACACGCCCAATAATACAATAACGAATCCCCTACACAGTGAACATGCGTTCCATATCCACCCTGAAACCACACAACTACAAACACAACTTATCCCTAGACATCCAACCCAGGGTACGAACCTAGGGAGGAATTACAGCACTCCAATCATATGGCATTACCCACCCACACAGCTTCATTCGCCTCACCCCTGCACCACGGTCTGAGGCCCCTACTATACCATCACCTTCTACCCTCCAGACGCAGCACCACAACCACTCACCAGCCGTCCACCCCGGCTTCCATCACCCTTCCTTCATTACGGAATCAAAGTCATCGCATAAACATTTAGGAATAACATAAGAGTGGATCTGACCTTCCTACACCTGAGCGAGCTAAGTGATGTGCAGAATTGTTCCTTTCCCTGAATTCGAACGTCACACTCCAGCCTCTCTTACCCACCCACTCCTTCACACGATCAACTAAGTATGTGATGTTAGAAGGAGGGGTTCCATTTCCATTGATCCAATTAACTGTGCTTTCACAATCTGACTCGATCGCAAGTTTATGGCTCTCAAACCATCTCGACTTAGCGTAAATTTCACATGCCTCAAGAACGCACAAGACTTTAGCAGTAAAGACATCGGTGACTCCAATCGATTTTGAAAATTGAATCAGCGTCTTACCTGAACCGTCCCTTAGGGTCCCTCCGATGCCTGCACTCCCGTACCCACCACATACCGCGCCGTCAACATTGAACTTCAAAATACCATCACACGGAGCAACCCATCCGCGGTTCGAAATCCTCCTGTTACGCGTATCAGGGATAGTCACGCTTTGAGGACAGTTCACAAAGTCTGCTAACGAATTCACACACCTCGGCCAAATCCCCAAGCACCAATGGCCTAATCTGAGAGTGAAAATTTCGAAGATACGCTCCCTATCGAAACACTTATTAAGGAACACAGACTCATTTCTACACAACCAAATAGTCCAGATTAGAGCAAAAAAAGACAGTAGCCATAATTTATTCGATTTACTCTTGCAAGGCAAATGAACCCACATCAAAAGTAAAACTTTTAAGTCCACTGGCATTGTAAGAACGATGTTCCACCCATTGCACCAATACTGCCATAGCCCCCAGGAAATCGGACAATGACACAGCAGGTGGTCGACAAATTCAGCCTCACTTTTACAAAGAACGCACGTACCTGCGCTTGAAATCGACACTCCCCTTTTTACCAGCTCATCGGATGTTGGGATCCTCTTGTGAATTGCCTTCCAGCAAAAAGCGGCAACCTTAGGTGGAGCAGCACTCGCCCAGACCAGTTTCCACACTTTGCTCCCCTGCGACGTAAATCCTTGGACCACGTTGCAATAGTCCTTTGGGGTATAGACACCTTTCGACGATCCCGCCCATTTAATGGTGTCTCTTTCCAACAGAATCCGGCCAGCTCTATTGATAGTATTTAAAAAAGCTTCAAGCATTTCCACCTCCCACTCGAAACATCTTCTCCTCAATTCAACATTCCACACCCACCTCCCATTAACTTTACGACCGAAATCAGCCACATAGCCTTCTTTCTTAACAGCCATAGTATAAATTGTAACACCCGTGTCTTGGGCCTAGGAGTTAGCCAGGTTGTTGTTCGAGTCAAATAAAGTCTAATTAAAATAAACCAATCTTGAATAATGACCTATTTGAATTTAAATAAAGAGGGAGGGACCAAAGTTGTAAATTACCCATATTTTAAATAAAGGAAGACAACTTTTCCATAAAAGTTGTCATCTTCCTCTTCATTTCCTCCTTTACCAATTTCAAAACCCTCCCCCATTTTCAAACACTCCTAAACCCTAGTTACTATTCCATTAACTTTGCTAGCCGATTTCTACACCAAATTAAAAGGTAAATATATTTTCTTAACCTCCTCTCCATTCTCTACTTATCTATTGTTTCAAATTTCAAAAATAGTGAGTTTTGGGAATCAGGGTTGATATGGAAATTTGGGGTTTTGATGGGGTTTTTCAATTTGTTTTGAAAAATTGTTTTGGGGTTATGCTTAATCATGATGAAACTTACAACATATCTTAATTTGGTTGATTTTGAGTGAATTTTCGTAGTGGGTCTTTGGGGCAAATTTTAAGGTATGAAAAATTGGGTTTTTGAGAGGTTTAATGTTGGAATTGAAGGGCTGATGGTTTACCTATGTTAGGAGGGTGATTTGGGGTGTTTTGGAGGCCATTTGGGTGCTTGGAATTGGGTATTTCAGTCCTTGATTGTGGGGGTCCGAAAATTGGGTTTTTTGGAGATGTTATGTGGTTTGGAAATTGTGGAAATGGGTTGTGAGTTGCAAAGTAGATTGATGATTGAATTAGCATTGAATTGGGAAGTAATGTAAGTGTTTTGTTTGACTTGAAGCAAGAGGAAACGTGGAAGAGACTTTGGGACCAAATCCGGGGAGTTGAAGGTTGTCGCTTGCTTGGTCGTTGGGCTTGGAAGCTTAGGTGAGTGGTTAATTGTTTAAAACGGTTTTAAATTGGTTGGTTCGAGTACATGGACTAGGTTGGGCTTGGTAGACCCGCCTAGAGTTAGGATTAGGGTGGTAGCCTAATCCTAAACTTGATCTAGAGCCTTTGGTTGAACTCATTTTATGGTTGTGTATGTCTTGCATAAATTGCGATATGAATGTCTATGTATATTGCTTTATACATGTGAAATGAGATTGGACTTATGATGCTTGAGACATGCATAATGATGGTTGTTGGTGAGTGTGTGCTAAGCACAAGGTTTATGAAATGAGTAATGTGATGTGAGTAAATATTGGCACTAGTAAACTTGGATACAAATGATCGATCATTAGGATGTTAGTGTGTACACATGAGTCTAAAGTCGCGCGTGGCCTTGGTGGCGTTGAGTCACCAAGGAGGAGTACGGGTTCGCCCGGAATTGTAATTGAATATAGTCGGTGATGAGTGGAATCCCATCGACGGGGCGTGAGGATGAGTGGAATCCCCTCCGCGAGACCGGTGATGAGTGGAATCCCACCGAGGTAATGTTGTTGTTGGATATGAGTTTCCAACATGTCTATCCGCGTATTCGGGTCTTAACTAGGTGCCAATGTTGTTTGATGTGTATATCAATGTGTTGAGGTTCATGGTCCTTATTGGATTACTTGGTTGTTATTACATGTGTCATGGACATTGAGTTTATGATCATGGCTTTATTATTGTCCTTTGCTCATGTATATATCTTGTGGACCTTTGGTATGTTTGTGACTTACCTTGGCTAGATCGTGCTCGGACCCTGCAATGTTGAGGTTTGTTTTTAGAGCTTACCCTCACTAAGCATCATTGCTTACGCTCTCTTTGTTCAACATTGCAGATCCTTAGTTCGTGGGTTGCTCGGGCAAGTGGAGAGCCTCCAAGTGTGATTTTGACTTGAGTTCGTCAAGTATGGATTTTAGTATTTAAACATGTAATAGCTTGAGCAATGGGGCATGTATGGTTTTGTTGGATTATTGTTGGTTGATAGGAGCATGTGTAAACTCCTTTATATATATTGCTTTTGCATGGTTGTGTTGCCATGATGAATGTTAATTCATGCCTATTTGCTTGCTTGAAATGTTAGCCTTATGCTTAAGAGATTATAATGTGTTTGAGTGATCTTTGAGTGAATGCATGTTTGTGGGTTGTTGCTTTAGTATTAGACATGTCCAAACCTTGTTAAAGCATGATAGTAATGTTGGTATATCTTGGGTTTAAATGCTTGGCTGTTGTATGGTGTTTTGGAGGTGTTTTGGGGCATCCTTGTGCCTCAAAACAGCCCAGAAAAGTCTGCAGACAGGGTGTGTTTCGGAACGGGTCCCCCTGTTCCGGAACGGTCCCTGTGTATATGGCCTGCCGTTTTGAAACGGATGAGGGTCGTTTCGGAACGATTTCGCTACTGGAATTTTGAGAAATTGGCGAGATGAAGCCGTTCCGAAACGGGCCTTTGAGGTTCCGAAACGGTCAAATCTCGTTGACCACGAGATATTGACCGTCAAGGTCGTTCCGATACTGGTCTCCCCTGTTTCGGAACGGTCACCTTATGGTTGACCCTGGCCCGTTGACTAAGTCAAGGCGTTTCGGAACACCCTATGGGCGTTTCGAAACGGCCTGCTACAGAATGTTAAAATGAGCTGTTTAAATGTTGGGTTGGTCGATGTTTGATGTTATGATTGTATCTTCCGCTGCTGTGCCACACTTAGGTCTAAATTATGCATGTAGACAAGATAAGATAAAAATAAATTTTCTGGGTCGTTAACCGAGGGGAAGCCTTAACGGGTTTCGCTTCGGTTTTCCCCGTGTGGCCCACTCGGACCGGTCATCCGACCAGACCGGGACGAGGGGGTTACACTTGTTGGTATCAGAGCCTAAGGTTACCGAGACCTTGGGCAGGTAAGTGAGGTAAGTTTAAGTTTTTTTTAAATTGAATTGCACGGTGTTTGCTTGTTTTGCAAGAATGGTTGCTTATGTGACAAGTATGCTGATTGTTTTATTTTAAAGCATGTGTGTGTGGGTCCCATTGCTACTATTACATTGGAAAAATGATTTTTTTTTTAAGTGAGGAAACATACTTGGACACTTGGAAGCCTCGCCTTGCTAACCCAACTTGTGTGTTGTTGTTGTGGTTGTAGTTAATATCTGAGAGAGCAATGTCTAGACCGAGAGGTAGACCGAGGTTGGTTCGTCAGGAACCACGAGTTGCGGCTCCTGTTGAGCCGATAGTTGGTGCGGGAGCTCACATAGAGGGACCGGGGGCCGCGAGAGTTGGCGCTCCTCCACCACCTCCACCACCACCACCTCCTCCACCTGGAGCTGGGGGCGAGGATGGAGCTGGAGGAGAGGGACCTCAGGGTGGCCAAGGTGGCCAAGGTCCAGCTGGAATTGATATGACTCCGCTTGTACAAGCAATAGCGGGAGCGTTCCAGGCCGCAGTTGTGGGAGCCCAGGCTGCAACTCAGCCTAGGTGTGATGATGCTAGTTTACCTTTGGAGAGGCTCCGTAGCTTAGGGGCCGAGGAGTTTAGAGGATCTACTCCGGAGAGGTCGGAGTTATGGTTGGAGAAGACAGTTCGTATCTTGGCTCAGATGGGTTGTGCGGGCGCACGTAGGTTGGGTTGTGTGATCTCACTGCTTCAGGGTGATGCCTACACCTGGTGGGTCACCATCACTACCGGGGTTCCAGAGGCCGAGATAGATTGGGATTTCTTTGAGTTTGCTTTCAGGAAGAGGTACTTGAGGCCGAGGTACCTAGATGAGAAGAAGAGAGAGTTCATGGCTCTCACTCAGGGAGATGCTTCAGTGACTGATTATGAGATCCACTTTGTTCGCTTGAGTCAGTATGCCCCAGAGTTGGTTCCTACTGAAGTAGAACGCTGTAACCGATTCCGATACGGGTTGAATGAAGAGGTTAAGAGGTACACGTTGGCTTCTGACTACTCAGACTTTGATGTGTTGGTCGCGAGGGCCAAGGATTTGGAGCATAGTTTGGGTTCAGCCAAACGAGCTGGTGGTTCTGGTTCTGGAAAGAGGCATAACCACTTTGATGGTAGAGATGCTAAGAGGCACAGAGCTGGCGGACATCAGTTTGATCAAAGACGTGGCGGTGGCCACCATGGTAGGGGCCATCAGGGCCATAGAGGAGGAGGGCGCCTGCCCGAGTGTGCACAGTGTGGGAGACAGCACACTGGAGAGTGCTGGGGTAACTTCCATGCTTGTTGGAACTGTGGTTCGAGGGACCACTTTAGGAGGGACTGTCCGCGTCAGGCAACTCAAGCACCGAGTATCGCTCAGGCTCCTACGAGGGGTAATGATTTTCAGAGAGGCCGTGGGCGCGGTCGTGGCTACTTCCAGCCGAGGGCTGATGCACCTAGGGTAGATGCTCAGAGGAACCTTGCACATGTTGTGGCTGTGCAGCCAGAGGCGGGAGGACCAGCGAGGGTCTATGCTCAGAGAGAGGCCGAGAACGACACCGATGTGATAGCAGGTAATTTCGAGTTACAGTCTATGTCCTTACTTTCTTTGGTTGATTCGGGTTCTACGCATTCCTGCATTTTGAGTAAGCATGCACATAAGTTAGATATTCCTGTTGAGATCTTAGATGTAGGTATGCATGTTACTAGTTCCTTTGGTGAGACAGTTGTGGTTAGACGTATGTATAGGAGGTGCCCACTGAAGATTCAGGGTCATGTGTTCTCAGTTGACATGATGGAACTTCCTTTCTACGGTTTTGATATTATTTTGGTTATGGATTGGTTGGTTGAGCATCGGGCCAGCGTGGATTTTGAGACAAAGAGAATCTCCTTGAAACTTTCTGATGACTACGAGATAGTGGTTGTGGGCGAGAACATTAAGTTCTTGTCTAATGTGGTGTCGGCTTTAGAGGCTCATAGGTTGATGGACTCTGGATGTGGGGCCTATTTAGCTTATGTTATGAATCCGGACATGAGTGAAGCTAGACCGAAAGATATCAGAACAGTGTGTGACTTTCCAGATGTGTTTCCTGAAGAGTTGCCTGGTTTGCCTCCTGACAGAGATGTTGAGTTTGTGATTGAGACAGTTTCAGGGTCTAGTCCAGTTTCGATAGCTCCGTATCGTATGGCTCCGAAAGAGTTGAAAGAATTGAAGAGTCAGTTGCAAGAATTATTAGACCGTGGTTTCATTAGGCCTAGTAGTTCTCCGTGGGGTGCTCCAGTGTTGTTTGTGAAAAAGAAAGATGGTAGCATGCGCATGTGTATTGACTATAGACAGCTGAATCAGTTGACCGTGAAGAACAAGTATTCGTTGCCTCGTATAGATGATTTGTTCGATCAGTTGAGAGGTGCTTCAGTGTTCTCGAAGATAGATTTGAGATCCGGGTACTATCAGTTGAAAGTGAAAGAGTGTGATGTTCCGAAGACAGCCTTTAGGACTAGATATGGTCACTATGAGTTTCTTGTGATGCCATTTGGGCTCACGAGTGCACCAGCAGCATTCATGAACATGATGAACAGAATTTTTAGAGATTATCTAGACCGGTTTGTGGTTGTCTTCATTGATGATATACTTGTGTACTCGAAGACAGAAGAAGAGCATGATGAGCACTTGAGATTTGTTTTACAGAGATTGTTGAGCAATCAGTTGTATGCGAAGCTTAGTAAGTGTGAGTTCTGGATTCGAGAGGTTGTATTTCTTGGCCATGTTGTTTCGGCCGAAGGTATCCGAGTTGATCCGTCAAAGATTGAGGCTATTGTTGAGTGGAAACAACCTAAGTCCGTGACCGAGATTAGGAGTTTCCTAGGATTAGCTGGTTACTATAGGAGATTTGTGGATGGCTTCTCTAGAGTAGCTGCTCCCTTGACTAAGTTGTTGCAAAAGGGAGTCAAGTTTGAATGGTCAGATGCAAGACAAAAGGCCTTTGAGAAATTGAAGGAAGCTTTGACAAATGCTCCAGTGTTAGTGCAACCTGTTTCAGGTAAGGAGTTTGTGATTTACAGTGATGCTTCCTACGTAGGCTTAGGATGTGTTTTGATGCAAGATAGGAGAGTTGTTGCTTATGCTTCTAGACAGTTGAAGATTCATGAGAAGAACTATCCTACTCATGACATAGAGCTAGCCGCAGTTGTATTTGCATTGAAAATTTGGCGTCACTATTTGTACGGTGAGAAGTGTATAGTTTACACCGATCACAAGAGCTTGAAGTATTTGATTACACAGAAAGAGTTGAACTTGAGACAGAGGAGATGGCTAGAGTTGTTAAAAGATTACGATTTGACTATTGAGTACCATCCGGGTAAAGCAAACGTAGTAGCCGACACTTTGAGTAGGAAAGTGGCCGTTGAGCTGAGAGCTATGTTTGCTAGATTGAGTGTGTCCGATGATGGTGGCTTGATCACCGAGTTGCAAGTGAAGCCTTCTTTGATTCAGTTGATTAGAGAGAAGCAGTTGCAAGATGCGAGCCTAGTTCCTCATGTTCAAGACATAGCCGAAGGAAGACCGACTGAGTATAGTTTCAGTGGTGAGAGCTTGTTGTGCTTTAGGGATAGGATAGTAGTACCGGAAGATGTTGAGCTGAGACGTCAGATTTTGAGCGAAGCGCATTCGAGTCCCTTTTCTATGCATCCAGGTAGTACCAAGATGTACCGAGATTTAAAGAATGATTACTTCTGGGTTGGGTTGAAGAGAGATGTAGCCGAGTATGTGAGCCGTTGTATGGTTTGTCAGAGAGTAAAGGCAGAACATCAGGTTCCTTCAGGTTTGCTACAGCCTTTGAAGATTCCGGAATGGAAATGGGAGAGAATCACCATGGATTTTGTATCGGGGTTGCCTTTGTCTCCTTCGAAGAAGAATTCAGTTTGGGTGATTGTTGATAGGTTCACTAAGTGTGCTCACTTCTTAGCAGTGAACACTACGGATTCCTTAGACAAGTTGGCAAACTTGTACATTCGTGAAATTGTGAGACTTCATGGAGTTCCAAAGTCTATAGTTTCAGATAGGGATCCTAGATTTACTTCGAGGTTCTGGAGTTGTTTGCATAGTGCTTTGGGTAGTCGTCTACATTTCAGCACATCTTATCATCCGCAGTCCGATGGGCAGTCAGAGCGAGTGATACAGATTCTAGAGGATATGCTTCGTTGTTGTGTGATTGATTTTCAGGGTTCTTGGGAGAAGCACTTACCATTGGTTGAGTTTGCTTACAACAACAATTATCAGTCTAGTATTCAGATGGCACCTTATGAGGCTTTGTATGGTAGACGGTGTAGAACTCCGATTTGTTGGGCTGAGACAGGCCAGATGTTGTTACCCATGCCAGACTTGCTTAAAGGAACCACAGAAAAGGTGAAGTTGATTTGTGATCGTTTGAAAGCAGCTTCCGATCGCCAGAAATCTTACGCAGATTTGAAGAGGAAAGAGATTGAGTACTCAGTGGGTGAGAAAGTGTTTCTGAAAGTATCTCCGTGGAAGAAGGTAATGAGATTTGGCCAGAAGGGCAAGTTGAGTCCGAGGTTCATTGGTCCGTATGAGATAGTTGAGTGGATTGGGCCCGTAGCTTATCGTTTGAGGTTACCTTCTGAGTTAGAAAAGATCCATGATGTCTTTCATGTATCTATGCTTAGGAGATATAGATCAGATCCTTCGCATGTGATGCCCGTTGAGGAGATAGAGTTGAATCCGGACTTGTCTTATAATGAGGAGCCCGTTGAGATACTTGCTTCTGATAGCAAGGTGTTGCGTGGCAGGACCATAGAGTTGGTGAAGGTGTTGTGGAGACATAGAGGTGTGGAAGAGGCCACGTGGGAGAGGAAAGCGGATATGATTGAGCAGTTTCCGTATCTGTTTCCACCAGGTAATTTCGGGGACGAAATTTCCTTAAGTGGGGGAGAGTTGTAACACCCGTGTCTTGGGCCTAGGAGTTAGCCGGGTTGTTGTTCGAGTCAAATAAAGTCTAATTACAATAAACCAATCTTGAATAATGACCTATTTGAATTTAAATAAAGAGGGAGGGATCAAAGTTGTAAATTACCCATATTTTAAATAAAGGAAGACAACTTTTCCATAAAAGTTGTCATCTTCCTCTTCATTTCCTCCTTTACCAATTTCAAAACCCTCCCCCATTTTCAAACACTCCTAAACCCTAGTTACTATTCCATTAACTTTGCTAGCCGATTTCTACACCAAATTAAAAGGTAAATATATTTTCTTAACCTCCTCTCCATTCTCTACTTATCTATTGTTTCAAATTTCAAAAATAGTGAGTTTTGGGAATTAGGGTTCATATGGAAATTTGGGGGTTTTGATGGGGTTTTTCAATTTGTTTTGAAAAATTGTTTTGGGGTTATGCTTAATCATGATGAAACTTACAACATATCTTAATTTGGTTGATTTTGAGTGAATTTTCGTAGTGGGTCTTTGGGGCAAATTTTAAGGTATTAAAAATTGAGTTTTTGAGAGGTTTAATGTTGGAATTGAAGGGCTGATGGTTTACCTATGTTAGGAGGGTGATTTGGGGTGTTTTGGAGTCCATTTGGGTGCTTGGAATTGGGTATTTCAGTCCTTGATTGTGGGGGTCCGAAAATTGGGTTTTTTGGAGATGTTATGTGGTTTGGAAATTGTGGAAATGGGTTGTGAGTTGCAAAGTAGATTGATGATTGAATTAGCATTGAATTGGGAAGTAATGTAAGTGTTTTGTTTGACTTGAAGCAAGAGGAAACGTGAAGAGACTTTGGGACCAAATCCGGGGAGTTGAAGGTTGTCGCTTGCTTGGTCGTTGGGCTTGGAAGCTTAGGTGAGTGGTTAATTGTTTAAAACGGTTTTAAATTGGTTGGTTCGAGTACATGGACTAGGTTGGGCTTGGTAGACCCGCCTAGAGTTAGGATTAGGGTGGTAGCCTAATCCTAAACTTGATCTAGAGCCTTTGGTTGAACTCATTTTATGGTTGTGTATGTCTTGCATAAATTGCGATATGAATGTCTATGTATATTGCTTTATACATGTGAAATGAGATTGGACTTATGATGCTTGAGACATGCATAATGATGGTTGTTGGTGAGTGTGTGCTAAGCACAAGGTTTATGAAATGAGTAATGTGATGTGAGTAAATATTGGCACTAGTAAACTTGGATACAAATGATCGATCATTAGGATGTTAGTGTGTACACATGAGTCTAAAGTCGCGCGTGGCCTTGGTGGCGTTGAGTCACCAAGGAGGAGTACGGGTTCGCCCGGAATTGTAATTGAATATAGTCGGTGATGAGTGGAATCCCATCAACGGGGCGTGAGGATGAGTGGAATCCCCTCCGCGAGACCGGTGATGAGTGGAATCCCACCGAGGTAATGTTGTTGTTGGATATGAGTTTCCAACATGTCTATCCGCGTATTCGGGTCTTAACTAGGTGCCAATGTTGTTTGATGTGTATATCAATGTGTTGAGGTTCATGGTCCTTATTGGATTACTTGGTTGTGATTACATGTGTCATGGACATTGAGTTTATGATCATGGCTTTATTATTGTCCTTTGCTCATGTATATATCTTGTGAACCTTTGGTATGTTTGTGACTTACCTTGGCTAGATCGTGCTCGGACCCTGCAATGTTGAGGTTTGTTTTTAGAGCTTACCCTCACTAAGCATCATTGCTTACGCCCTCTTTGTTCAACATTGCAGATCCTTAGTTCGTGGGTTGCTCGGGCAAGTGGAGAGCCTCCAAGTGTGATTTTGACTTGAGTTCGTCAAGTATGGATTTTAGTATTTAAACATGTAATAGCTTGAGCAATGGGGCATGTATGGTTTTGTTGGATTATTGTTGGTTGATAGGAGCATGTGTAAACTCCTTTATATATATTGCTTTTGCATGGTTGTGTTGCCATGATGAATGTTAATTCATGCCTATTTGCTTGCTTGAAATGTTAGCCTTATGCTTAAGAGCTTATAATGTGTTTGAGTGATCTTTGAGTGAATGCATGTTTGTGGGTTGTTGCTTTAGTATTAGACATGTCCAAACCTTGTTAAAGCATGATAGTAATGTTGGTATATCTTGGGTTTAAATGCTTGGCTGTTGTATGGTGTTTTGGAGGTGTTTTGGGGCATCCTTGTGCCTCAAAACAGCCCAGAAAAGTCTGCAGACAGGGGGTGTTTCGGAACGGGTCCCCCTGTTCTGGAACGGTCCCTGTGTATATGGCCTGCCGTTTCGAAACGGATGAGGGTCGTTTCGGAACGATTTCGCTACTGGAATTTTGAGAAATTGGCGAGATGAAGCCGTTCCGAAACGGGCCTTTGAGGTTCCGAAACGGTCAAATCTCGTTGACCACGAGATATTGACCGTCAAGGTCGTTCCGATACTGGTCTCCCCTGTTTCGGAACGGTCACCTTATGGTTGACCCTGGCCCGTTGACTAAGTCAAGGCGTTTCGGAACACCCTATGGGCGTTTCGAAACGGCCTGCTGCAGAATGTTAAAATGAGCTGTTTAAATGTTGGGTTGGTCGATGTTTGATGTTATGATTGTATCTTCCGCTGCTGTGCCACACTTAGGTCTAAATTATGCATGTAGACAAGATAAGATAAAAAGAAATTTTCTGGGTCGTTAACCGAGGGGAAGCCTTAACGGGTTTCGCTTCGGTTTTCCCCGTGTGGCCCACTCGGACCGGTCATCCGACCAGACCGGGACGAGGGGGTTACATAAATCCTCGGAAACGCAATGCGGAGAGAAGGCACCTCAGTCCACTGGTCATTCCAGAAGTCAGTGGCTTTGCCATCGCCGATCTCTATACGAATATTAGAGCAAAAGCAATCATTATCCTTCATCATAGGCTTGGTAATATCTCTCCACAACCACGAATGCTTCGATCTTCCTCCCATTGTCATAGTGATCCGGTTAGGATCCGGTTTATATTTAGCCGATACCACTTGTTTCCACAAACTATTGTGTTCAACACCGAAACGCCAAATCCATTTATTCATCAATCCTCTATTTCTAGTTCGGACATCGGTCAAACCCAACCCTCCAATTCCTTTCGGCTTGCACAAAACCTCCCACCTCACCCAATGTATGCTTTTACCATCCTTATTTCCCCACAAGAATTTGGCTATACATGAGTTAATGATCTTAGCCACTTCTGCTGGGATTTTAAATATTGACAAATAATAAATGGGGAGGTTTGATATTACAGATTGAACGAGGGTTAAACGCCCACCGAAGGTAAGCAACCTTCTTTCCACCCATCCAACCTTTGCCTGACCTTTTCAATAACCGGTTTCCACAGCTCCATAGCATTGTGTGCAAAACCCAGCGGGATACCCAGATACATGGTCGGGAAGGAGCCCCATCCCCAATTAATAACCTCGGCAGTTTTCCTAGTATAATCCTCATCAACATTAATCCCATATATCTTCGATTTCGCCTCATTGATCGACAACCCAGCAGCCAACTCAAATATTTTCAAAACCCTTTTTACCTGTCGTACCATTGCTACATCCGCCTCAACGAAGATAACCAGATCGTCAGCGAACTGTATGTGACTAATCTCCAGCGCACTTCGACCAACTTTCACCCCCTTAAACAAACCCAACCCTACAGCTTTGTTTAGCAGTAGACTTAACGCTTCACCTATAATATTAAACAGCATTGGCGAAAGGGAGCAACCTTGCCTCAAGCCCCTTTTAATCGCGAACGATTTAGTGGGCGACCCATTCACCAATACAGAGATTTTAGCTGAAGACACACACACATTCACCCACCGGCGCCATTTGTATCCAAACCCCATATACTGCATTATGCGATCCAAGAAGCACCAATCAACAGAGTCATACGCCTTCCGAAAATCCACCTTCAACACTAGCGCTTTTCTTTTCGATTGTTTTACATCATCAATCACCTCATTTGCTATAAGAATGCAGTCATGAATCTGCTTTCCATGGGTAAAGGCGAATTGGTTTTCGCCCACGACTGACCCTAAGCACCCAGCGAGTCTCTTAGCTAACACTTTGGATAACAGTTTGTAAACGCTTCCCACAAGGGAAATAGGCCAGAAGTCGTCAACCCTCGTGGGATCAGCCCGCTTGGGAATTAAAGTTATAAAAGAGTGATTCCACCACTTCTTCAAAGAATTCTCATGATAAAAATCCGAAAAAAATTGGAGGACACTATCTTTCAGGAGGCTCCAGTACCTCTTAAAAAAATTGAGATTAAAACCGTCAGGCCCCGGGGCCCTTGAACCATCGGCCGCCTCTAATACTTGCAACACCTCCTTTTCCGTGAAAGGTTCTTCCAATTTGCTGGCTATATCAGGTTCCAACGACTTGAAGTCAAGATTGAGGGACGCCACTGGAGAAGTGGGAGAGGCATTATAGTTGTCCCGAAAATGTTGCATCAACACCCTTCTTATATCAGTCTCAACCTTAGTCACCGTATCCCCCACACGGAGACATCTAATCTCATTATGTCTTCTTCGCATCGAAGCTATAGAGTGAAAAAACTTGGTATTTTATCACCCAATTGGAACCATTTGAGCCTAGATTTCTGCAGCCACTCCATTTCGGCAGATCTATATCGCTCCCATAGCTTCGCTTTTAGGCTTTTTATCTCTTCCCAACCACTCAAACTATCACCATCCCTTAGTGCCGCTGACTCAAGTTCATCAATTTTGGCTTCCAGTTCCTCCACTGACTCCCTACCAGCTTGTCTCTGGCGCTGACCCCATTCCTTGGAGATCGACTTTACTGCCTTAAGAGAACTAGCAATACATTCTTTTTTATTCAGGACCTCCTTTACCTTTTCATCAAACGCAGTATCGTCTGCCCAGTGATCAAAAAACTTGAATGGTTGAGGTCCTCTCTTGCTACAACCCTGACCCAGCAATATCGGATAGTGATCTGACAAACTTCTCGGCATCCTCCTTTGGACCATAAACGGAAAGTGCCCCAAGATATCAGGTGATAGCAGAAAACGATCAATCCTGCTTGCCGCGACCACCTCCCCTCCACCAACCCAAGTGTACTCCCCATCCAACAATGGTAAGTCAACTAATTCACACTCTTTGATGAACTCGTCAAAAACCCTCATCGACGAAGAAGAAGCTTTAGCCCCCCTTTTTTCCTCCACCCGCCTAACTGTGTTGAAATCACCCCCGATCACCACAGGGACACCTTCCTGAACTATAAATTGTTTAAGCTTCTCCAGAAAATCCTTCCTCTCACTATACGAATTAGGGGCGTAGACATTAAGGATACCAACCTCCATCTCACTCTCTCCCAGCTTTCCAAACACGACAACCATTCGATCCCAAATGATTTCTTTGGAAACCTTTAAGACCTTGGGATCCCACAATGAGATTAGCCCTCCCGCCGCACCTTCAGCCGGAGAGCTAGCCATCTTCCACAAATTTCTTGGATTTAATCTAGTCATACACCTCTGTTTTTCAGGCCCCAATTTGGTCTCTTGTAGCATCACTATCTTAGCCTTTGAAGATGAAATGACCTTGTGTGTAGCCCTCAGTTTCTCCCTTCTACCCAACCCCCGAACATTCCAAGAGAAATAAGAAATATCAGCAGACATAGAAATGGCAGACTCACCTCCAACCCCCCATAGCACTTTCACCTCACGCATCCGAGGCATTACCCTTCTCCAGCCGTACCAATAGGTTCACCACTTCTTCCTTTGATGCTTCGAACACAACACCCAAAGATTCCCCAGTTCTGAAAGTCGCTTCTGCCTCCTCCCTACCAGCGGAACACGTAAAATCACCCCCATCTTCAGACCCAATTCGGCAATTCCTTTTATCCAACACCGATTCTGACAGCATAAGACCGTCCCGCTTACTAATACGGCTCCTCTTTCGCACCCGTCTGACCGGTTTAAGGTGTCGCCGGAAAGGCTCAAGCTGGGACATTATCGTTAACTGGTTTTTGGGAAGAGGTTGCACCGCCTGTCCAACCGACCCAGACTGCACTGGGATAGCCCCCATCTGACCCATAACATAATCCTTGCAGATAACACTTGGGGCCTCTAGAATTGGGACTTCTATTAGCCTCGACCCATTTGATATAGATGGGCTAGAAGCCCGTTCCTGAATAGCCAACTCTTCCCTATTACCAGGCCCACCACACCCCATGCTATGTAACTCCGACCCATGACCAGATACCAACGGAACCTCAAATACGTTTGAGCTATTATCATTAGCCTCAGAAGATGTGGGTGGGACCACCTCGGTAGGAGTGGACAATATATTCTCCACATTTATTAGGCACCGTAACGACCCCTCGTAATCCACCTCCCGGGAATTCCCATGCAGATTCACCTCCCTGGAACTTTCAGGCAGTCCCTGGTGCTGTGCCGACTCGTACGAGGCCGCCGGTTCCCCTGAATCGAACGGGGACCGACCGTCAATGAACACCCTATCCTCCTCAAATTCCTCTGTCAACACTCTAATTTCATGGAGTTGATTCATAACCCTCAACAGGAATCTCTCCAGTATGTCGGTTAGCTTCTGAATCTCAACCAGAATTCTCGCTTCGTCAAGGCGGTTTCTTTGCACTGTATCGTTGTCGATCCGAACCACAGTCCCCCAGTGACTACAAACCTTCTGAAATAGCACGGGACTCCAAACCCCCAACGGCACGTCCATCATCCTAACCCACACTTTGAATCTTTTTTTACCCTCAAATCCTACTAGTTTTTCCAACTCATCAAACCATAATCTCAAGTACTGATTCCTATTGCACAAGACTTTCTCAAGCTCCTCCAAGGACTTAAACTGGACTACTACTAGCAATCCATACCACTGGCTCACCTTTACTAAGAATCCATCTGACTTGAAAGCATCTTCAACAAGCTCAAGGTTATACATACTCTTTATTTTACCCACCAGGCATAATTTCACCCATGATAGTTCCGACCTACATATCAGAATGACGCACCCAACTCCCTCTGATTGCTTGT
Source organism: Hibiscus tridactylites (assembly GCA_958450335.1). NCBI lineage: Eukaryota > Viridiplantae > Streptophyta > Magnoliopsida > Malvales > Malvaceae > Hibiscus > Hibiscus tridactylites. The sequence continues at coordinate 65,384,948 of OY288281.1, read as the reverse complement.
CCAACTCCTTGCCAACTTCTTCAAGTATATTGACTTCGAAGATCTTTTTATCTTTGACCTCACTCTCACCCCCTGACTTTGGCTCCTTCCCTGACTTCTTGACTCCAACAAGCATATCACGGAAAGATCGCTCATCTCTTGTTGGCCACGAAACAATCCTTTCTTTATCATTGCCTGAACAGATCTTTTCCGTCCCTTTAGCCTGGGATAGGTTCCTTTGTGAGTGAAACAAACTTTAGAGTTGAGAATAGTGTCTCAACTAAATTGATTCAATTTTTATCTTAGAATTACATGAAAATGGACTTAATAATGGTTTGGTAAATTATTAAGGGAAGAAGGATTATAAAGGAACTTGGTATTGTGAATTCTTGTTGTGTTCGAATGGTTGTATGCATTGATTGAAAATTTGGTGATTGTCATGTTTAATTAGTATAGAATTGGAACCATGTGAATATAAATTATGCTGATTTTCACATGAATTGGTTGCTGAAATTGCATAAGGATCAAGATAGGATCTTGTTATTCGAGTTATATGATGAGCAATGTATAATACATGATCAATGGTTGAATTTATATGTCAAGTGTTTGAAAATTATGTTGTAATTGAAAGGCTTAATACAACTTTCCCCCCTAAAGTATACCTGATTTTCCAACTTGCCCCCTAAACTTCATTTTGCCCACTTTTTCCCCTTAAACAATTCGCCGTTATTCATTTGCCCCATTCTGTTAAAAAAAAAATTCAGCCAATAATATCCTGCCACATCATCAACGGATTGACTAAGTCAATCCGTTTGGTTTTATTTAAAGGGTAAATGACATGTCATGTCTGTCAGGTTTGTTTTTTGTTCAATTTAGTCACTGAAAAGTCTATTTTTACCTTGAATTGACCCCTATTTATTTTTATTTTTATAATTTAGTCTATTATTTGTTATTATTAATAATATTATTTTATTAAAATGTTAATTTTTAATAAAAATAAATAAAAACAAATATTTTAATACTAAATTAGTAATTTTTTAGATTCGAATTTCAATTAAATTCTAATTATTAATTCTAATTTCACTATATTTGAATTATAGTTTTTGAGTAAAATTCAAATTATATTCGAATCATGTTCGTATTATATTCGAATCATATTCAAATTATATTTGAATCATCTTCTAATTATATTTGAATTATTAATTCGAATGTTGCTATAATCAAAATATATTTTTTGAGCAAAATACAAATTATATTAGAATTATATTTGAACCATGTCTATATTATATTCGAATCATATTAAAATTATTTTCGAAATATAATTTGAATATGATATTTTGAATGTAATTTGAATATGATATTTCGAATGTAATTCGAATATGATTCGAATATAATAAGAACATGATTCGAATATAATTCTAATATAATTACATGTTTTTCAACTATTATATTCGAATCATGTTTAACAAGTAATTATATCGTATCATGTTCGTATTATATTCAAATCATGCTCGTATTATATTCGAATCATATTTAGAATATAATTTGAATATGATTCGAATATAATATGAACACGATACAAATATAATTACCTGTTAAACATGATACGAATATAATTACCTGTTAAACATGATTCGAATATAATTACCTGTTAAACATAATTCGAATATAATAGTTCAAAAAACATGTAATTATATTAGAATTATATTCGAATCATGTTCATATTATATTCGAATGATATTCGAATTACATTCGAAATATCATATTCAAATTACATGGTTCAAATATAATTCTAATATAATTTGAATTTTGCTCAAAAAATATATTTCGAATATAGGAAAATTCGAATTAATAATTCGAATATAATTAGAAGATGATTCAAATATAATTCGAATATGATTCGAATATAATACGAACATGATTCAAATATAATTTAAATTTTACTCAAAAACTATAATTCAAATATAGTGAAATTAGAATTAAAAATTAGATTATAATTGTAATTCGAATCTAAAAAATTACTAATTTAGTATTAAAATATTTATTTTTATTTATTTTTATTAAATATTAACATTTTAATAAAATAATATTATTAATAATAACAAATAATGGACTAAATTATAAAAACTTGGAAACAAATAGGGGTCAATTTAAGGTAAAAATAGACTTTTTAGTGACTAAATTGAACAAAAAACAAACCTGACAAACTTGACATGTCATTTACCCTTTAAATAAAACCAAACAGATTGACTTATTCAATCCGTTGATGACGTGGCAGGATGTTATTGGCTGAAATTTTTTTAACGGAAAAGGGTTAACGGAATGGGGCAAAATGGGTAACAACGAATTGTTTAAAGGTAAAAAGTGGACAAAATGAAGTATAGGGGGCAAGTTGGGAAATCAGGTACTTTAGGGGAAAAAAGTTGTATTAAGCCTAATTGAAACTATGTGATATGTAATTGAAATTATATGTTTGGAATTGAGGATATACAATTTGTGGTGTATATATGATATGTTTAAAAGTGATATTACATGTGCTATTGGAATCGAAATTCACATGTGAAATTAATCGAAAGGATTGATTGATATATTCTGGAATTTGATTGCTGAATTATATGAATTAAATTCAAAATGTAATTGACAAAGCCCTTGGTATGTATAGCCAGTCTAGATAGTACGACATGCCTAGAGTCTAGAGCTCCATAAGAATCGGTACGTTAGTGTACTCGATTGCTATGGTACGTAAGTGTACCTATTCGCTTAATGTAAATTGACACTAAGATGACATGTAATACGATAATATGAAGTGGTACTTGGGTACCGATTATATGGTGAATTAATTTACATCTTTGTAAAACGTGACTCGAATACCTAGCTAACTATACGAACCAAGACATTGTAACCAAGATAATAATTAAGTAAATTTGTAAACATTGATGTTGAATTCCTTGATTTCGATGAGTTGATAATTGAAATTGTAATGAAGCATGCAATTTATGAATTATAAATTAAATTGTTATTCTGCTACATTTTGCTGCTGCTTGTAATTAAATTGTAGTATTTGTAACTATGATTAGATTGGAAGTATGATTCTTGTTACACTTGCTTGTTTAATTACTTGTGAATTTAAATGTTGGCTAATGATCCAATCGAATGGAATGGTGGAAAAATGTTAAATTAAAGATTTGAATTATTGAGTGATAACTTAAGCAAGAAATTTTAAAATAGATAGACTGAGATTTCCTCACTAAGTACTATAAGTACTTATTACTCGTATTTTTCTTTCTTCCCAAAACTACAAGAAGTAGAGTTATCGGTCTACCCATTGATCTTGTTAGCTCGAAGATAGAAGTATGCCTTTCATTATCTTTGCTATGCTTATGATGGGTGCCTAGCTGTTAGCATGCTAGTTCAGTTTGCACTTACGGTCATGTTTATGAATTATTATCTTAAGACTGTTTAAAACTCTTAAATTAAGTTTCCCTCATTTTGTTATGTAAGTATGGGGTAAATATGAGGTATAGCTTAACATTCGGTATATGTTTTGGGCTGATTTCTTTTTGTTAACTTTTTGTATAGGCAACCGATAGGTTTTAGCAAAAGGTAGCTACCCCGAAATTTTTTTGTATAATGGAAACAAACATTATGGATGATTAATGCATATGTCATATAATGTTATGGATGATGATGCATATATATATATATATATATATATATATATATATATATATATATATATATATGTTAAAGTTAATATGAGGTATAGCTTAACCTTCTAGTTGATCTTATTTGGAATCAATTTTATTTATTAAATGCACCCTTCGAAAGTAATGAAATAAGAATTAGATTGTATATATGTTGTATGTCGAATTTGGGGCAAATAAGATTAAGAATTTAATGTTAGATCTTATATAGATTAAATGAATCGAATTTTAGGTAGGCCCACCTTATAGTATTCGAATAAAAAATATTACACGTTTTTCCGTTGCCTAATTCTAACAAGTTAATACCAATCTCTTTAACGCTCCTTGCCCCTAATCCGAGGTGAGAGGTGTTATATAAAGTGGTATCAGAGTTTTTTAGGTTAATTCCTAAAGTTAATCGAGTCTGCATGCATTTGTATTGCTTCTAAGTATGCCACCCATGAATTGCACACTGAGATAATTGCAATGAGCTTTTCTAATCTTCTTGTTTAAATTTATGATAGAAAATGACGGGCCAAAAGAATGAAAGTTCACACGAATCTTCGAGTGAAGGTGAAAGTGTGAGATTAGCTGATAATCCACCAGCACGAATTGAACTTTCAGAAAAAGAGAAAAATAAAAAGCATGCTCAAATCATTAAGCGAACCACTAAAGAGCCTATTTAAATTCCTGAGCAATTTAGTAGAGAGCATGTTCAGACAACGGAGCGTGAACAACCTCCACCTGAAAATCTTATGGCCCAATATGCTCAACGGAGCGACGAACACCGCTGAACACCACTAACGCTGAATATCGTTGAATACTATTAAACTAATTAATAAAGATTAAAAATTTCAAGGACTCAACATACAATTAATAATTATATTTTTAAAATAATTAAATTATTTTTCATATTAATTTTTGAATTTTTTAATAAGAATAAACTACATATTTAGTACCTCACCTATTTTAGTATTTCTATTTAGATACCCAAACTATTTTTTTAGAAAACTAGTACCTAACGTTACATATTGTTACTATTTTGGTACCCTGGCGGTTAAAAATAAATGAAAACAATGACATTGCTTGGTCAAATAACAATTTTAGTCCCTAAAATTTATACAATCTATGAAATTAGTCCAAAATATTATCAAATTAAACATCATTTTTAATTAGGTTGTATTCTGTTCTAACTGATATTTGTTTCTTTATGAAACTTTAATTCTATTGTTATTTGTTTATAATGTTGTGATCAATGTACTTTCTAACAACATATGAATGCCATGAATAAACCTTATACAATCTAAAAAACCTTTTTAATCTGCTGAATGTACTTCTGGTGTGGAACTTGGGACGTTGAAGTTTGAACTACATTATTACGGTCGGAAGACGAGTGTGATTGTCGATACTGGAAGTGATTTGAGTTGGGTTCAATGCCAACTATGCAAATCTATGAAGCACGGGGACGCCACCTTAAGGTCGTCCCGCGTCCCCAATACGCCTCCGGGACGGGGACGATGCGGGGACGGCTGGGGGACGTTTCCGGGACGTCCCAACTTTATCGGGGACGGTCAAATATAAATCGAGTACGGTCAACGCTAATTGGGGACGTACCCAGGGACGTACCTGAATATATTTAGCTTGAAAAAAAAATTAAAAAAAAAGAGTTACAGAGGTTAAGTTGCAGAAATTTAAGAAGAAGAAGGGGTTGAAGATGAAGAAGAAAACCTGTGAATGTGATATTCTCTTATTTTAATTTATTTCTCATTTATTGGTTTTTGTGGGGCCCAAAAACACTTTAATGATTTCTCACTCTTTCTTGTTTTAATTAATTTTCAGCTATTTATTAAAATAATTAGGGTATTTTTTTACTTTAATTTTTTATAATGATTTTGTATTATTATTATTATTATTTCAAATATAGGTGGTGGAAATAAAAAAAATTCACAAGCTCTTTAATTTTAGAGTTTATGAACTTCATTTAAGGTTTAATGGTTAGTGATTTAATCATAGAAATTTTAAATTTATGGGGTGTTGTTAGAATTTAGAGTCTAGAGTTAAAATTTAAGGCTTGTAGGTTAAAACATAAATGCCTAACCATATTCCTTAAAAATTAAACATTAAACTCTAAACTCTAAATTTTAACACTAAACCAAAAATTCTAATCATAAACTCTAAATTTTAAACCTTTAAACCTTAAAACTAAGAGCCATTGGTGGAAACTTTCTGTTCTCACCGTCAGTGCATGAGATAATTTTCATATATAAAACAACTATATTATAAATTTTATGACTTAAGCTCCTAATTTAGATTTAGAAATTTAATTTCAATACTAATTTTGATTTAAATTAATTTTATTGGCAAAGTAAGTTGTAGACAATTCTTTTTGGAATTATCTCTTAAGTGAGTTGATTTCGAAAGATATTAACAATGTTTGATTTGTGTTGTTTAATATTGTTTTAGACTTAATTTATTGTTTTAGTCTTGAGATTTGATACTTTAATATTGTGATTTACTCATTGATTTTGTTTTCTAATTTTCTAAGAAGTATTGAATTTATTTATGATTTTTTTACATCTATATATAATTTTATTTTTTATATGCCGTACCCTTGCCGTCCCCGTACCTTGTAATTTTAAAAATCGCCGTTTTTTGTCCCCGTATCCATCCCCGTATCCGTACCAGTGCAACCTAGATGCAAATCATGTAATTCACAAGCTTATAGACTCTGGGACCTTTATCACAAGGCTTCCTCCAAAATCTACAAGGCCATGAACGTAGAGTTTCAGAAACAATTTTCAGGCTTCCCGACAACACCAGTTTTCTCGATGCTTTAACCTCAATGCTTACCAAGAAGTAGAAGTTTGACGGAGGAGTCTGACCGAACCTTTTTTATAATGTGTTCGATAAAATCTATAATCCAGGAAAAATAAACATAACAAGAAATGAATTCACAACATATTCTAACAACATTAGCAATGCCATGAATTTTCCATATTCTAACAACAGATTCCTCTATCAAATGTCAATGCTCTACCAACAGTAATCAATTTCCCATATTTAAACCCGAGTCATGACTCCTCTCCGATGCATCCCACCACCGACATATCTCACACGACCCTTGCCATCGGATCTGATAAAACCGTGTATATGTATGAAATCACGACCGTCCAATGATGATTCTATCGCGTCTGAATGGAAAACCTTGGCCATGCTCCGGTAGGATGTCACGTTCACAACATTATAAACAAATAACAATAGAAATAAATTTCCAAATATCCCAGCAAAGAAACAAATCACAGTTGGACAGAATACAACCTAATTAAAAATGATATTTAAATTGATAATATTTTGGACTAATTTCATCGATTTTATAAATTTTAGGAACTAAAATTGTTATTTGACCAAGCAACATCATTTTTTTCGTTTTTTTAACAATCATGGTACCACCGTACCAAAATAGAAACAATATGTAATGTTAGGTACCATTTTTCTAAAAAACAAATAGTTTGTGTACCTAAATAGAAATACGAAAATAGGTGAGATACTAAATATGAAGTTTACCCTTATTAAAAAATTCAAAAATTAATATATGAAAAATAATTTAATTGAATTTTTTAAAAATAATTATTAATTGTACGTTGAGTCATTGAAATTTTTAATATTTATTAATCAATTTAATGGTGTTTAATAATGTTCAGCGTTAGTAGTATCCAACGGTGTTCGTCGCATGTGGTAGATTCATCCAATAAGAAGATAAACTCAAATATAAACTTAAAAAATCAATGAAAACAAGGACCTAAAATTAAAAGATCGAGTGACAGATATAGTGAAACTCATAAAATAAAAACGAAAAGACATCATGACATTAAGTTTTGAATAAGAAATAAAAACCAGTAGAAAAGGAAAAAGAACGTGAAGAAATAAAGAACATAATCTTAAAAATATAAAGAATGATGAAAAAAATAAGCAAAAGATGCACCATCGGAAGGAAAAAACGTACGCATAACTTTTTTTCTTTTAAATTGAATGAAAATATTACATTCTCATGCTGAAATTTAAATTTATAAAAATAAAATAAAATAAATATTATTAGTCATTAGAACAATTAATGAGTCTCTATATACGGTCTGTGAGTGTTCTTTTTTATATCATCTTGATTAAATAATTTTTGAATTTTTTTTAATAAAAAGATCAAAAAATCCTCAAGAAACCAGATGATTCTTGTCCGAAAAAAATGGTTAAAAGACGACACTCCAAACTCTGACCAATGCCAGGTGCAAACCATATTTGAACGTCGTGATTCTTCAAAAGTATATGTTAGATTAAGAAACGACAACATTGGATTATAGCCTCCCCTTAATTATAAATTTATTTATAAATAGATATTTTAAAAAAACTATAAACACGTCATTAAATTAAAATATTATTATGATTAAGTTATTTTATTGTTAAAATTGAAACAACGTCTAATATAATATAGTATAATAGTATTTTTAGTCATTAAATTAAAATATTATATAGTATAATAGTATTTTTAGTCATTAAAATTTATATTTTGTTAGTTTTGTCATAATTCGAAATAATTTAATAAATTTAATCATTTATATTAAAAGATTTCATAATTTGAGATGAAAAGTTTTCTCTGCTTCTTAGCACTTAATACACTATTTTCTGCATGTTGGCACGCTGTTTCTTTTCCTTTGAGTTTATGATGGCTGCTCGTGTTGAGAAAGATCTGACTGGTCTTACAATAGAAGATGACGAGGATCTGGAAATCCCGTTTGAGGAAGAGGAGCAGCACACAAGCATTTCCTATGATCTGTTTTTGGTTGGGCGTTTCTTGACTTCTAGTTTCATTCATTTTCAGCCTATGCAGATGACTTTGGCAAACTTGTGGCGTCCAATGGGAAGAATTTCAATCATTGATATGGGCAATGACATATTTTTATTTAGATTTTACCACACTGTTGATATCGATTGTATTAAATCAGAAGGGCCATGAAATTTTAATTCGCACCTCCTAATCATTCACCGTCTAAAATATGGCGAGGATTCACAAAAGGTTCCTTTGTTCAATTCAAATTTCTGGGTTTTGGCACATGATAAGTTATTATTTTTCATGTTTTTCACATATTAAATCTTATGTTTTAGCACATTAATTTATCTTAAAACCTTTGATTCGGTTCCTATTTGGTTTACATGTGTTTTGGGGCTTTAATGACGTTTTATACGTAAAAGACGAGTTTTGGCACCTTTTCGGCATTTATGGAAAATTCTTCGCGCAAAACCAGTAGCGTTCACAGAATAATGTGTGACCACGGCGCATCACAGACTTTTTAACTTAGATGACAAGCAATCCTACTATAAGAAGGACTTCTACTTTTACCATAATTAGAGTAGTTTAGGGTTGTTTTATTTAATGTAAAGTCTTCCCTTTATTTTTCACCTATAAATAATGATCAAAGGGTGAAGGAAAAATAACCTCAAGTAGTTAAAACCCTATCCTCTCTCTTGTAGCCGTCGACCACCATGAGTGGCTAAACCCCTATTTTCTAGTCAAGTGTAGTTACAAGGATATTATTTCAAGTTTTTAGTGAGATTTTTTGTTCCCAAATTATTTTCATCTTTATTCAAGTATCTTCATATCTTTTGTGCTTCATCATCATGTGTATGTTGGGTTATACGTATGCATGCAACCAAGTCATGGGTTATTGACGCAAATGGTAAGGAAATTCGGGTTAGATTTCCAAAGGTATGAATTCATATTCTTAATAAGTTAACGAGTTAGTGCTTCGTAAGAATATGTTTTTGGGTCTCTATGATTCTTAATGCTATTTGCTACGTTATAATTTTTAGTGGGTTATCTAATAAATTTTAACCTTGATAATAAGAGTTAGTAATTTATGGGTTATTAAATTTTAACCTTGATAATAAATTTTTAGTGGGTTATTAAATTGGCTTCGATGATAGTCGTCGTCTTGCCCTCCCATGATTCGGGAAGTGAATAAATCAACTTTCGAACGAGCTTGTCTTCTGAAATCTCCTCTCCAAAACCTTTGAGTTTGTTGATGATTGTGGAGAACCGATCGAACATGCTCTTGATGTCTTCTTCCGGGTTCATCTTGAAGTTTTCATACTCAAGGTTGAGAAGACCGATCTTGGTCTCCTTCACTTCGTTTGTTCCCTCGTATGTGACTTCAAGCTTGTCTCGTACTTCATTGGCATCTTCATAAGAAGATATTTTTGCATATACATTGGGCCCCATTGTACACAATAAAATGTGCAAGGTTTTATAATGGTTCAAGCTTCTAACAAGCTCTACATCCACTACCTTAGCTTCTAACTAAGGATTTCAACCAATTCACTAAGAATTCTTCCCCTTTTCTTGGCTTAGGAGGCAACCAATTACAACCTAGACTCACTCACTAAGTCTAAAATCCAAAGCTCACAAACCAAGATTTGGGATCACTCTCTAACAAGAGAAAACTTAGCACTCTACAAGGTATGTGTGTGCACTAATAAATCCTTTATTTCCTTTTATGTGACTTCAAGCTTGTCCCATACTTTCTTGGCATCTTCATAAGAAGAGATTTTTGCATATACATCGGGCCCCAATGCACACAATAAAATGTGCAAGGCTTTGGATATTAGTTTCATCATCTTCTTGTCCTTTGCATTCCAATCCACATTCCTCCTTGTTGGCACGAACATTTGTTGCTTGCGTGTAGTGTACTATAAATGATACGCAATTATGGTGCAAGTATACACGTCGAACAAGTAATAAAGTGATGAGTGAGTATCGTCTCCATAGGGATTGGAGGTATTCACGGTTACTGTAACAATAAAGATTGAACTTTTTGCAGATGACAATGCTATAGTAAAAGACATGATGTAAAATAATGCTGAAGCAAAATAGTGCAGAGAAAGATAAGATAACAATATGATAAACAGGTCCCCTTTCGTATGCGAAACTCACTACGAAATGACTAGCTGGGAATGATGGACAACCTAACTTAAGCTTCTTAACGATACTAAGGCTCTCCAGCTATCTTCTATGCTAGGCGAGATTTGCTAAAAGTGTTCCTAAACTATCTCTAGCAAGGAAACTGGGAGTCAGAAATGCTACAGCCATACCTCTCGGCGTAAACTCTTAACACTCCCCTACCCTTCGCGAACTATCATTTTTAGCCCTTGAAACCTATCACTTATCTCTAAGGTAGGTTAGAGTCTGCCTCTCGACAACCACTCCATTGCTTATGAGGGTTTTAATGCTAGCTCTCTCGATTACTAACCCCAACAAACACTTAAAGAACAACCAACTCTCGAGGGCTCTTACAACTTTAAGGAAATGAAAAATGCATAAGCAAAGCATAGAACATGATAAACACTGAAAAAGCCATAACATGCATTAAAAGTACTCAAAATAAAATTATCCATCAAACCCAAGCCACCTAAAATAGTTTGTGGCTGGGCAATATCATCCAATGTATCGTTGCGATAACATCACCGAAGATAAAGATATGGAAAGGAAATCCTATAGCGACAAAAAAAAGGTGAACTCCTTCTCCGCCATGGACTGCGTGACTGTCTTAGGCCCACCACCTCTCTCGAGGCCGGCGAGGCCACTCCTTGGAGCTTCAAAGATGGAGGACACCAAGCTGGATAAGATGAAGATGAAAACTTCTCTCTCCTTGTGACTTTCTCTCTCTTCCGCCTTTTTTTCGCAACACCACTCTCTCTTTATCCAAGCTTTTCTCCCCTTTATATAGTAGAGGCTTCTAGGGTTTTGTGCCCTAAAGATGCCTTGATAATCCCAGGGAATATCCACCGACAAGGTCTGCCACGAGGGGACAAGGAGGGTAGTCTGCAAGTGGGTACCGGCTGCTGCACATGTCAGATCGTCCTTTTCTGCATGTTCACGTACTTCTGCAGCTCACGTGTATCTCACGTGCCGGCCAATATCCACTTCCATCGTGCTAAAGAAATTCCCGACATCGGCTTTCTCTCTTGACTCCTTTCCTGCACACCAACAAAACCAAAACCAACCTTCCGAGCAGTACCCCTCAATATGGTCCAACAACCAGTAAAGATAAAGATGCACCCAGAAGAAAAAAATGCAACCTAAATGTTATGGTATGAACTCAAGAACAAACAAATGCTATAGCAAAAAGGTATGAAAACAAGGATATTTATGCAGTTATCACACCCCTAAACTTAAGCTATTGCTTGTCCTCAAGCAATGAATAGAATAGAACAAAATAATTACTATGACAAAGATTTAACCTAGAGGATTGCTATGGCAATATTTCAGTCCTCAGAAATAACTTAGGCATTGAATATAAACAACCAGAAGTGAGATCTTTAAGAACATTCCTTAGGACTAAGCTGTGTGCGTGTGTGCGTGGCTGCCTTCCTCCTATACTTAAGCTAGTGAGACAAATTTTCAAGGAAGCTCCCTAGTTATACCCTAACTATGTTCTCTAGTTCTTTTCTAATTTTTGACTCCCAAAGATATAAGTTTTCTGCTACGAAGGGTGTCAGCTCATCACACCTACCGTTCTTAACTCTAGATGAGCAGGGAGCAACCCTCTTACCCCCGAGCTAGTAGGCAGAGTCATCACGTGACAACTTTCATTCACTCATACGCTATAGAAATTTTTTATATATATATATATATATATCTGTTTTGTTTTTTTTTGTTTTTTTAACACTATGCTATAGCAAAGCGGAGTGTCCTTCTACAGATATGTCGTAGCATTTACTCGTTTGTTTGAGCACAGGGTCGTCTAATTTTTCTTTTAAATTCTCTAGAGTTTACATATCAGAGTTTATTAGGGTTCTTCCTGAAAAAAGTTTTCTAACAAACTTACTTATAGAAAGAGAGCAGCTGTGTAACATTTTTTTTAACAACTAGATCCTAAAGTCAGTTCTACAGATCTCAACTAGTTGTGTTTTTTCTAACTTAGTTCAGGCCTTTAAGATTTCGTCATCAGACGTCATAAATATATTCATAGACTGTCTCTAGACTAAACAAAATGCCATAGTAAAAATTTTGTTCTATCCTATAATGCATACGTTAAAGCAAAATATTAACTATGAACACTAACACCCCCAAACTTGAGAGATGCAGTGTCCTCAATGCATAAACTAATCTACACTATATGCCATGAATAAATGAAATAAATGAAAAGAAAAAAGTAAGTTACCTCATGGGTGCAGAGGCTATGTCGTATTGTTGGTATTGTCCATTGATGTTTCAGAGGAGTAGTGGTGGTGATCTGCTACATCATCCACACTCTCTGAGGAGACTGGCTGAGCTCTGGGGGAAGATCTGACATGTCTGGCAGTATGTTTGAAGCATGTCTTTGGTCGGGATGTTGTAGCATCTGCTGTTTGCGCATTTTTTGGCTCATGTGTAGGTGTTGTGGCTGTTTCCTGCTGAGGGGGTCCTCATGATCATTGGATATATGCTCGGGCTCAGGAAGTGGGTTTTCTGGTCGTGACGGTGTTGGATTAGTTGCCTTCCTGGTACGTTTTCTTTTCTTGGTCGGGGTAGCTACTGGGTCGGTATCTTCTACAGTTGGTGGAATCACGAGAGTTTCTTTTTCTTGCTGGGCAGTCGGAGTCGTAGGCGTCTTCTTTCTCGGAGTCTTCTTCTTGGTAGCGGGTTGGACGGAGCTAGGGTCACTGGGGGACACTGTGCTTGCTGTAGCTGTGGTGGGGGCTTGCAACAACTCCATGGGGAATAGTGGAAAGGACACGTTTTGGTCATGTAGGAGTTTACTTAAGCAGGATGCTATGGCACAATCACGATGATGGGCATACTTGAAGTACGCCCGCTGGTGTGCCTTCATCAGGCTGAGCTCAATGCTCAGTTCTTCCATTGTTGCCACCAATGCTGCTACTCGTGCTGCAGCAAAACTTTTAGCTCCTCCTTCCACTGTTTGCTGAGGCACATCTTCATTAAATCCTCAGAGTTCCGTAACGGGGGCTGGAGTTAAACCTGTCTTTCCTAAAATAGTTGCATCCACTAGATCATCTATGAAGACTTCTTTTCTTTTACACAAAGCAGTTATCAGGTTAGGGAAAACAAGGGGACTACGAGGCCTTTTTAGACAAGCATACACTTCATCCACTATAATCTTTCCTATGTCAATGCGTCTACCATGTAATATTGAGTGGAGAAGAAAAAGTCTAGAGATGTGGACTGTGGCAGTGTGTAGTGTGGGCATAAGCTTATGTCGCACAAAATGGTTTTGTACCTTGGCCTCAGGTTTGAGGCGTCCTCTCTCGACTGACCTGTTGTTGTCCAGCACCGTTCCCTCAAAACAAATATCCTCTAGCACCTCACGTTGTGTCTGGGCGTCCATGGTTGTCACAAAAGATGTGTGGTGGTCTACAGTGTGCTTAAGCCCATAAAACTTGTTAATTGCTGCAGCAGTAAACTTTATTTGCTCGCCTTGTGCATGAACCGTAGACTGCGTTGGACTTGTGAGGTGTGCGTAGAACTCCTTTACTAGTGATGTACAAATCTCCTCAGGGTGAGCAGCGAAGGTTTTCCACTCATGCTTGCCAATGACATCCATGACTACCTGATCGAATTGGTGTGTTGAGTGCATAAAAGTTATATATTTTACCCCACATTTACCCATATTTTTGCTGCACTCGAGCATGATTAATTGCATTTAGGATAGATTTTTGCATACACATCACAATTAGATAAAACTGCACACATGCTGCTAAATTTGGTCACTTTTACAGGTATCTGATGCGGCAGCAAAGGAGCAAAGGCAAGTTGCAGAGCTGGAGTTGAAGGACAGAAGAGCACTGTCTATCATGACATATGCCATGGCAGCAATGATGACAGAGAGACACTGAGGTGGAAAAGAAAAGTGGGGTTTGATAGATAGAGAATTGTGAGCCGGTCTGTCGTGGATCACTCTCATATTTTTCTGAGCCCTGAAGTAGAAGGAAGACCGGGTCCAAAGTTCAAGGAAGAAAGTCAAAGCAGGAAAATAGGACGAATTAAAGACATCTACTCAGGAGATTTAGTCTTTAATAGAGTTGTACTTTAATTTAAACTTGTATTCTTGCCATATTAGAAAACTTGGACCATAGGCCTATATAAAAGCATGTAATCTGACCTAGAGATGGATATCTAGCTCCTAGACGTCTTCCCCCAAAACCCTAGTCGTTTCTCTCTCTCCATGACAAGTCGTCGTTAACCGGTCAAAATAAATATAAATTAATCCTCTTTCAACAATAAATAAATAAAGAAATTGAATAAGTATAGGGAAAGAGGGTCGATCCGCAGGGAGATTAGCTGGAATTGTTGACTTGAATTTGTTGAATCCGAAATCCCAGGAATATCTGCAAGGAAATAAAAAAAGGGGTGATATTTGATTTCGAATGAAGTAAAAAAATAAAATGCAAGAATTAAGGAAAATAATAGAAAAAAAACCAAATGTGCAAATTAGCCTCGAGTTAGCCTTGTCAATTCCTTCGATCATTGAAATAGATTTTTACTTCGGGGATCATGTCGGTTACAGTCTGCGAGGCCCAACCCGTCGCAACTTGCTTTTCTCTCGAGTAACCAATTCTCCCAAGACTATCTTCGAAGGTTGATTCTTAAACAAATTAGCCACGTCTATCGTCGTTAAAGTGTTTAGTTTGAAAGCAGGAAAAGCCCGACTCAGAAATTGTCTAAAAGTAGAATCGCTTCTGATTTTATCTTTCTTTAGCGGACCGCCGCTAAGAGTGTTCACAGGAAGTCGAAATTGCCACAGGCCGATCCTTCCTCCCAACTATGTCTTTAAACGATTCCAGATCAACGAGCTCTTTTGATTTGAAAAACGATTAAAAACTTTAGTAAGGCCGATTGCCAAACTATCTAAACAGAAAGATAAAAATGTATTCCCGAAAGAATTTAGGCAATGTTCAATTCTCACGATTAGAATTGATTTGGCTAACTCTTGGCTCAAGAAATTTAGCCAAGCATGATATTGATTATCATGCTTAACTTGGTTTTAGAAAAACAATTGAATAACATAAAATAAATGAAAACAAGAAATTAAAGGAAAATGAACTTGAATTAAAACTAAAAATGTTTACAAAGATAAAAAACTAAATGATTGATGGATGGATGATCTAAGCCTTTACCAAGGGTGGTATTTATAGGCTTAGATTTACAAAGATAAAGTGATAAAATAATTTAAAATAATAAACAAAAGATAAAACAATTCAAATGTTTTAAAATTTAAATGCAAGAATCTAATCGGATAAGCTGATAAGCTCTCTCAGAACGTTCCAGAAGCTTCTAGAAGTCGCCACGTCACTGCCACGTCACTGCCACGTCAGACGCGTCGTGCCCGGTGTCGTGCCCATGATGCCAGTCATGACAGGATTATAATAAAAACTGCAGAAATGCCTCATTTTCACTGCTATTTCTAGAATTGGGTCCCTGCACAAAATGTAACGAAAACAACATGTATTAAGCAGCAAGAAGTCCCAATAGCTAGAAAAATAACAAATGAAATATGTCATAATTGAGCACTCATCACTCCATCATGTTCTAAACTTCCCCAAGGGCTAAGGGTTGATCTTGTAAAGTAGTTGTAAGGATTGTATTGTTCGTAGGATTTTCTGTTCAAGTAATAAAACTTCAAGTTTATTTACTCTGGTTTTCAACATCTCAAAAGAGCATCAGGAGAGCATTGTGAGGTTATCCATTTGCTTGATATCGGGAGAGTTAAGCATTCGAAAGGAGTAAATACATGTTTTCCAGTTTATGGCTAAACTATCTTGGCTTAGGGATAAGTACAAGGTTAAGTGGCTAAATAAGAATTCACAAACATTGGTGTTCACCCTTTGATTCACGCCAGGAGGTATCATCCAAGACATGTTCATCAACAGAACTTGGGCCTAGGGATAGGACAAGTTATAATAGGGATTCTTGCCAAACTTGAAGTACGGAGTTGTTGATCGCTGCCGCGACATCAACAGACCTCTACGGCAACAGGTGCTGCCGCGACAGGTACGGCGACAGAACAACAAAATTTCCTCTGAACAGTGCAACACCTGCACTACTGAGAAAATCAATACCGGCCTATTCTCTCAATATGATTACCTTATCTTTTACTTTAGTTATTACTCAAGATTTCTCCAAACAATCATTTAAACTATTTCTTTTTCTTGTGCAACAATTTAAGGATAGAGTTATTTCCAGTCCCTGTGGAGACGATACTTGATACTCTAGTATCACTTTACTACTTGCGTCGTGTACACTTGCACTATTTGCGATAGTCTTATTTACACGCAACAAGTTTTTGGTGCCGTTGCCGGGGACTGGCAACATACCTTTACCTTTTTATTACTGCACTTTGTTTTTATTTTTTGTTTTTAGTTTTTTTATTTCCTCTGTGCCTTTCACAAGGTTCTCTTATTGCTTATGCGTAGATCGAGACGTGGTAAGGAACCTGAGTACGAATTAGACCCAGAAATCGAAGGCACATATCAACTCAGGAACCAAGCCTGACTCTTGATAGAAAGAAACAACTATCTTGAGGAGAGACTGTAAGCAATGGTGAACGGAAGACAAGGCAATAAGGAAGATGAAAACAACAACAATAACCCCAAGGGTAATGTACATCCTCCTAATGATGCCTGAAACGATCTGCCGCCGCCTGCTGCCCCAGCAGCACGACAAACTTGTCGAGAGTACATGGATAACGACCATGTTTAACTGGAAACTACGCTACCAGATGTGGAAGCTAAACACTTCGGATTGAAACCTGCAATGTTCAACATGATAAATTCTGCTGGCCAATTTGGTGGTTCTGCTACTGAGGACACACGTGAACATCTGAAAACTTTCCAGGAGATCAGTGGATCATTCAAACAACCAGGAATAAGCCCGGAAGTACTGAGGCTCATGCTATTTCCCATTCATTGAGGGATAGAGCAAAAACCTGGTGGAATAAGTTAACGTCGGGTTCAATAAGAACTTGGGCGGATCTCTGTCATGAATTTCTTTCTCGTTTTAACCCTTATCAATTATCTAAAAGATTGCGTAACGAGATTGCTACTTTTCAACATGAAGATGACGAACCAATGCATGAGGCGTGGGACAGATTTACGACTCACTTACGAAACTGCCCAATGCATGGATTCCCTGTATGGAATCAGATTGTCAAATTCTACAATGCTGCCAATGCACACACTCGAATGAGGATAGATTCAGCAGCAAATAGGTAATTACTGGATAAAGAACCAGACGATGCAATGCTGGTGTTGAAAAAGTTAGCAAAGAATGATGAGCAGTTTCCTACAGCTCGAAGAGGAAGTAGACGAGGAATATCTGTAAAGGAATACGAACTTGACAACTCGGTCAAAACTCAGATTGCATACCTCACTAAGATAGTTGAAAATCTGTAGCGGAAGGATTCTAAAGTTGTATTTTCTATCGAAGAGGTGTGTGAAACCTGTAACGGAAACCACAGTATAGAGGAGTTTCTTTTACAGCTGGAAGAAGAGATGTATGTTGGAAACTATAACATGAATAAAACCTATGACTCCAACAACTACAATCCAAACTGGAGGAATGACCCTAAATTTTCCTGGAGTAACCCCAACAACGCACTAAACCCTCCAGTCCAGAATAACCAGAACCAAGGAGGTCCCAGGATTCTTTCATGATAGCAACCACAGCTGCAGCCACAACAACATTCGGTAACCACAACAAGCATACTGGAACAGACCCAGGCCACGTTCATGTCTCAAACAGGAGCATATATGGCAAACATGGATCACTTTGTCAAGAAAACCGAATCCTTCATGGACAATACAGAGATGAGAATGACAAACCATGAGGCTACCATAAAATCCTTAGAGACACAGATGGGCCAGGTTTCATAGTTTATAAACCCAAGGCAGAATAGAGGATTCCCTAGTGATGCTGAGGTCACTAGAAAACCCACACATGAGCAGTGCAAGGCTATTACAACGAGGAGTGGGAAACAACTACAAGGGCTGATGATAAAAGAAACATTGAGTAAGGAACCGACCATACAGACACCTGCCGTGAACACTGCCCCGACAAAAGAGAAACAGTCTGTTGTCGTCACACCTTCCACGACAACAGAAGAAACAGAGGAGCAGAAAGAAGAAACTAAAGATCTTGAGCCTCCCCAGATCCGACTTCCATGTGAAGGACGCCTTGAAGATTACCGTCCTCCACCCCTTTTTCCACAGCGGTTAAAGAAACAGAAACATGAGTACCGGCTTAAGAAAATCTATGATATTTTTAAGCAAGTACACATCAACATTCCACTGCTAGAAGCCATTAAGCAGATGTCTGGTTATGCAAAGTTTCTTAAGGATGCAATGTCTAGGAGATCCAGACTTGGGGAATTTGAAACAATGATGATGATAGAAGGATGCATGGCAATCCTACATAAGCGACCACCCCCAAAGAAGAAGGATCCTGGAAGCTTCATCATACCATGCATAATTGGTGACAAGTTTGTGGGTAAGGCACTTTGTGATCTTGGTGCTAGCATTAATCTAATGCCCAAATCTGTATTTCAGAAACTAGGTATTGGAGAAGCAAGGCCCACGACAGTCATGCTGCAACTGGTAGACCGCTCTTACGTACAACCAGAAGGAAAGATTGAAGATATCTTGGTAAAAGTGGATAAGTTTATTTTTTCTGTTGGCTTTCTTGTTTTAGATTGTGAAGTAGATGAAAATGCACCGATCATCCTGGGGAAACCCTTCCTAGCCACAGGCAGAACAGTGATCGACGTAGATAAAGGAGAATTGACTATGAGAGTCAATGACCAACAAATAAAGCTCAATGTTCTCCAAGCAATAAAACAAGCTGATGCAGAGGAAGAATGCAAGGCAATTTCAGAAGTAATCCTAGACCAACCCTGCATCAGATCAAACTGTCACGACATGAAATTTGGTCACTGCCACCGTAGTCACCTTGAAGACTGTCACGACATCATCGACGATAGTGACCCCTTAGACACAGATGCATCTGATACTGAAGGCCTTGAGGAGGTAAATTGGATAGGCACACGTCCTTGTAAGTTCTTCGAGCCTTTGAATTATACCTCGAATGAACATGTAATCCAAAAGCCTTCCATTGAGCAGCCACCTATGTTAGACCTTAAACCCCTACCGGGGCAACTTAAATATGTTTTTCTTGGTCTTAATGATACGCTGCCCGTAATCATCTCTTCTAAGTTAATGCGGGAACAAGAACATCAGCTAATCAGAATGCTACAACAGCATAAGAAAGTTATTGGATGGACCATTGCCGACATCCAAGGCATCAGTACAACGATTTGCATGCATAAGATCCTCCTGGAGGGTGACCATAAGCCGACGATTGATGCCTAAAGACGACTGAACGAAGCTATGCGAGAGGTAGTGCGAAAAGAAATCATCAAGTGGCTTGATGCTGGAATAATATACGCCATCTCGGATAGCAAGTGGGTGAGCCCGATGCAATGTGTACCCAAAAAGGAGACATAATCGTGGTAACAAACAAGGACAACGAACTAATCCCAACCAGGACTGTGAACGGTTGGAGGGTTTGTATGGACTACCGGAAGCTTAATAAGGCTACTCGAAAGGACCACTTCCCCTTACCCTTTATCGATCAAATGTTAGATAGATTAGCGGGAAAGTCTTACTATTGTTTTCTTGATGGTTACTCAGGTTATAACCAAATCACAATCGCACCAGAAGACAAAAAGAAAACAACATCCACATGCCCATAAGACACATACGCCTTTCGAAGAATGCCATTTGGACTGTGCAATGCACCAGCAACCTTTCAACGGTGCATGATGGCAATATTCTCCGACATGGTGGAAGATTTCCTAGAGATCTTCATGGATGACTTTTCTGTCTTTGGAGACAGTTTTGACGGTTGTCTAGGCAATTTACAGAAGGTGCTTGAAAGATGTGAAGAGGCAAACCTTGTTTTAAACTGGGAAAACTGCCACTTTATTGTAGACAAGGGCATAGTGTTGGGATACAAGGTTAGCTGCCACTGCATAGAGGTAGACAGAGCTAAAATCGAAGTTATTGAAAACTGCCGCCACCCACCACAGTCAAGGGAATAAGAATTTTCTTAGGGCATGCAGGGTTTTATCGAAGATTCATTGCCAATTTCTCGAAAATTACTAAACCCTTGTGTCTCCTGTTGGAACAGAATCGTGCCTTTGACTTTAACACTGAATGCACTGAAGCATTCATGATACTGAAGGAAAAGCTGGTAACAGCCCCAATAGTGCAGCCACCCGACTGGAGCTTATCATTCGAGATAATGTGTGACGCTAGTGATTATGTTGTCGGGGCAGCACTAGGGCAGGTAAGGAGAAACTCTTCCATGTGATCTATTATGCCATCAAAACTCTAAATGATGCCCAGATAAATTACACCACAACGAAAGATTTACTAGCTGTGGTGTTTGCAATTGACAAGTTCTGACCATATATACTTGGAACAAAAGTGGTGGTCCGTACAGATCATTCAGCACTCAAATATCTGTTCACCAAAAAGGATGCCAAGCCAAGATTGATACGTTGGATTCTGCTGCTGCAAGAATTAGACATTGACATCAAGAACAAAAAGGGGACAAAAAACCAAGTAGAGGATCACTTGTCAAGACTAGAGATGGGAAGGAATCAAGAGAAAAACAAGACCAACATACTGGAAACTTTCCCAGACGAGCAGTTATTCACTGCCACTAGTACTACCGCGACAGCCATGGCGGCAGGTAAGTTCCCTGAAACCCCTTGGTATGCTGACATTGTCAATTACATTGTAAGTGATTTATTACCTCATGAACTTAATTATCAAGCTAAGAAGAGGTTCCAAAATGATGCAAAACATTATTATTGGGACGAATCTCTTCTCTTCAAGCACTGTGCAGATCAAATCATCAGGAGATGCATACTACAAGAGGAACAAAAAGAAGTGCTTCACCATTTCCATGCTTCCCCTTTTGGAGGACATGTTGAGTTGTGTGGGGCTCGATTCGATCAACCAATATTGCTCACCAAGTGGTGGAGAGGTGGATATTTGGGTGGAATGGTTAAGGAAGCTAAAATAAAGATTGACACAATGATTTATAGTGGTTCAACCTTCTAACCAAGGTCTACATCCACTACCTTAGCTCCCCACTAAGGATTTCCCAATCAATCCACTATTGATTCGTCCCCTTTTCTAGGATTAGGAGGAAACCCTTACAACCGGTCAAGCTTCTACCCAAAGCCTTGATCAAAACCCTCTTTTACAAAGAGATAATAAAAGCAAACTTAAACCCCCTAATAGGTGTTTGTTTGCACAATGAAGCACTCACCCAAAACCTAAAACACTTGAGCAAATTTTGACAATTTTGGCTCACTAGTGTTTGTCTATACAAGAAATGACAAATTAAGCACTAAGACAATTTCTTGATCATTTGATGTTTTACAATATGAGCATTAGCCTTCTCTTGATGCTTGGAGGTCCCTTTTATACTCCTAAATGAGTTTGTAGCCGTTACTAGCCGTTGGGGATGAATTGGAGCCGTTGAGGACTTTATTTCCCTTCATAAATGCTATTCTGCAGCAGTCAGTATCGATACATGTGGAACGGTATCGATACGACCTTCTTGAGGAAATAGCCGTTGGGCTCTTGCCAACATAGGCGTATCGATACGCTTGAGGGCGTATCGGTACGGGTCCATATTTGAATGGCCGTTGGGAAATAGCCGTTGGGGTGGTTGAACAGGGATCGGTACGCTTACCTGGCGTATCGAAACGATCCCAGTCCGTATCGATACACTAAACCCTTGTATCGATACAGGTTTTGACAGTGGCCAAACTGGGGCAAAAAGGTATCGGTACGGGTACAACCGTATCGATACTGGTAACGTGAAATCACAAGTTTGGCTATTAAAATCATGAAAACTCTTTGCCAAAAACCTCTTAAAATACCTCAAACATAATTTCAAGTTGTTTGGACTTAAAAACAAGTTTTAAATTCTTTTCAAATTAGTCCAAAACATTTTTCAATTATTATATCAAAACATTAGTTCTACAATCTCCCCCTTTTTGATATAATAAAACTAACTTGAAAAATTGTTTGAGATTCTCCCCCTTTGACTTTAAAAATGTGAATAAGAGATTAAATGAATGAAATCAAATAAAGCTCCCCCTTATTCATTTGAAAATTCAATTTTGCAAACCATACCATTTCTTCCCCTTTTTGTTATATCAAAAAGAATTTAAACATTAAGTTCAAAGTAACAATAGAGGTAAAAAATTTGATGAAAATAAGAATTTTGGTTTTAAAATGGCTCCCCCTTACTCAAAACATCATCGAAAAGTTAGTCCATCATATATGATCGTCTAGTTGAATTTAAACTAAAATAGAAAAATGAAAGCAAAAACAACTAGAAATATTACCAACACTTGAATTCAAGGGAGGATGTGAAGCCTTCCTTCTCCAAGTGTTCTTCCTTGTGTGCATGAAGCTCCCCCTTAATGTTTGACTTGTTGAACATCTCCATCACACCTAGCAATAGACAATCAAGTAATTTTTGGTATCCAAATTGCTTTGGATCCATAAACGTTAGTTGCACAAAATTTAGTCCCCTTAGGAATCCATTTTTCAATGTCATCCTTTTTAATTGAAGTATTAAGTCCTTTTGGGACCCAAACACTTCTAAAACATTTTCCATTCACAAATCTAGGGGCACTAGATTGTCTAACATAAAAATTTGATTTTCCAAAATTGTTTTTCTTTTCTAGCTCTTTGGAAATCAAATCTTTTTCTTCTTGAACTTTTTGAAGCAATTTTTGTAAATCAAGGCATTTTAATTCAAACTCTTCAAGTTTTGCTTCAAGTTCAAGTTTGGTTTTAGAAAGCAAATCATTTTGAACTTTTAACTTTGAAATCAATTTATTGTTTTTCAAAATGTGGCTTTTAAAATCTAAAACCAAATCATCATAGGCATCTTGTAATTCATCAAAGGAATAAGAACATGAAGTAGATGAATTAGAAGTTACCCTTGAATCTTCTTCGATGGCCATAAGGCAAAGGTTGGCTTGTTCATCGTCAGTGGAGTCTTCATCACTCCAAGTAGCCACATATGCCTTCTTCTTATGGCTAGAAGTGCTTGCCCTCTCCTTTCTTTTAGGTTCTCGTTCAAGCTCTCTCAATGCTTTCTTCATGAACGGGGCACACTTCTTGAAGAGATGAACTATCTCTTCATCTTCATCCTCCTCTTCACTTGTGTAGACATGATGGCAAGTGGAGGATTTGAGAGCCATGGCACTTGCATTGATGCCAAGCCCTTTGATTTTCTTCTCTCCCACAGCTCTAATTTCTTCCCTCTTCTTCTCATCCTCCTTGTTCTTCTTCATGATTTGATGAGTAAGAAGTGACCCCATGAGTTCATCAAGCTTTAAAGTTTTCAAATTTTTGGCTTCGATGATGGCGGTCCTCTTTGAGTCCCAAGACTCGGGAAGAGAGTAGATGAGCTTTCGAACAAGCTTCTCCTCCGGGGTGGCTTCTCCATATCCTTTAAGACCATTTGTGATTGTGGAGAACCTATCAAACATCTTCTCGATGTTCTCTTCCGGATCCATTTTGAAGTTCTCAAACTATAAAGTTAGGAGCCCAATCTTGGTCTCCTTAACTTCATTTGTTCCCTCGTATGTGACTTCAAGCTTGTCCCATACCTCCTTGGCACTCTCACAAGAAGACATCTTCTCATAGATGGATGGACCAAATGCACATAATAGAATGTGCAAGGCTTTGCAATTTAGCTCCATCTTCTTGCAATCGTCGGCACTCCATTCCGCTTTACTTCTTTGAGGCACGAACGGACCATCTTCAACTACATCCCATATCTTGTAATCTTTTGATTTGATGAAGAACTTCGTCTTTGTCTTCCAATGGGCATAGTGAGTTCCGTCAAAGAAAGGCGGTTTGTCGATTGATTGTGCCATTTAAGCCGGTTGATGAAATAGTGATCGAGCTTGCCGGATCTTCTCAATATGATGTTAATCCTCTTCGATTGAGCCAAGCTCTGATACCAATTGTTGAGTTGTGTGGGGCTCGATTCGATCAACCAATATTGCTCACCAAGTGGTGGAGAGGTGGATATTTGGGTGGAAGGTTAAGGAAGCTAAAATAAAGATTGACACAATGATTTATAGTGGTTCAACCTTCTAACCAAGGTCTACATCCACTACCTTAGCTCCCCACTAAGGATTTCACAATCAATCCACTATTGATTCGTCCTCTTTTCTAGGATTAGGAGGAAACCCTTACAACCGATCAAGCTTCTACCCAAAGCCTTGATCAAAACCCTCTTTTACAAAGAGATAATGAAAGCAAACTTAAACCCTCTAATAGGTGTTTGTTTGCACAATGAAGCACTCACCCAAAACCTAAAACACTTGAGCAAATTTTGACAATTTTGGCTCACTAGTGTTTGTCTATACAAGAAATGACAAATTAAGCACTAAGACAATTTCTTGATCATTTGATGTTTTACAATATGAGCATTAGCCTTCTCTTGATGCTTGGAGGTCCCTTTTATACTCCCAAATGAGTTTGCAGCCGTTACTAGCCGTTGGGGATGAATTGGAGCCGTTGAGGACTTTATTTCCCTTCATAAATGCTATTCTGCAGCAGTCAGTATCGATACACGTGGAACGGTATCGATACGTCCTTCTTGAGGAAATAGCCGTTGGGCTCTTGCCAGCATAGGCGTATCGATACGCTTGAGGGCGTATCGGTACGGGTCCATATTTGAATGGCCGTTGGGAAATAGCCGTTGTGGTGGTTGAACAGGGATCGGTACGCTTACCTGGCGTATCGAAACGATCCCGGTCCGTATCGATACACTAAACCCTTGTATCGATACGAGTTTTGACAGTGGCCAAACTGGGGCAAAAAGGTATCGGTACGGGTACAACCGTATCGATACTGGTAACGTGAAATCACAAGTTTGGCTATTAAAATCATGAAAACTCTTTGCCAAAAACCTCTTAAAATACCTCAAACATAATTTCAAGTTGTTTGGACTTAAAAACAAGTTTTAAATTCTTTTCAAATTAGTCCAAAACATTTTTCAATTATTATATCAAATCATTAGTTCTATAAGACACTTGGGAGAAAATAAAACTGCTGCCAAGGTTCTGCAATCTGGGTTCTATTGGCCTACATTGTTCAAGGATGCACAAGCTTTTTACAAGAGCTGTGATAAATGCCAAAAGACTGGAAACATATCTAGAAGGCATGAGATGCCACTGCAGAACATTCTTGAGGTCAAAATTTTTGATGTTTGGGGAATCAACTTCATGGGACCATTCCCAGCCTTCTGTGGGAATCTATACATCCTGCTGGCAGTAGACTATGTGTCTAAATGGGTAGAAGCTATCGCCACTCAAAAGAACGATGCCAAGACCTTGCAAAGGTTTCTCCACAAGCATATCTTCTTAAGGTTTGGCATCCCAAGGGCGACCATTAGTGATGAGGGTAGGAACTTTGACAACAGGGTAATTCCTAGTGCACTAAAGAAATACGGAGTAAAGCACCGAATTGCAACAACATATCACCCTCAAACCAATGGGCAGGCCAAAATCTCAAATAGAGAACTGAAGAACATCCTAGAAAAGATGGTAAAACCAACTCGAAAGGACTAGTCTCTTCATCTAAATGATGCACTCTGGGCCTACAAGACTGCATTTAAAACGCCATTGGGAATGTCACCCTACCGTCTCATCTACGGAAAAACTTGCCATTTACCTGTCGAGATTGAACATAAAGCATATTGGGCTATCAAGACAGTTAACATGGACTGGAGAAGGCAGGGTAGAAAAGGCTACTGGACTTGAATGAAATTGAAGAAATTCGAACCATGGCCTACGGTAACGCCAAAATCTACAAGGACAAAACAAAGAAGTGGCACGAGAGAAAACTGTTGCCACGACAGTTCTGCCCAGTGCAGAAGGTGTTGTTGTTTAACTCTAGGTTGAAGCTCTTTCCAAGAAAGCTTAAATCTAGGTGGTCTGGCTCTTTCCAAGTACTCCAAGTTTTTCCCCATGGTGCCATTACAATTAGATCAATCAAGGATAGGACCCAATTCAAAGTCAATGGAAGTAGTTAAATTAGGAGATGCCCCTCAAGGCATCCCTAATTAACTTAGTTTTATTTTATTTTATTTATTTTAGTTTATTTATTTATACTTTTAGGAAATAAGATTTTAATATATTGTTTATTTTAGTTTTCAAGTAAATAAAAGAATCAAATCAAAGAGGAGGAATGAACCAGCCCACCACATTCACAACAACCCATAAAGCCCAATGGAACAAACCTGTTGTGACAGCCTCTTACCAGCTGTCGCGGCAGACACGGAAAATATAGCTTGTCACAGAGTTGTCGCGACAAACATGGAAACGCGTAACAAACGCGTAGTAGACACGGAAACGCATGGCAGACGCGTCAAGAAACCGCATGACAGCTGGCCCCATTATTCGCGCCACCAGTTACATTTCCAACGGGCAGAAAATCCTGTTCTATATAAACCTCTACTTCCATTTCATTTTCACCTCATTCTCATTCTCTCTACTTTTCTTTCAAAAATTTTAGCTCTCAAAAAAATTTCCTTTATTTTTCCACAGTTTCCCCGCAATGACTACTCGATCAACCCGAAGGAGTGCTGCCTCCACCTCTGCCACGACAGCCTGTACACCCAGCCACAGTAGAATCCCCAGACGATTCTCAACGGCACATTCAGAGAAGAGATACTACGACTCCTTCCAAAAACAAGAGATGTGGGAGGAGAGAGGCTTCACCAACACTACTAAAACGGGGGATCTCGAGCTCGAACCATTCATTTCCAAGAAAATCATAGTGCTAAGGTGGCAGATGTTTACTGTCCAGCCGGAGGAGATGAACGTCACATTAGTTCGTGAGTTCTATGCAACCATCTCGTCTAAAGATGCCACGATAGTGATCGTTAGGGGCAAGGAAATTTCTCTTGAGGCAGCCTGTATAAACACTCTTTACGCCCTCTATGTGAGCAAAAAGGAAGATGCACATAGAAGATTCGTCAATAGTCTGTCGCCGACAGACTACGATGGCATCATGGCAGACTTGACAGAAGCAGGCACCCAACAAGCACAGATGGACGGTGCGAAGAACCCAGCTCACACCAGCTGCCAAACTTTGGAATCATTTCGTGAAGAAATGCCTTATGTCAACATCACACAACACAACGATAGACCGGCAGAGACTTGCCCTCGTGTATTCAATCATCAACGAGCGGCAGATCAACGTTTGTAAATATATCTGTGACGGCATTTTCGAGTGTGCACTCAGACCAATGCGCCCCCTTTTCTTCCCTTACTTGATCACCACACTCTGCCGAGTCAACAATGTGCTGGAGATCGATGAAGATGTAAAGATCCAAGGCAAGGGATCGACCCAGCAGAACATTTACAGTCTGATGGAGCTGAAGCCTGCCACCCCTAGCATATATGGACCCCACTACCGCGACAGAACCAATAGCAGAACCTGATTCCACAAAGCCTGTCGCGGTAGAACCTGAGCAGACTGAAGCCGCACAACTGACAGACACCTCCAACCAAGTCTTGCACATGCTGAAAAAGATGAAGGAACGCCAACTGGGCTTCATGGGATTCATGAGGAATTTCACTACTGCTACAGTAAACTTCATTAAAGTTGATTTAAATTATCCCAACGTATAGTTTCCCTCTTTCCCAGAAAATCTTTTTGCCACCCCTACATCTGCTGCCGGCCCTAGAACACCCACACCAACTACTGCCTCCACCACACCACCTACCACGACCGAAGATGGCGACCGACGATCTGCCACTCCACGAGGAGAAAAACAGAAGGAACCAGTACCAGAGATCGATCCGAAGTACTTCGAAGGTTTCTCCTCATCCTCAGTCTGGCAGGATGACTCTGACTCGGAGCTTTCTGTCATCCGTGAAATAGCCAAAGACTTTCCTCCAATGAAGAAGAAGAAGTTGAACGAAACTGTTGAGGGACCCTGTCACGACAGATCGAATGATAACAACAACAACAACAGCAGTGATGACGACCTCGAGGTCCTGGACAAGGCCCCAAAGATATCACCTACCCGAGTTCAGCCACCCCGAGAGGACAAAAAGAAGGTAGCCTCACCATCTCCCACTCTCAAGCCAGCCTCGGCCATCAAGGTAACTGCCCGCCGGTAGCTCCACATCAGCAGCAGCAGCGACGACAGCTCATCAACTTAAGTGTTTTTCTTTTATGCTTATCGTTTCTGCTGTTTATTTCATCTATTTGTGATGTTTTCTTTTTTCTTGTTTTTCATTTTATTTTGTTGTCATGCATTGAGGGCAATGCAACCCTTGAGTTTAGGGGTAGGTAGCCCTCTGTTATTTAAATGAACTTTTTAAATCGTGTCTTATCTTAGTTATTTTTGTGTCAAAAATAAAAATTTGGCTCAAGTCTCTGAACTGCACTTACCTGCCGCGACAATCTCTGTCGTGACAGTGCCTTTAGGATGTTTTAGTAATTATTCAGAACCTTGCTATAGTTCTAAACTCCAAAAACACTTTTGTGACTTATATGATGTCTAGACTACTGTTAGTGAACTAGAGTAGAAAAGCTTAATCACTTGAGTTGCCCCTAGAGGTGCCTAACACCGGCTCTAGGAAGATAGCTAGAGGTGCCCAAACCAAGCTCTAGTAAAAACAAAATAAGAAAAACTTGAGTCTAAATTCAAAAAAAACTAAAGGAGCCTAAGAATTGCCTCCAAGAAAAAAAATTAATTTGGCATAAAAATCAAGTGAGTAGCATAACTATTCTAGTTGCTAAAAGAGTCTAAGCACATATTTGTTCACAAAACCTACACACACTTGCACAAGAATTATAGCATTGTTCCGGATGAATCCATAAACAATAGAGAAGGTACTGCTCTTGAAAGTGAATGGGCTGTAGGTAATGGTAGTTCACTAAATTAAGCCAAGCCAAAAAGTTTTCATTCATAGTTAGGTTGCATCTGCTTGAGGACAAGCATCAACTTGAGTTTTGGGGTGTGTTGAGTGCATAAAAGTTCTATATTTTACCCCTCATTTACCCATATTATTTGCTGCACTCAAGCATGATTAATTGCATTTAGGATAGATTTTTGCATACACATCACAATTAGATAAAACTACACAGATGCTGCTAAATTTGGTCCCTTTTACAAGTATCTGCTACGGCAGCATCCGGGGAAGCAAAGGATCAGAGGCAAGTTGCAGAGATGGAGTTGAAGGACATAAGAGCACTGTCTGTCGTGACATCATTCGTGGCAACAATGACGATAGAGAGACACTGAGGTGGAAAAGCAAAGTGGGTTCGATATATAGAGAATTGTGAGCCGGTCTGTCGTGGATCACTCCCATATTTTTATGAGCCCTGAAGCATAAGGAAGGCCAGGTC
Organism: Hibiscus tridactylites; assembly: GCA_958450335.1. Lineage (NCBI taxonomy): Eukaryota > Viridiplantae > Streptophyta > Magnoliopsida > Malvales > Malvaceae > Hibiscus > Hibiscus tridactylites. Next base: position 65,354,769 of record OY288281.1, on the reverse strand, counting down.
CAAAGTTCAAGGAAGAAAGTCAAAGAAGGAAAAGAGGACGAATTAAAGACATCTACTTAGAAGATTTAGTCTTTAATAGAGTTGTACTTTAATTTAAACTTGTATTCTTGTCATATTAGAAAACTTGGACCCAAGGCCTATATAAAGGCATGTAATCTGACCTAGAGTGGGATATCTAGCTCCTAGCCGTCTTCCCCAAAAACCCTAGTCGTTTCTCTCTCTTCATCATATTCTAAACTTCCCCAAGGGCATCAGGATTTTTCTAAGGATTGTATTATTCTTAGGATTTTTCTGTTAAAGTAATAAAACTTCAAGTTTATTTACTCTGGTTTTCAACATCTCAAAAGAGCATCGGGATAGCATTGTGAGGTTATCCATTTGCTTGATATCGGGAGAGTTAAGCATTCGAAAAGAGTAAATACGTGTTTTCCAGTTTATGGTTAAACCATCTTGGCTTAGGGATAAGTACAAGGTTAAGTGGCTAAAGAAGAATTCACAAACATTGGTGTTCACCTTTTGATTCACGCCGAGAGGTATCATCCAAGACGTGTTCATCAACAGAACTTGGGCCTAGGGATAGGACAAGTCATAACGGGGATTCTTACCAAACTTGAAGTACGGAGTTTTTGATTGTTGCTGCGACATCAACAGACCTCTGCCACGACAGGTGCTGCCGCGATAGGCACGACGACAGAACAACAGAAGTTCCTCTAAACAGTGCAACACCTGCACTACTAAGCAAATCAATACCTACCTATTCTCTCAATCTAATTACCTTATCTTTTACTTTAGTTATTACTCAAGATTTCTCCAAACAATCATTTAAACTATTTCTTTTTCTTGTGCAAAAATTTAAGGATAGAGTTATTTCCAGTCCCTGTGGAGACGATATCCGATACTATAGTATCACTTTACTACTTGCCTCGTGTACACTTGCACTATTTGCGATAGCCTTATTTACACGCAACAGTCGTCTTCCTCTTTAGGGTATTTAAACCCTAGTTCCGGAAAAACATTCCTATCTTTGAGTTTTGTCCATCGCTCCTTTGCTGCTTCATCGAAAAACTTAGAGATTTTCAGGACTGGTGGTTTCTTGGGGTGATCGGAAGTTTCAGGGGCATTCTTGCAACGAGCCATGAAGGGTTATTTTTGTTGAAAAACGGGGGAATGAATATGTGAGGAGAAAAAATGGTGAGTGTTTTGTGTTCTTGGGAGAAAATCGAAGAGATGAAGTGAAGAAGAAAAAGTTAGAGTGTTGAAGAAGATGAAGAAAGTGAAGGGATGAGTGATGATGATGAAGAAAATATGGGATGTTGAAAAAGGTGGGGGAAAACTGATGAATTAATAGAAGAGGGGGAGTGATGGGACGTGTGCAGGCTTTGAGGGAGAGAGAAAAAGTGGGAGTTAATGTGATAGTTGACGACTGGAGAGAGAATATGTGGGTTTTTGTGGCTAGGGTTTCACCTCATTAATTAGGTGAATATTCTCTCTTTTTCTTTTTTGTTTTCTCTCTCTTTTTTAATTCATCCTCCCCACTTTTTCGGATAAAACCTCTCCTTATCTTTTTCTTTTCCCCTTTTCTTTCGTACTTCCAAAAGTGGATAAAAACAAACTCCATATCCTTCTCCCTTTTGCTACCAACCCTGTAGATGGCATGCTCTCATGCTCTGTACTTGACATTGTACTAGGAAAGAGAAAGCCTTGTACGAGGGTCACGTGAAAAGATATGAAAATTAAAAACAAAGATAACATAAAACTAAACTAAAAAGAAAAGCATTATTTATGAACATGCTGTAGCATAAAAGATAGAGTTTAGAGGGGCAAACTTTCAAGGATCGTGAAGATCCAGGTGTGACTTGTCTCTGAGGATAGGGGTTCCATTGTACACCTTCAAGCGTTGGCCATTGACCTTGAAGACTTCACCATCGTCCAACTTCTTGATATCAACCACGCTATGAGGGTACACCTTGTGTATGATGAATGGTCCTGACCACCTTGATTTCAGCTTTCCAGGAAAAAGCTTTAGCTTGGAATTGTAAAGAAGCATTTGTTGACCTTCTGAGAAATGCCTTGGCAAAATGTGTTTGTCATGCCACTTCTTGGTTTTCTCCTTGTAGATGCGAGCATTCTCATATGCTTGGGCTCTAAATTCCTCCAGCTCATTAAGCTCTAGCAACCTCCTCTCATCAGCATATTGGGCATCCATGTTGAGTTTCTTGATTGCCCAATAAGCTTTGTGCTCAAGCTCAACGGGTAGATAACACTCCTTGCCAAATACGAGCTTGAAGGGTGACATGCCCAAAGGTGTCTTGAAGGCTGTCCTATATGCCCAAAGTGTTTCATCCAACTTAGGGGACTAGTCTTTTCTCTTAGGATTAACCATCTTCTCCTAGATTTGCTTGATGTCATGGTTGGAAACTTCAGCCTGTCCGTTCGTCTACGGATGATATGATGTAGCAATCTTGTGCCCGACTCCATATCGATGCAATGCTTTAGAAATGAGCTTGTTGTCAAAGTGAGTTCCTTCATCACTGATGATGGCTCGGGGTACTCCAAACCTCGTGAAGATGTTCTTGTGAAGAAACTTCATGACATTCTTGGAGTCATTCATTGGGGTGGCAACAACCTCCATCCATTTTGACACGTAGTCGACTGCTAGCAAAATATATAGATCTCTATATGATGTAGGAAACGGGCCCATGAAGTCAATTCCCCACACGTCAATGATTTCAACCTCCATAATATTTTGCAATGGCATTTCATTCTGCCTGGAGATGTTCCCCGTTCTTTGGCATCTATCACAAGTCATGTATAACTCGTGTGCATATGTAGGCCAATAGAATCATACTTGAAGAACTTTTGCAGCACTCCTAGCACCACCAAAATGCCCTCTACATGGTGATGAATGACAGTGGTATAGAATGCTATAGTATTCTTCCTCTGGAACACACCTCCTTATGATCTGATCAGGACATTGCTTGAACAAGTAGTGTTCATCCCAATAGTAGAATCTTGCATCATGTCTAAATTTCTTGAGTCCCTGGCCAGATAAATCAGGAGGCAAAATACCACTAACAAGATAATTAACAATATCAGCATACCACAGAATTGATGTAGCAGCTAACAGTTTCTCATCAGGGAATTCCTCCTTAATTTCAGTTTCATTACCTTGTGTGATAGCATTTTCTAGCCTAGATAAATGATCAGCTACCTGGTTCTCACATCCTTTCCTATCTTTAACTTCTAAGTCAAATTCTTGTAGCAAGAGTATCCACCTAATAAGTCTAGGTTTAGCATCATTTTTAGTCACTAAGTACTTAATGGTTGAATGATTGGTATGAACTATAACCTTAGTGCCTATCAAGTATGACCTAAACTTATCAAAGGCAAATACTACATCAAGCAATTCTTTTTCAGTAGTGGTGTAATTGATTTGTGCATCATTCAAAGTGCGACTAGCATAATAAATAAAATGAAAGAGTTTACCTCGGCGTTGTCCAAGTGCTGCGCCGACGGCGTAGTCACTTGCATCACACATCAGCTCAAATGGATCGTTCCAATCAGATGGAATGACAACTGGTGCTGAGATAAGCTTCTTCTTCAGTTCTTGAAACGCGCTATAGCAATCTTTGTCAAACACAAATGGTTGATTTTGCTGTAGCAAATTGCATAGCGGTTTTGAGATCTTCGAAAAATCCTTGATGAATCTCTGATAGAAGCCAGCATGCCCTAGGAAGCTTCTCACTCCCTTGACAGTAGTGGGGGGAGGTAGTTTTTCAATGACCTCGATCTTTGCTTTGTCAACTTCTATCCCTTGCTTCGAGATCTTGTGGCCTAAAATCTTTCCTTCCGTTACCATGAAATGACATTTTTCCCAATTGAGCACCAAGTCAGCTTCCTCACACCTCTATAGAACCTTGGCAAGATTGCCCAAGCATGTGTCGAAGTCATCTTCGGAGACCGATAAGTCATCCATGAAAATTTCTAAAAATCCTCAACCATGTCTGAAAAGATAGCCAACATACATCTTTGAAAAGTTGTTGGAGCATTGCAGAGACCAAAGGGCATTCTCCAAAAAGCATAAGTTCTATAAGGGCATGTGAAAGTCATCTTCTCTTAGTCTTCGGGTGCTATAGCAATCTGGTTATACCCAGAATACCCGTCGAGGAAACAGTAGAATGCCTTGCCCGCTAGTCGATCTAACATCTGATCAATGAATGGGAGGGGAAAATATTCCTTCTTGGTTGCCTTTTTGAGCTTCCTATAGTCCATGCAAATCCTCCACCCCGTGACGGTTCTAGTAGACAATAACTCATTCTTCTTGTTGCTTACCATAGTCACGCCTCCCTTCTTTGGTACACATTACACCGGGCTGACCCATAAGCTATCAAATATCGGGTAGATTACTCCAGCATCGAGCCACTTGATTATCTCTTTCATCACCACATTCTTCATGATTGGATTTAATCTCCTCTGGGGCTCAACTGAATTGTTGTGACAATCATCAAGCAAACTTTTGTGCATACATATAGTAGGGCTTATACCCTTCAAATCAGCCATAGTCCACCCTATCGCATTTTTATGCTGTAACAACATATTTACTAAACTAGTTTCTTGCTTAGGTGTAAAACTAGATGAGATTATCACAGGCAAAGTTTCATTGCTCCCTAAATAAGCATATTTAAGATGTGATGGCAAAGGTTTTAGTTCTAGAGTAGGTGCATGCTCAAGAGAAGGTTTAGGAGGTACAAATTCTGAAAAATCAAGAGGTTCAAAGTGCGTACCTGGTCTAGCCTCGAGTCGACTAGACTCCTCAAGTTCCCTTGAGAGCTCTTCTAGGTCTGAATCATCATCTTTGTAGAGTGCTTCAAACTCTTCCATTTGCATCTCATTGCTACATCAAAACTCATCAGTTACATTCTATGTTGTAGCATCTATATATTGGCATACTCTTGGGTTGTCTGCATACTTGAGGGTGTCATGAATATTGATTGTGACCGTCTGATCAGCCACTCGCATCGTGAATTCACCCTTCTCACAATTGATCAAAGCTCGCATGGTGGCTAAAAATAGCCTTCCCAAGATAATGGGTGTGTTGCTGTCAACTTCACAGTCGAGGATTAAGAAGTCGACTGGAAAGATAAATTTGTCCACTTTTACCACAACATCTTCAATCCTTCCTTCTGGGCAAACATGAGAATGATCTGCTAGCTGTAGCACAACCTTGGTGGGTTGTACCTCTCGAATTCCCAGTTTCAAAAAAATCGACTTAGGCATCAAGTTAACACTTGATCCCAAATCACAAAGTGCTCTTCCAAAAAACTTGTCGTCAATAGCACATGTGATAGCAAAACTACATGGGTCGTTCCTCTTAGGTGGCAGCTTGCTTCACATAGAATAGCATTCTTCTGCTATAGCGACGATTTCTTGCTTCTCGACCTTCCTCTTTTTCGTGACTATATCCTTAAAGAACTTGGCATACGTTGGCATCTGATCAATGGCCTCCAAAAATGGGACATTGATGTGTAATTTGTCAAGGATATCTACAAATTTCTAGAACTGAAGGTCTTCTTTCTGCTTCTTGAGTCGTTGAGGAAAAGGAGGTGGGGGTCTAACTTCATTTGTCTAGACTAGTGGAGTTGCATCTTTTGCTGTAGCAAAAGTAGGCTCATCCTCCGGTGTTTCTTTTGCTATAGCTTCCTCACCCTTCTCTTCAACTGGAGGATCTTGTAAGTTATCTTCTTCGTGAGACAGTTTTGGTTGAGAGTCCTCATTCTCTTTTCCCCCAAACTTGTCTTCCTTGCTAATTTCCTTGCCACTCCTTAATGTGAGTGCGCTGCATTGTTCCTTGCTATGGTGCTTAGTGGCTTTAGTGTCACTAGGCAGACTTCCTTGTGGTCATGCAAGCAAGGTTTGAGCTATCTGACCAACTTGTGTTTCTAATGCTCGGAGGGAGGAACTATGGCTTTGCAATAAGGCTCCTTGATTCTTAATGTTTGCTGCATGATCCTGTAGCAAAACTTTCGTGGTTCCCATGAAATCTTTTGCCATAGCCATAAATTCTTTGAATGTAGTCTCCAGCGAACTGTTTGATGAAGATGATGCTCCCTTGTGACCTTGCCATGGCATCATCTGGTTAGAAGATGGTGCTTCGATCAGATTTTGTTGTGGCGCTGGCTGAGCAGAATTGATGTGCCCCTAATTACCCAAACTGAAATTTGGATGCTGACGCCATCCTGGGTTGTAGGTATTAGAGTATGGATTGTTGTTGCGATTATAATTCCCCACATAGTTGGCTGACTCTTGATTGTCAGGGCATTCACTCAAATGGTGATTTCCATCGCATCTGAGACATGAGGTTGCAGACTTCACTTCCTTGACTTCGTTGGGACGTTGGAGATTCTTTAACGTATTTGTGATAGCAGCTAACTAGGTGGCTACCGAGTCATCAGCTTCACTGTCTCGAACTACTTAGTTTCTCCTCCCCGTTCCAAGCCTTATGGTCGGAAACTGGTAATCATTGTTGGCTACCCTATAAAGAATGTCGAATGCTTCCTCCGGTGATTTGTCTAACAAGGTCTCATTTGCTGAAGCATCTAACATCATCCTTGTATGAGCATTCACTCCATTATAGAACATAACCACTTGGGTCTAGTCATGAAAACCATGATTTGTGCACTTCCTCAATAATCCCTTGAATCGATCTCAACACTCATACATGGATTTATCATTAGCTTGACGGAAAGAAGCTATATCATTTCTCAACTGACTGTTTCTATTGGGTGGATTATACTGTAGCAGAACACTTTTGCATAGACTTGTCCAAGTCTCCATTGATCCAGTTGGCACTCCACTTAGCCATGCTCTAGCATGATCATGTAAAGAATATGGAAACAGTTTAAGCTTTAGCACATCCTCGTGCACTCCTTGCTATCTGAACGAGTCACAAACTTCTAAGAAAGCACGGATATGTTGTCTTGCATCTTCATAATGCATACCTCCAAACTGACCAATAATGTTCAACATGTTGAACATAATAGATTTTAGCTCGAACTGGGCTACCTAAATTTCTGGAGCTACTATTTCGGGATAGAGATCGTCCAAGATAGGAGTCAAATGATCTCTAATTGCTCGAGGTCAAGCTGCTTCTCCCTGGCAATTTGCCATAGCATCTATGTTACCTTGAGGTGGTGGTATTTCTCCGTTCATGTTTCTAGTCTCTTCTTTTCGAACACGTCTCCTAAGTCTCAATAAATGCTCAATTTCAGAAATAGGTGATTGCAGGGGTCCTATAGGTCGCCTTCTGGTCATACACTAGCAAGACACCTGAAAAGAAAAATGAAAAACTAAAAATAAATATGTACGAAAACAAAAAGAACAAGTGATAAAAACAAAAACCGTAAACAACCAAATGACAATCCCAACAACGACGCCAAAAACTTGTTGCTTGCGTGTAGTGTACTATAAATGATACGCAATTATTGTGCAACTATACACACCGAACGAGTAATAAAGTGATGAGTGAGTATCGTCTCCATAGGGATTGGAGGTATTCACGGTTGTTGTAACAATAAAGATTGAACTTTTTGCAGATGACAATGCTATAGTAACATAGATGATGTAAAATAATGCTGAAGAAAAAAAGTGTAGAGAAAGATGAGATAACAATATGATAAACATGTCCCCTTTCGTAAGCGAAACTCACTATGGAATGAGTGGCTGGGAATGATGGACAACCTAACTTAAGCTTCTTAACGATATTAAGGCTCTCCAGCTATCTTCTATGCTAGGCGGGATTTGCTAAAAGTGTTCCTAAACAATCTCTAGCCAGGAAACTGGGAGTCAAAAATACTACAACCATACCTCTCGGCGTAAAATCTTAACACTCCCCTACCCTTCACAAACTATCCTTTTTAGCCCTTTAAACCTATCACTTATCTCTAAGGTAGGTTAGAGTCTACCTCTCAACAGCCACTCCATTGCTTATGACGATTCTAAGGCTAGCTCTCTCGATTTCTAACCCCAAAAACACTTAAAGAACGGCCAACTCTCGAGGGCGCTTACAACTTTAATGAAATGAAAAATGCACAAGCAAAGCATATAACATGATAAACACTGAAAAAGCCATAGCATGCATTAAAAAATTACTCAAAATAAAATCATCCATCAAACCCAAGCCACCTAAAACAGTTTGTGGCTGGGCAATATCATCCAATGTATCATTGCGATAACATCACCAAAGATAAAGATATGAAAAGGAAATGCTATAGCAACATAAATAAAGGTGAACTCCCTTTCCACCATGGACTGTGTGACTGTCTTAGGCCCACCACTTCTCTCGAGGCCGGTGAGGCCACTCCTTGGAGCTTCAACGATGGAGGACACCAAGCTGGAGAAGATGAAGATGAAAACTTCTCTCTCCTTGTGACTTTCTCTCTCTTCCACCTCTCTTTCGCAACACCACTCTCTCTTTCTCCAAGCTTTTCTCCCCTTTATATAGTGGAGGCTTCTAGGGTTTTGTGCCCTAAAGATGCCTTGATAATCCCAATGAATATCCACCGACAAGGTCTGCCACGAGGGGACAAGGAGGAAAGTCTGTAGGTGGGTACCGGCTGCTGCACATGTCAAATCCTCCTTTCCTGCATGTTCACGTGCTTCTACAGCTCACGTGTATCTCACGTGCTGGCCAATATCCACTTCCATCATGCTAAAGCAATTCCCAACAACGGCTTTCTCTCTTAACTCATTTCCTACACACCAACAAAACCTAAACCAACCTTCCGAGCAGTACCCCTCAATATGGTCCAACAACCAACAAAGATAAAGATGCACCTAGAAGAAGAAAAAGCAACATAAATGCAGTCTAAATGCTATGGTATGAACTCAAGAACAAGCAAATGTATAGAAAAAAGGTATGAAAACAAGGATATTTATGCAGTTATCAACATTCCATCTTCAACAAGATCCCAACGTCGGTAGTCCTTGGCCTTGATGAAGTACATCACCCTATTCTTCCAATAGGCATAATGTTCACCATTGAAGAATGGTGGTTTGTCGATTGATTGTGCCATTTATCACTAGTTGTCTTGTTTGTTGATCAAGCTTTTGGATCATCTTAATAGGTGGTTAAACCTTCTCTATTGAGCCTCGCTCTGATACCAATTGTTAGACTCGATATCCTTCAACCGAATTGCTTGCCAAGTGTGGAGAAGATTGATTTTTGGGTGTTTTTGGTGGAAGCAAAAGATAGACAAAATAGACAAAGGATTTATAGTGGTTCAAGCTTCTAACAAGCTCTACATCCACTACATTAGCTTCCCACTAAGGATTTCAACCAATTCACTCGGAATTCTTCCCCTTTTCTTGTCTTAGGAGGCAACCAATTACAACCTAGACTCACTCACCATGTCTAGCATCCAAAGCTCACAAACTGAGCTTTGGGATCACTCTCTAACAAGAGAAAACTTAGCAAACTATAAATCCCTCTAAAATGTATGTGTTTGCACCAATAAGCTCTCACCCAAAAACCTAATACACTTGAGCATACATTGACACTTAAGCTCACAAGTGTTGTTTATACAAAGAATGAGAAATTAAGCTCTAAGACAAATTTTCAACATAATGTTGTTGACTTGTGAATCATTAGTCTTCTATAGATGCTTAGAGGTCCCTTTTATACTCCCAATTAAGTTCTTATTCGTTGGAGACCGTTAGGGTTAAATTAGAGTTGTTGGGGCCTTTATTTCCCGTAATAAATGTAGTTTTGAAGTTGTCTGTATCGATACGTGGGTAGCCGTGTCGGTACTCCCTTCTTCAGAACTAGCCGTTGTACTTTCCTCAGCTGATGTGTATTGATACGGGGTATATCGTATCGAAACACCACGTAGCATATCGATACATGTCCTCTTTGTATCGGTACGATCCTGTAGCTAAAATCCTAAAGCGTATCGATATGGGGTATACCGTATCGGTACGGTTACTTGAAAAACTCTGGTTTGGCTACTTGAAAGTCATTTTAAATCATTCCAATGCCTTATAAAAAAACATCAAACATATTTTCAAGTTATTTGGACTTATAAACATTTTGGAAACTTTTCAATTTAGTCAAAACAACTTTTTTATTATTATATCAAAAAAAACATCTCAACATATTCCTCTGCAAGGAGCCTCTCACTTTCGTTTTGAAGATGTCTGGTTAATAGAGGAATCTTGTAAGTAAGAAGTTTCCCAACTTTGGAGTACTTCGATCGGGTCTATTTCGGCTCGACTTAAGATAGCTGGTGAAGGCTTAAATTTGTGCTTCCAAAGTTTAAGGAAAGCAAAGAAGATTATTACAAAGAGGTTAAAGAAGTGATTGCGAGAATTAAATGACATGTAGCCAACTGATTCCAACATTGGTGAAATTCTACACACTAAAATTGCCCTAAATTTAGAAGTTGATCGCAAGGAACTATATTGGGAACAAAGTGTTGGGTTAAGTGGTGCTCGATTGCTTCAATCGTTTCTGCTCGCCAAGTGGTGGAGAAGTGAAATTTTGGGTGAAATAGGTGTGAAAGCTAAATTGAATAAAGACAAGATGATTTATAGTGGTTCAACCTTCTAACCAAGGTCTACATCCACTACCTTAGCTTCCCACTAAGGATTTCCAATCAATCCACTATTGATTCGTCCCCTTTTCTAGGCTTAGGAGGAAACCCTTACAAACTGATCAAGCTTTCTACCCAAAGCCTTGATCAAACCCTCTTTACAAAGAGATAAAAATAAGCAAACTCAAATCCCTCTAATAGATATTTGTTTGCACAATTTAGCTCTCACCCAATCCTAAAACACTTGAGCAAATCTAACAATTTTGGCTCACTAGTGTTTGTCTATACAAGGAATTGACAATTAAGCACTAAGACACATTTTGATCATATGTTGTATTACAATTGAAGTATTAGCAATTACTAGATGCTTGGAGGTCCCTTTTATACTCCTTAATGAGTTTGTAGTCGTTACTAGCCGTTGGAGTTGAATTGGAGCCGTTGGAGACTTTATTTCCCATATTAAATGCTATTCTAGAGCCTTCCGTATCGATACGCGGGGACCCGTATCGGTACGCTCTTCTTTAGAAACTAGCCGTTAGACTCTTGCTAGCCTAAGCGTATCAATACGCTTGAGGGCATATCGGTACGGTATGTCATTTTTAAAGACCATTGGGAAATAGCCGTTGGGGTTGTTAAAATATGGATCGGCACGCTTAAGGGGCGTATCGAAACGATCCCTATCCGTAACGATATGACAAAGCTTATATCGATACATGTTTTGGCAGAATCAAAGTCAGGGCAAAAGGGTATCGATACGGGGTACATGTATCGGTACGGGCTTGCTGAAAAGTCAAGTTTGGCTACTTTAAATCATTAAAAACTTTGCCAAAAACCTTTTTAAATACCTCAAACATATTTTCAAGTTGTTTGGACTTAAAGACAAGTTTTAAATTATTTTCAAATTTGTCCAAAACATTTTTCAATTATTATATCAAAACACTTAGTTCTACAATCTCCCCCTTTTTGATATAATAAAACCAACTTGAAAAATTGTTTGGGATTTCTCCCCCTTTATGAAATAAATTTTGAATAAGAGAATTAAGATACAAAATCAAGAAAATCCCCCATTATTCATTTGAAAATTCAATTTTTCAAACCATTTCTCCCACTTTTTGTTATATCAAAAAGAATTTAAAACACTTTTAATCTTCAAAATAACAATAGAGGTTTAGATGATGAAAATATTAAAATGTTTGGTTATTAAAATGGCTCTCCCTTACTCAAAGCATCATCAAAAATGTTAGTTCAACATATATGATCATCTACTTGAAATAAAGAAAAGTGAATCAAATAAAAGCAAGAACAACTAGATTTTACCACACTTGAACCCAAGGGAGGATGTTAAGCCTTCTTTCTTCAAGTGTTCTTCCTTGTGTGCATGGAGCTCCCCCTCAATTTTGGACTTGTTGACCAATCTCCATCACACCTAGCAAAAAACAATAAAGTAATTTTTGGTATCCAAATTGCTTTGGATCCATAGACGTTAGTAGCACAAAATTTAGTCCCCTTAGGAATCAATTTTTCAATTTCATCCTTTTTAGTTAAAGTACTTAGTCCTTTTGGGACCCAAATACTTTTAAAAACTTTACCATTTACAAATCTAAGGGCACTAGATTGTCTTACATAAAAATTTGATTTTCCAACATTATTTTTCGTTTCAAGCTCTTTGGAAATCAAATCATTTTCTTCTTGAACTTTATGAAGAAAATTTTGTAAATCAAAACATTTTTGTTCAAACTCTTGAAGTTTTGCTTCAAGTTCAATTTTGGTTTTAGAAATCAAGTCATTTTGAATTTTTGAATTTGAAATTTCTTTCTTGTTTTTCAAAATGTGATTTTTAAATTCTAAAACCAAATCGTCATAGGCATCTTGTAATTCATTAAAAGAATATGAACATGAAGTAGATGAATTAGAAGTTACCCTTGAATCTTCTTCGATGGCCATAAGGAAAAGGTTGGCTTGTTCGTCGTCGGTGGAGTCTTCATCACTCCAAGTAGCCACACATGCCTTCTTCTTCATGGATTCTCGTTTAAGCTCTTTCAAGGCTTTCTTCATGAAATGGGCACACTTTTTGAAGAGATGAACTATCTCTTCTTCTTCATCCTTCTCTTCACTTGAATCTACATGATGGCATGTGGAGGATTTGAGAGCAATGGCATTTGTATTGATGCCAAGCTCTTTAAGCTTCTTCTCCCCTATAGCTCTAATCTCTTCCCTTTTTTTCTCCTCTTCTTTGTTTTTCTTCATTATTTGGTAAGTGAGAAGTGACCCCATGAGCTCATCAAGCTTGAAAGTCTTGAGATTCTTGGCTTCGATAATGGCGGTCCTTTTTGAGTCTCGTGACTCGGGAAGGGAGTAGATGAGATTTCGGACAAGTTTCTCTTCCGGGATGGCTTTTCCATAACCTTTAAGTCCATTGGTGATGGTGGAGAACCTATCGAACATCTTCTCAATGTCCTCTTCTGAATCCATCTTGAAGTTTTCATACGCTAGGTTGAGGAGCCCGATCTTGATCTCCTTTACTTCGTTTGTCCCCTCGTATGTAACTTCGAGCTTGTCCCAAACTTCCTTGGCACTCTCACAAGAAGACATCTTCTCATAGATGTTTGGGCCAAAAGCACAAAAAAGAATGTGCAAGGCTTTGCAATTAAGCCCCATCTTCTTGCGATCTTCGGGACTCCAATCCGCCTTGCTTTGTTGAGGTACGAACGTATCATCTTCTATTATGTCCCAAAGCTTGTAGTCCTTTGACTTTATGAAGAAATTTATCCTTGTCGTCCAATGGGCATAGTATGTTCCGTTGAAGAAGGGCGGTTTATCAATGGATTGCGCCATTGAACCGGTTGTTTGAAAAGTTGATCGAGCTTGCCGGATCTTCTCAATAGGATGTTAATCATCTTCAATTAAGTCAAGCTCTTATACCAATTGTTGGGTTAAGTGGTACTCGATTCCTTCAACCGTTCTTGCTCGCCAAGTGGTGGAGAAGTGGAATTTTGGGTGAAAGAGGTGTGGAAGCTAAATTGAATAAAGACAAGATGATTTATAGTGGTTCAACCTTCTAACCAAGGTCTACATCCATTACCTTAGCTTCCCACTAAGGATTTCCAATCAATCCACTATTGATTCGTCCCCTTTTCTAGGCTTAGGAGGAAACCCTTACAAACTGGTCAAGCTTTCTACCCAAAGCCTTGATCAAACCCTATTTACAAAGAGATAAAAATAAGCAAACTCAAATCCCTCTAATAGGTATTTGTTTGCACAATTTAGCTCTCACCCAATCCTAAAACACTTGAGCAAATCTAACAATTTTGGCTCACTAGTGTTTGTCTATACAAGGAATTGACAATTAAGCGCTAAGACAGATTTTAATCATATGTTGTATTACAATTGAAGTATTAACCATTACTAGATGCTTGGAGGTCCCTTTTATACTCCTTAATGAGTTTGTAGCTGTTACTAGTCGTTGGGGTTGAATTGAAGCCAATAGAGACTTTATTTCCCATATTAAATGTTATTTTGGAGCCTTTTGTATCAATACGCGAGGACCCGTATCGGTACGCTCTTCTTCAGAAACTAGATGTTGGACTCTTGCCAGCCTAAGTGTATCGATACGCTTGAGGGCGTATCGGTACGGTATGTCATTTTAAAAGACCGTTGGGAAATAGTCGTTGGGGTTGTTAAAACAGGGATCGATACGCTTAAGGGGCGTATCGAAACGATCCCTATCCGTATTGATACGGCAAAACCTGTATCAATACAGGTTTTGGCATAATCAAAACCTAGGCAAAAGGGTATCGGTACGGGCTTGCTGAAAAGTCAAGTTTGGCTACTTTAAATCATTAAAAACTTTGCCAAAACCTTTTTAAATACATCAAACATATTTTCAAGTTGTTTGAACTTAAAGACAAGTTTTAAATTCTTTTCAAATTTGTCCAAAACATTTTTCAATTATTATATCAAAACACTTAGTTCTACACAAAGGGCCAAAGCCAATTGGCTAAAGAACGGAGACCGAAACACACGTTTTTCCCACAATTTTGCATCTCAGCGAAAATGACGCAACCGAATACGTAAGCTAAGAGGTGAGAATGATGTTCTTTTTTATTCTGATGAGGACATTTTAGAATTGTTGTGGATTATTTTCAAGCTATTTATGCGTCTTAATGGGTTGATGATCCCTCGGGCATACTCGAGGGGGTTGAAAGCTATGTTTTAGCAGACATGAATAGGTCTTTGTTGGCTGAGTTCACTCGTGAAGATGCCCTTGTTGCACTTCATTCGATGGGACCCTTGAAGGCATCAAGTGAGGATGGACTTGGTGTTGTTTTCTACCAACGATTCTGGCACATTGTTTGCTGGAAAGTTTCAAATTACTGCATTGATGTTCTGAAAGGCAATCAGGTTATTTCTAAGATGAATTCTACTCATATTGTTTTGGTACCTAAGGTGGATGACCCATTGAGCATGTCCCAATATCGCCTTATAAGTCTATGCAATGTACTCTATAAGATAATTGCAAAGATGCAACCAATCGCTTACAACATATTTTGCCATGTTGTATTGATGAATCACAATGTGCTTTTCTTTCGAGGCGTCTTATCTCAGACAACATAATTGTGGCTTACGAAATTCTCCATTATTTTAAGAATAGAAGATCAGGTAAGAAGGGTTCATTTTCTCTTAAACTCGATATGAGCAAAGCATATGATATGGTCGAATGGCCTTTTCTCGAGGCTATGATGATGAGACTCGGTTTTGTGAATGAGTGGATCTCTTGCATCTTATGATGCATCAGTTCAGTGAATTATTCGATTGCGATTAATGGGTATGTTAGTGAGAGTTTTACTCCAACAATGGGCTTTAGGCAAGGGGATCCCCTTAGCCCATATTTGTTCCTTATTTGCAGAGAGAGACTTTCTTCTTTATTGCGTACAACCACGACTCAGGGACTCTTACGAGGGGCACAAATTGCTAGAGGTGCTCATTTGGTGTCTCATCTACTATTTGCGGATGATGGCATATTTTTTGGTGATGCAACAACCTCGGTGGCTATTAACTTGAAAAATCTATTGACGCAGTACTCCCAATGTTCTGGTCAATGCATCAACTTTGATAAGTCAAGCCTTTACTTTAGCTCAAATGTGATCGATGAGAACAAGAATGATGTGTATCGAATCCTTGCTGTTCCAAGTCAATCTTGTCCTGATACTTATCTTGGCTTGTTGTCTATGGTAGGCAAAAACAAGAAGCGTTCTCTAACTTTCTTAGTTGTAAATTGATCCAACAGTCTTTCGACTTGGACTCCTCGATTACTCTCCTTAAGGGGAAAGGAGGTTTATATTAAATCAGTTCTTCAAGCTTTGCCTCTATATGCTATGTCGGTTTTCCTTCTCCCTTAAACACTTTGTAAGGATTTGGAGGCTAAGTATGCAAGGTATTAGTGGTAGAAGAAATCTGATAAGCAAGGGATTCATTGGTGCTCATGGGAAAAACTTTGTATGTCGAAGGAGAATGGTAGGATGGGTTTTCGTAATATGGGGAAGTTTAATATTACCCTTTTGGCCAAGCAGGGCTGGCGAATTCTCTCTAATCCTGATTATTTTGTGGCAAGGATGTTGAAATCTAAATATTTTCCTCAAACATATTTTATGAACTCCAGCATTGGCTCTAATCCATCATATGTTTGGAGAAGCATATGGGTCTCCAAAAGAACTCTTGAATTGGGGATATACTGGAAAATTAACTTGCGCAGGTCGATCTCAAATTGGAATTACTTTTGGCTCTCTCTCCATTCTTCTCGGCTAATCTCCTCACCACGTGTTGATGGTTTAAACTTCGTAGGAGATTTGATTGATACAGAACATAGACAATGGTGTGTCTCATTAGTCCAGGCCTCTTTCAATACTGAAGTTGCTACTGCCATTTTTTCCATTCGCCTTTCGGCTACGGGGCAAGATGACATTTATGTTTGGGAGGGGGTGAACCAACAAGTCTCTATACTGTCATAAGTGCCTATAAGGTGCTCATGTGTGCCTCAAATCAGAGTGCTTATTTTGGTAATCTTTTTAAACACTTATAGAGTCTAAGTTGTACCTCAAAAATCAAGATCACAATATGAAATTTTGCTATGAATTATGTTCATACGATGCACAATTTATTTATCAAACGAATAGCAAATTCCAACTTATGTCTGTGATGCATTAATTTAGTGGAAGATGTGAAGTATGTGTGCAGGCATTGTGTTTTTGCTCAATAAGCATGGCATGATCTTAGCTATCAATGGCCATCAAACAGTGATCAATTAGATTTTTCTAGTTAGATTGAATGGGTTTTTCAAACTTATAGCAATGACAGACATGTGTAAATCATTATAACCATATGGTGCTATGTTTTTTCTAGAAAAATTAATGTATGATGGGGTAAGACAAGATATCCCAACAATTGTTACCTTTTTAGAGGATATTGTGTTGAGCTCCAAGCCTTGCATTCTCAATTGGCTCACCCTCCTACAAGATTCGATGCTCACTAGTCTCCTTCAAGTATCCCTTTGGTTAAGTTGAACTTCGACGCTAGCTATTGTTCATGTGACAACAAATTGTCGTCAGTGCATGTGATCTGTGATAATTCAGGCCACATTCTGGGCTCTTCTTACAGAATCAATAATGGCGTCAACACTATTTTTTAAGCTGAAGCCTTATCTTGTGTACAATGCTTAAATTTGCAGCTGATTTAGGCTTTCGAG
The DNA here is from genome assembly GCA_958450335.1 of Hibiscus tridactylites. Classification (NCBI taxonomy): domain Eukaryota; kingdom Viridiplantae; phylum Streptophyta; class Magnoliopsida; order Malvales; family Malvaceae; genus Hibiscus; species Hibiscus tridactylites. The sequence continues at coordinate 65,337,441 of OY288281.1, read as the reverse complement.
ACATCATCATTGATGGTGATTGTCGGTTCATAATCTAGAAGCTCAATTCGTCATTCATTGACCATTCATTTGTCTGCCCACTAATTGCGGATGCCAAGCATCTTGCACGCGTTTTTGTGACTGTCGTTTCGTCTTCACTGGATGGAATGGTAATCGAGCTGCGCATGCAATGACTTTTTGTGGGAGGAGTTCGACAGAGGACTGATTTTGGGTGGAAGATGTACCGTCTCCAGTGCTCTTGGATTTGTCGTGAAAGCTTCGGGCTCCTTGGGTCTCCTTTTGATGGACTCATTTCTTGTTTGGGGTTTTTCAAATCTTATTCCTCATCTCTCTCCATCTTGGTTTTACGCTTCTTTGGATCTCTATCCCTGAACTAAGTGGTTTTGGATAGTCTGAGCTCAATGTTTCTTTTCTTTTGTTTGTGTATTTTAGTTTTGAAAGACTGTTTGTTTTAGTTTCAAGGTCCCCCCTTGTTTCGTTATGCACTATTATTATTCGAATAAAAGCTTAGGTGTACCTCCTTCAAAAAAAATTATCAATTTAATATTTTTTTGTGATATTGTCAAAACAAGTCTATCATATTAAACAATCATTAGATAATTGTATTCTATCATAGAGAAATTACAAGTTGCTATTAATTTGTTATTATATCATGAAAGTAATATAACATTTATGAGAGAAGAACAAATACTAATGTATGAAAGATTAATTATTAATTATTTTAAATTAAGACTAAATTAATAGACTGAATAAATTTGGAGAACTAAAAATACTATTATCTTGACTAATTTATTATCCTTTAAATGTTTAATGGTAGCCAGGTGACTTATTTGTAACGGTACTTGTCGGCTAACTAACATTTGACAAATAATCGATGAATAAGTGTAAATATGCCAGTAAATGTATTCAGATGGATGGTTGGCGTTGGCAATGGATGCTTGGATTTCACACTAGCTATGCCAGCAATTAATAACTTCCAGCCTTGACTTTATTGTCGAGCAAATTTTAAGTAGTATTGTCTTTGTTGATGACAATACCCTAAGCTAATTAAGATTAACTCATATATGTCTATAGTGATTTTTTTCAATAATTAACTTGAAAAAGTTTTAATCTTTACTTCTAAGGGGTAGATTCACTCCCGAAGTAAACTCGTCTACTTGAACATCTTCTGTCGAAGCTTCCCACCTTAGAACCTGGCAATTAATCGTTATCTCTTAAGTCTGTTAAGATATTAAGAGTTAATAGGCATGCAATGCCAACTGTCATATGACAAACAATTGAAGAAAATTAAGCACTAGCAAGATAGACAAAAATGTCAAGGCATTTAATTATTAAAAGCTGAAAAATAGTTGAGCGTCCATCGCACAAACATCCACATCCAGCTTAAGAAATATAGTTCATAGTTGAGGAAACCACTAACACCGTATCATTTTTAACAAATACCATCATAAAAAATTAAAATTAAAATGAAAGAGAAATGGACAAAGAATGAGGTTCATCGATGCAGACCTTTAATGGATCTAGAGCTCTCGGCCTTAGCCTGGTTCATCGTTGGGATTTCTTTAAATAGGCACTCGTGAAAAACCCTAAATCGGGTTTAATTTGAAAGTTGGTTACGCACTTGAGATAAGCGTGTTATCCTCTTTATCTTCTTATCTTCTCGTTTGAAATTAGGGTTGTCTAGATCTTTGACCAACGGCTAACTGATCAGACATCGACCGTCTTTCTTTTTCCAATCAAGTCTGGCAATCATCGTCCTGCTTTTTTCAGCTCGACTTGGCATTTCTCTTCTGGTTCTTCGCTTTTCTCTGCCAATTGCTCGTGTTCTGCTCTTGTTCTGCTCCTGCTCCTAACATGCCTTGTACACCAAAGCAAAGAAATACACCTTTACTCATGCAAGAGAAACGTTCCCTAACTCCCTTATGCAAATGCCTGATTCTATTAACTAAATGCATGAATATATACTCAAAGGCAAGCAAAAGCATGACAACATATGTAGGAAAAATAGTACTTTTGAGGAGTTAACAATATTTCAATTAAATTATTTATTGTAATTTTTAGGGATAATTACCCGTTGGTATATGACTATACCGAATTCTCAGTTTCATATATAATGTTTTAAAATTCTCAGTTTCATACATGAATAGAAATTCTCTGCCCCTTTTCAGTGCCCCTATATATGCCCCAATACTAAAAATTAGGTTCAAAGTATAAGGTTTAAGGTAAGAGTTTGTGGTTAGGATTTAGGGAATTTGGGGTATGGTGTATTTTTTAGGGTATAGGGTGTAGAATGTAGGGTTTAGGATTTTGAATTTAGGGTTAATGCTTGAAATTTAATATTTTAGTATTTTTTAGTGTTTGGGTATAGAAAGGGACACCGAAAAGTGGCAGAGGATTTTTATCCTTCATACATGGGGTATTTTGCCGTTAAAAGGTTTTGCCCACTTCTGTTACGGAAGTTGACGTGGCACGTACGGATGAATAAAAAATTAACACGTGGCATTTTTTCAAAAAGAAAATTCACCATTTATTTAAAAGCATTATAGCCTAATTAGTCCTTAAAGGTTTATTATTTTTCAATTTCAACCTTAAAAGTTTAAAAATTCTAAACTCTAAACCCTAAATTTTAAAAATTGGAAACCTTGAAGCCTTAACCATAAACCTTAAATCTTAAACTCTAAAACCATAAACCCTAAATCTTAAACATTGAAAACTCTAACCCATTTCCAATTACCAGCTTTGGTCACCCACTAGCCAGTCGTTACAACCTCCATCGATCGTCTCCCTAGCTTCCCCACTTTCGTCCGACTTCGCTCATGTATGTAACACCTTCAACTGCGACCTCCATTGATGCGAAGAGAGGCAGATCTGGGTGAAAGAATCGAATGATGGGGCTTGCGACAAAAATCGGGGCAGATGCATGATAAACCAGGTTGGGTTTCGAAATAGTAGGTTTCAAAACGAAAAAGGGTGGTGACGGGAACTCGGTCACACATTAGGATCGTTAAACGGTACATCTAAGAGCAACGACAGAAACTTGAACAACCAGAGAAGTTTCGAGCGGTCGATGGAGGCCACAGCTAATGGTGTTACGGGTATGGGTACAATTTCGCGGATTTCGCATCGCACCCACCCTAGTTGGGGCGATGATTGGTATGAGTTTGATGGGTAGTGGGCGGGTGTGGATGTAAAAAGTCATACCCGCCGTTGGTAGTGAGTAGGTGGTGGATTTGAGACCTTACCTGCATCGAATCCGCTTTCATCTGCCCGCCCACTAACTACCCACCATATGAATTTTGGACCGTTTATGTTTGTAGACTTTGATTATGCCTTTTATTATGGTGTTTTATGTACTAAGATCTTGGTTTGTTTTAAAATCTATGTTAGTCTTTAAGTTTGTAGACTTTGAAGTCAATTAATTTAGTTTAAAAAATGATGGTTTATGATCGAGCTTGAATTTATGGTTTATGATTGAGCTTGAATCAATCAGGATATAAATTTTTAATATGTGTGGTTAATTAAAATTTATACCAGTGTAAATATGCTTTAGTTAAGTTAGATATAGTTAGTTAGTTGTAGCTAAGTAAAATTTATGTTGAGAGCTCGAACGATTAACCGAATGTGCCAAGAGGGGATGAATTGGTCTTTGAGTGATTGTGGTGGAAGCAAATGAAATTTAAAAATTTGCACAATAATTTATAATGCTTCGACTTCTAAACAAAGTCTACCTCCACTACCTTAGCTATCCACACTAAAAAAATTTCACAAATTAACTAATTTGTCTTCTTTTTTTCAGACTCAAGGAGATAACCCTTACAACCCTCAAAGCTTATACCCCCAAAGCTTTGAGAAACTCTATTACAAAGAGAAAACAAATTGACAAACAAGGAAAACCTCTCTAGGCAAATGTGTTTGCAATTTAAGCACTCATCCAAATCCTAAACATTTGAGCAAATGTAACAATTAAGCTCACAAGTGTGTTCTACAAAGAAAATTGACAATTAAAGCACTAAAACACTTTCTCTATCGTTAAATGTTGGCAATGATGTTTCTTGTTCCTCCATGGCTGCTTGAAGAGCCATTTTAAACCCTCTAATGACTTCATAACAGTTACTAGCCATTAGAAACTTTATTTCCAGCAATAAATGCAGTTTTTGGCTCGTCAGTATCGATACGCAACCACTGATATTGGTACACATGCTTTAAATAAAAAGAGTCGTTGGCCATTTGTACAAAGGGTATCGGTACACTATACAAGTGTATAGGTACACCCCCTTGGGTATCAATACGGCTGAAGTTGTATCGGTACCCAATTTTGCTACTAGAAAATTTTGACCGTTGGAGATAAAAGGGCGTATCAGTACACATCTTAGTTGTACCAGTACGACTGATTGAGTATTGAATTCGAGGAAATAAATGCAATTTTGAGCTCGTCGGTATCAGTCCGTGACCACTGATATTAGTACACATGGTTTAAATAGAAAGAGTCATTGGCCATTTGTACAAAGGGTATTGGTACACTATACAAGTGTATCGCTACACCCCCTTGAGTATCGGTACACGTGAAGCCATATCGGTACTCAATTTTACTACTGGAAAATTTTAACCGTTGGGGATAAAAAGACGTATCGGTAGACAGCTTAGTTGTACCAGTACGACTGACTGAGTATCGATACTGAAGAAAGGGTATCGGTACTCAAAGCCTATTTTGACACTTGGGTTATTTTGAAAGCATTTAAACATGTCAAAAACTTTTCGGAAACTTTTCAAACATATTTTTCAAGCTAATGGACTTTTAAAATATTTTTGCAAATTTGTTTAAGTCCAAATACAATTTTTATTTTAAGTTATATCAAAATCAATATCTCAATAATTTATACTGGTGTAAATGTGCTTTAGTTAAGGTAGTTATAGTTAGTTAGTTGTAGTTAAATTTATACCGGTGTAGATGTATTATATATATGCACTTAATCAATCAATAAAGTATGTAGAGTTTTACTATTCTTTACAAAAGTTTGTGGTTTGTTTTTACATAATTCGATATTAGTGGTTGCTTGCCATGCAGATACAAGTGGGTACAGATTGAGTTTTGGATATTCAATTGGGTAGTGTGTGGGGGATGGATTTGAGATTATACTCGCGTGGACGAGTGTGGATTTAAAAATTGTACCCGTCGTGAATGGTAAGTAGGTGGTGGATATGAAAATTTTAAGTGGGTATGGGTACAAGGAAGGGGTATCCGCACCCGTCCCGCCCGTTTGCCATCCCTAAAGCTAGGGGACGGTCGTCAGAGGTTGTAACGACCGACTAATGGGTGACCAGAGTTAGTAGTTGGAAATGGATTAGAGTTTTTTAAGGTTTATGATTTAAGGTTTAGAGTTTTTGAGTTTAAGACTTAAGGTTTGTGATTAAGGGTTTAAGATTTATAGTTTTAAACTTTAGGGTTTAGAATTTTAAAACTTTTAAGGTTGAAATTGAAGAACAATAAACCATTAAGGAGTAATTTGACTAATTGCTTATAAATAAACGGTGAATTTTCTTTTTTGAAAAAATGTCACGCGTTAATTTTTTATTCATCCGTACATACCACGTCAACTTCTGTGACGAAAATGGGCAAACTCGTTAACGGTAAAATACTCATGTATAAAATTGGAAATTTTAAAATATTATAGATGAAACTGAAAATTCAGTATAGTTCATGTACCAACAGCATAATTAACCTTAATTTTTATAAAGGAAGCGTAAGATTTATCATCAAATAATTAAGTAATATGGACTGTCACTAAGGAGTGCCCACGCTTTAAATCCGAGTTTCTTTGTGGACTCGCTCCGATTCAGTGAGTCGTGAACAACACAAAAGCCCATTCCTTCAACTTGTTTTAACGTGGTTTGAATTGAATTCTTTGTTTTTGCTTTATACAACATATTATCCATTTCTCCCCTTAAATCGGCGATGAGGAATAAAAGGACAAGGGCGAGTGTCGACACGGCGGTGGTTGATGTTTGGCAACGGGAAGTCGGGGAACTTTCAAATAGGAAATTCGCCCTCCGGCTTGCTGCTTCCGAGGTCTAATCCCCTTATTCCACAAAATTTATCATTTTTCGTAGTGGCTTCCTATTGTTTTCAATTATATTTTATTTATTTATGAAATTGAAACTGAGTAACTAACTACATAAATTGTTGTGATTTAATTTAGGTCATCTTTGATTGATGGTAGGTGGATTCTACTTGATTTGTGTATTTATATCTACCACTGATCTGGATTTGAATAACATAATGATGGGTGACAAACACTGAAATCTAGTAATCATAAAAATGTTTTCTTTTACAATGATTTTGTTCTAAAAAATGATCTCTTGCTTTCAATTTTCTCTTGAAGCTACATAAATAAATATATATTTTGGGATTTTATATTTAAAAGAGAAATTCAAGTGCCAGCACTTTTTTAATAATTGCAATTATTTATAATCTTATATAATGTCATATTTTGCTGAGAAACTCAGATTGTACATTTGGTGGCTTCATGTTTTAAATGAATTGACATGCTTATTGCACTGTTTTGGCTTGTAAATAGTGAGCAAATGTGTAAAAAGTTGAAGTCATAAATTTATACCCTTTACAAAGTCCCATGTTGCATTAGTTTTTGATTAGTCAATTGGTTTATGTTCCAGGATCTTGTGCTCCGACTTGAAATCTTCAAGAAACTTGAAAAGCATCGAGGTTGTGTGAACACTGTGAGCTTTAATGCTGATGGTGACATTTTAGTCTCTGGCTCTGATGACACGCGGATTATACTATGGGATTGGCAAACTGGGCATGCCAAGCTTACTTTCCAGTCAGGTCATGTGAGCAACGTATTCCAAGCAAAAATCATGCCTTACACAGATGATCGTAGCTTGATTACCTGTGCCGCAGATGGGCAGGTGAATTTCTTATTTAGGCATGCAGCGTTTTTTAAAAATTCGGTAGGACCAATTGGAGATTCTTCTGTTATATTGTATGTGGTGATAAGTAACAAAGTCCTAAAATTTTCTGTTAAACTGCAAAAATTTCTTAATTTATGAAGGAAAATGAGGCTTGGACTACCAAAAGTTTTTTTTTTAAGTGTTAAGAAGTAAGAACCTAATATGTAGCATGTACTTAAGCAAAGACCACTATATAGTGAATCGAGGAATTCTTATTCTAACTCAAAACTGTTTCCTAATTGTAGGTTCGACATGCTCAACTGTTGGAGCGTGGTGTTGAAACTAGGCTGCTTGCCAAACATGAGAGGCGAGCTCATAAATTGGCAATTGAACCGGGAAGCCCTCATATTTTTTACACTTGTGGTGAAGATGGATTAGTGCAGCATGTGAGTTGTGTTTTAAGACGTCATTTTTATATTTGATAGTTTAAGAACATTCATGGGATTGAAGAAGCAAAATCAGTTGGTTACTGAAAACCTTTATTCAGTCATATGTGGTTGAATTGGGTAAAGTTTTAAGAATTTAAATTCCAATATCAGAGTGTCTGCAATTAATTCTTGTTTTCTTATTTTTTCTAAACCTAGTTTTCTTATGAAATTGGCTGTCGGCCATATAAAAGTGGTATCATATATAAATGAATATACCATTATAATGTCAACTCCATTCTCATATGTTATTCTTATTGTTCTATGATGATCTAGCTATTATAATCTGATTTGTTCTATGACAAACTAGCTATTATAACCTGATTTGTTCTATGACGAACTAGCTTCTATATCCTGATTTTTGTCTGTACTTTTGCATAGCGGACTTATAGAGCTCTCTTATACCTTTTCCTTTCAGATTGACCTTAGAACTGCAACAGTTACAGAACTTTTTACATGCCTTCCAATTGATGATAGCAAGGCTTACATGCCGGTTGTTCCTCTCAATACTATTGCAATTGATCCAAGGAACCCAAATCTCTTCGCAGTTGCAGGATCGGATGAGTATACTCGCCTTTATGATATTCGCAAATATAAGTGGGATGGCTCAACTGATTTTGGTCAACCTACAGATTATTTTTGCCCCCCTCATTTGATTGGTGACGATCAAGTTGGTATAACTGGCTTGGCCTTTTCAGATCAGAGTGAGCTTCTTGTCTCCTACAATGATGAGTTCATTTATCTCTTTACGCGGGATATGGGACTGGGGCCCAATCCAGTTCCTTCTTCTCCGTACTCTGCATGTAGTGAAGCAAGTGAAGTGGGACCTGACCACTCTGCTATGTCAGCTGATAAAAAAGCTATTCCTCAAGTTTATAAGGGACATAGAAATTGTGAGACAGTGAAGGGTGTGAGCTTCTTTGGACCCAAATCTGAGTATGTGGTTAGTGGATCTGACTGTGGTCGAATATTTATTTGGAAGAAGAAAGGCGGAGAGCTTGTTCGTGTTATGAAAGCAGATAAACATGTGGTCAACTGTATTGAGTCTCATCCTCATACCACAGTTTTGGCTAGCAGTGGAATTGAGAATGACATCAAGATATGGACCCCAGAGGCTATTGATAAATATGTGCTTCCAACAAATATTGAACAGGTATGTCTTGTCCTAATCTCTTACATTGTGATTATAATAACAATAGCAGCAGCAACAGTGCTGGTATTACTTTTTCGGTTATAAATACGGTAGCTTAAGACATGAAATGCATTCTATGATAGCAACATGCTTATTGACACTAGGATAAAACAGTGGAAACATCCCAAATCCTTGTTCCGCATTGTTTAAAATATATCTTGTCCAATAAAGACAAGTATTTGTGATTTGGTTCAAGGAATAGAACTGTAACTTGCCTGTTACAGTGTTGTTTTGGTACTTCAGCTATTTAAAATAATCTGTTGTGAGAGGATGGAAAAATGTTTTTCATTTGTACTTCAGACGTGGTGAGCTAAGGCCCAATGACTGTTTTTTGGTTGTTCTTTGAGATAAACTTCTGTGTAATCTCTTTAGTCCATCCATTCTTTCACTATGAAATACTCGGTTCTCCTAGGTAGCTAAACATCTAGGAAGACGGGAAGGAATGTTTGTAATTAGTGCCAACATTAGTTTGCTATTTTTGATTGTTTAAATTCACACGGATTGGTTGGAAATGACAATATCTATTCTAAAGATGAGAAGTAGAGGAGCTGATCTGTCTGCCATTACTTCTTTGCAGAAGGTTCCCAAACGTAGCCTCTTTCATTTGTTGCCCTTTGCATTCTATGAAGATGATGATGACGCTGACGATGATGATGACTTTTTGGGTGGTTGTGTTGTTGAGTATTCTGATGAGGAGGAGGAAGAGGAGGAGGAGGAGGAGGAAGATGACTCTGATGATGATTATCTTGATGTTTATGATGACATTGATGACGACGACGACGATGATGGTGATGATGACAACAGTGAAGATGTTGAGGGTGGTGATAATAGTGATTGTAATGATGACATTGATAACGATGATGATAGCAATGCATGCTAAAATTTTCTTGGTGGTTATGCTGCTGTTGATAATTAATGATTGTAATTTTGCACTGTGTGTCCAGTTCAAACCAAAAGCTTGGAGCTGGATACCGAGTAACGACACCACATGACCTGATTCTGCACTTATTTTCATTGCAAAGGCAGGGGACTAGCCCAGAACAGAATGAAGAAAATGCATCTGCAGTAGGCATTGAACTTCTAAATCTTATACTGGCATTTGATGCCAACAGTGATGACACATCAGACGATGGAGGGAATGGTCCAGAGTAGTCATCCAGTTGAATGGTAACTATGACAAGAAATTGTACAAAACATAGGGCTTTCAGTTTAAACCTAAACCGAGTGGAGTTATACAGATTTTTATGTTCACTGCTGCTTCTCATTTTCTATTCCGTTTATTTCATTTCCTTAGCAGTAGCACATGATCTCTTGCATTCTGAAAGGTTTATATTGGTGTTCATCAAATAGTTGTAGATTTGGCCAAATGATATTAAGTATTCAACAGACCTTCTATGTTGCTATGTTTAGTGAACTTAATTCTAACAGACTTTCTCACTAACTTTCTTCCATCTAAACCTCTGTACTGTTGCTATTGTTTTCGCAATCGGTATTTGAAGGAGGAGCTCTCCCTATCATCAAACTTTGAACGAAGGCAACCATCTGTCCACAAAAAGCACAAGAAATCGGACATCATGGATTGCAATCTGATAAGTTTATTGACATAAATACCAGTTTATCATGTAGAAAGTTCATACCAAAGTGATTGCTATGCAAATAATACTAAAGCCAGGGAAATGAAATGGTGCTTCTTCTTCCGACAGGAACAATGCTGGATGAACACACACAAATTGGTTATCAGTATTTGTCAATATAAGCTGAATTTTGAGGGACGAAAATACCAGCGTGTTTACTCACCTGTCAAAGGACTGAAAATTAATGGACCGATGATGTTGGCCAAAGAACTTACGCCGGAGATGCATCCCTGAGCCTTCCCCTGATATAGTGTGCTCATACCGGTTAAAACCATGAACAGAGGGCCGGGATTCAGCAAATTTAAGGAACAACACCGTAGAATCAATCTGTTAGAATTACCTGGTCTCTGGGGCCAGCTTGTTTTGATGCAATACTCTGTAACTAAAGAATTCGGAAGATCCGATGTCAAGTTTTTCTGATAACAGAACATAGCTTGTAGTTGTAATGAAATGGAAGTAAAGAAGCTTACTGATGGCGGTGCAAAGACCATCACAGTAGTCAATGCGGTTGCTGCATATGGGACCTGCATGAAAATGTCTTTCCATCCAAAGTTATCTAACCAAAAAGGGCCTATACTTCGATTTTAAAGCGATCTGTGTGTCAAATGAAGCTAGAAATTTTGATGGAACTTACCCAAGCTGACCAGGCTACACTGTAAAGAAAGGCCTGCATAATACCAGGTGCAAATTCATCAATGGCTTGTATCACAATGTCATCAGCTTGCAACGACATATTATCAGACGGATTGATTAATACGAAAAGCTGAGCAAGGTGAGAATCCGATTCTTACATATACACAGGAAACGAATAGCCCTATTGAAAGCAACCTTCCATCTCCTATGCGAGACACCAGTAAGGGCATCAGACACAACTGCAGAATTCAGAAACATTATAAGAATAAGCATGTAGACTCAATCTAGATGATTGAAACACCAAATACAAAAGAATCGGATTGTACGATAAATGAACCGGAAAAGCATTTAAACCTGTGAAATGGTTGCTACAATTCCACTAATTAGCATCAACTCAGCAAACTGGTTCTTGTTGAAGTGGAAACGAGCCTTTAAATAGTACTGACATGGAAGAAATAAACTATGTATAGTATAGTTGGATCACCATAGATATGGCTTAGGTCATAATTTCACAGCTAGAAAAGATGTCATACCATTGATGAAGATTCCATCCCACCCTCTCCTAGATAATTGAAGAAAGCAACAAATGCAGCTTGGGCTAATGATGGACTGAAACAACAGCACTATCAGTTGAACCATATTCGAACCAACATTTAACGACCAAAGCGCTTGAGAACATACATGCAACCCCTATTTACCTGTTCTTGAGCAAGCAAATAACATCCCACAGGGATGGAATTTTCTTGAATGCAGACATTTTCGCTGGTGCATTATAGTCAGTCCGAGTAATGTCTTCTTCCCCTTCTAACAAGATTGGTTGGGTTATCCCTTCGGCTCCATCCGAAGGTATACTTTCTTCAAGGAATATTCTCATGTACACTACAGCAAACAATGATACAAATGTAGCAACCTGCAAGGATTTAAAAAGTACAAAGTTTGAGATACAACAAAGAGCAAAGGTACTGGGCCAGAGTATTCTAAAGAAGGATGTATGGAAACCTGAAATGCCGAACCGGTGGAGAGGAAACGAGCTGCTAAGGTTCCACAGAGATAAGCAGCCGAGGTCACTCCTGCTAGAATTCCGAATGCAGATGCTCGTTGATTGTATGAAACAGTGTCTGCCTGCAAAGAAAAGACAACAACTTCAAACAGACAATATGTTCGAATTGTGTTGAACATTGTGAAAATGTGATTGCTGCCATGAATTGCAATGCAATCAAGGATGCTATTGTTACCAAATAAGCAAGAGCAAGGCAGTTAATGCTGCCTTGACAGATCATGGCAGTGAGAATCTTGAAGGCAAAGTAGGCGTAAAAATAATTGGTTGTTCTGTTGCATGCCAGTATAGCTGTATAAGAAGATGGTGATATAAGTTAAAAAAAAGATATAATAAACCTTTACAAGAAAAATAATTGGAAGTAAATGACATTGTTAGGAGAAATAATCTAAGCCCCGAATATAAATCATAAAATAAACATAAAAAATGCCAAAAAAAAAGTAAACTTGAATTCTTTGTATGTGATGCAAAATGCAAACAAGAAAATAGGACAGGAAGCAAATGGTTAATGCAAATAGAGGCGAGTTTTTTATCGAAACGATTGCAAAATTTTAGTCGAATTGATGAACCATATATTTTATCGTACTAATTAATTTGATTTTTTTTAATTGAGTCAAGTGAAATAAAATTTGAGTGAAATTAAATCGTGTAAATTTATTCGAGTTAAATTAAAAAACAGGTCAAATTAAAATACTATTAACAATGTATCTAAATTTCAAGTTAGAGGCTTAGAGCGCATAAAGTTAAGAGTTAAGACCATATATGTTTGAAAACTCTTTTGGAGTAAAATAAAATACTTTAGATTTAAGAATTTATTTGTTTAAAGCATTGAATTTATAATTTTGGAACAATTTTAAAATTGTCACACTTTAGCACTTTTATAAGTTCTTTATAGATTTTTAAAGGACTTTTACTGATTTATATATATTTCAAATTTTATAATTTTATAAAATATTTGAAATATTTATATTTTTTTGTGAAGCTTGAAGTTTTTTAATATTTGTTAAGAAAGGTTAATTTGTATATTTTTAAAACTATCAGAATCCAAATGAGATTTTTAAATTTTTGTAACTCGATGTATTTAAATCATAGAATTCAACCTAACTCGAACCTAAAAAAAACTCATTTTTTCAAAATTAAATCGAATCGATGAAAGCTTTCAATAATGAAAGTAATAGGACCACTTCGTAAAATGGTATGCCAATTCAAAAGATACAAAGACAGTGTTTGAACAAAAATAGAAAGACGTGGACATGAGGACTTAAATTAAATAAAAACAATTTTTTAGTTAATTAAAATTTAAAAAGTTATAAAATGGTTATTAATTGTTAGAAAATGGTCACTGCATATAGTTATAAACTTTGATAAATTTAAAGATCGCTTTGAAATAAAAAAATAAGTTTTAAGGACTATTATAAATTAGAGACCATGTTTAATGATAATTTGTACACTTCATTCTAAATTAAATTGGGGACCATAAAGTTACCCGTCAAACCAAAACGCATTCATGTGTTACGATTACGAAACTAAGTTCTGGTCCTATGATTTGTCTAAGAGTTGGATTATATGTCTAAATTTAAAGAGAAAGTATGAATAAAAATAATAATGTCAGTTATTTATTTTTTGCGATCAAAATTTTCAACTAAAATATATTTTAAAAAAACTTGAATACATTTTTTATACAAATTTCAACTAAAATAATAATGATGTATTATGTAATTTATATAATATAGAATTAAATATATATAAATATTTCAATGTAAGTGTTAAAAAATATTAAGTTAAAAAATTATTCAAGTTTAAAATGTAATAAAAAGATATAAAAATTGTAATAAAAAGAAAATATATAAATTTATTAAGAATATCAAATAAAAGGGATAAATGTCAATTGTACATATACACATAACTTTGGTTAAATGTTAATGTGGTACATGAATTTTGTTTTTTTATAATTATACACAAAATTTTAATTTAGGATCATTTGTACACAAGAAACTTTGGTTAACCGTTTATATTTTTTTTACCTAAATGCGAAATTATGATAATATATATAATATATAAATTGATTTGAGAACAGAGTTTTAAAATTCGAAAATATATGATAAATACTTACCGGAGGGAATAATGGACAAAGTCATAGGTAAGGTGAGGAGAGCCTTCCTTCCGTACTGATCCGAGAGATTCCCAATAATTGGAAGCATCAAGGCCGTCCCTAATCCTATCACCTGATTCAATCTCAACATCATGGCCGTCCAAAATCAACAACTTAACACTCTACAACAAGGGTAATTATTCCACGCACAAACAGTTGTGTAAAAATTTTATTTATACAAGTGTTTTAATTTTAGGGTCTTTGAATTCTATTTAAGATTTATGATTTAAGGGTTTAAATGTAGTAATTTTAAATTTAGAGGTCGTTGATAAAATTTTGAGTTTAAGGTTATAATTTACAGTTTATTGGTTAAAATCTAAACATCTAACTATATTATCCTAAAATTTAAACCCTAACCTTAAACTCATATACTAAAACTCTTCAATTCTAAAATTAAGGCACATGTAAAATTGAAAACAAATTTATCGCTTATGTATAGAATAATACGTAATATTCCATATATTAAATGTTATTTAAAGAAACCTAAAGATAGGAGGTCAACATAAATTGTATTTTTGAAGGTGAAAAACAAATTTAGCATTATTTCAGTTTAAAATTACAAAAACTAACTTACGAATTACGTGTTAGTTGGGTCTCTGATTGTGAATATTTTATTAGTATCCTATAAATCAATTTTTTTTTTGGGAACGAGAGTATCCTATAAATCAAATCAAATGGTAAGTGGTAAGGATTGACTTTAACACGTGTTTCACAATCAATACCTTCGCTTACGGCTTACGCTACAATGCCTTTCTTTCTTTCTCAACCACATTTGTTTCAATTAATACCATCTTTAATGAGAAATTATTTTTCATTTCATTAATTTAAAAATAAAATAATTTTTAAAAATTAATTTTTAAAATAATATATAAAAATTTTAGTGAAAATTCATTAGTTGAAAAATGACATAGAAAAATCTTGGTGAAGTAGGTGGTTTTCATTAGTTGATCATATGGATGACGTGGTAAAAATTACCCATGATATAATTTTTCATCTTTAATAGAGTAATTTTATTAACTTTTCATCATTTAAATATAATTTTTATCTATTCAAAAAAATATAAATTTTTATATTTTTCTTCATACTTTTAAATTTTTTATATAAAATAAAAAATATTTGAAATCAGCAGCTTCACCTTAACAATCATGTTTACTTTATTTTCTAATATACCGGTGTGATAAAATGATAGTATTTGTTTAATTTTTTTAATCTTTTTTTAATAAAGCACACACACTGTATAAAACTAGTGCTTGAATTACATTATCATTTACCACTGTAACATCAACAGGTGAAAATAATTCTGTTTACTTTTAAATTTGTCTGTCAGTTGATTCCATTCGATAAAAAAAGTTTCAGGATTAAAATATTTTTCTTTTGAAAGATTGAGGGCAAAAATGTATTTTGATCTAAGGCCCCGTTTGTAGTTGCGTTTGGCAACCCAAATAGGCTTTTTAAGTGCTTTCACTTATTTTTTGGTGTGTTTGGTTGCTATTAAAATTAGTTTTTCCACCCAAACTAAAAAACTCGATTTTATAGCTTTTTGGGCAGAAAAGCTAGTTTGAAAATAAAATTATTTTTTACCTTTATTATTTAATTATAATTTAATGTACATTATGCATACATAATTGTAAAATAATATATATTTTATAATATTTATATTGTGAATAAAATTATTTTATTTGTAATTTATTTGTAAGTTATTATTAATTTGTAAATGATATGTTCGTATATAATCTAGAATGTAGTTTATATTTTAAAATTAAATCTTATAAAAAAATAAAATTTTTATTATAATTAAAATTAACTTATTTCATATATCATAACATTAACTATTTGAACATCACTCAAGTTTACTTTTACTTTTCAATATCATGTATAAAATATATATTTTATCTCCTCAAAACCACTTTTTGACATTAATGACAAACATTAACCAGCTTTTCAAAATTAATTTTCAACAACTAATTTAAAAATTACTTTTTTCACCGCACTTTTTAAAATCAACCGCAAACTAAGCCTAAATTAACTTACTTAAGCAAACGAGGTAATTAATTAATGGAGTAGGAGTTTTCCGGAAAATTTAAATTCTAAAGTGGAAAAAAGAAAAAGAAAAAAGTTGATTGTTGGTGAAGGAAAAGACAAGAATTGTGGAAAGTAGGAGATTAGAAACGTACAGCTTGTTGGAAACCAGAGAGGTAAATGGCGAGGGAGCATTCATCGGTACCGGGGCAGAGGGCGGACATGGTGACGTCGGTGATGGCCGGAGCCACTATTAGCGCCGCAAAACCCGACAGGAAAACCGTCACCAAAAGATGGGGCAACGCCCTTACATTCTTCTCCATCTCTCTCTTCCTTCCAATGCAAGTAGAAAATAGGAAGAAGCAACTCCAGTAAAAGTAGGAAGGACCAGCATTTATACAGTCACGTGCAACCCTACAGGTAAGCGTGTAAATGAGCCAAGTACTGCCGAGTTAGACTTGTCTTATTAAGAATTCAAGTTGTATTTTAGCTTGCTTCGAGTATAGTATATTAAGTTAGACTCCGCTCAATAAAAATTTGAGTCGAGTGCGGGTTGGGTCAAAACGATTTGGGTCTGAATCTGCTAATTGACGGGTTAATTTGTACTCGAGTAGACTTCAGGTCGAGTAATTTCAAGTCGATTTTATTTTTAGGTCGGATTAATTCGGGTTTGAATTCATATTAAATTTGAGTTTGGTACAAATAGTCGATAGACTTTGGGTTTGGTCATTTCGAGTGAATTATTTAACGCCTTTCACGAACACGAATCACATTAAAAATAAATATTAGGCGCTAGAATGAATAAAAATATCATCAAATGATTCATATCTAAAATATTAGAGTAAATAAAAAACAATTAAATTTAAAACCCGAGACAAACCCTCTCGCCTTTAAATTTTTGTGGATATATAGACACTTCTCCTTCTCTCTAACTTTACCTATCTTTGCTTCCTAACCCTAGTTGTTTATGGCTCTCTGCTTGTTTGGGTGACGCCGTTCTCTTTTTTTTTTGGAACGGTAGCCACTCTACCCTTTCGTCTTCTCTCTTTTTTTCGGTCTTTTCTTTTTTATTTTCTTTTTCTTCTTCGGCGTTCATTTTTTCGACCATCTCTTGGTCTCTTTGTTGTGGAGCCTCCTCCCCTGGTGATTGAAGCTCTGTTCGAGTTTCGATTTTGTGAGAGGATGCTGGTCTGTCGGTGGATTCGAGGGTGGGGCGACTTGCCTCCGAGTTCTGCCGGACTTTCTTTCGAGGGTTTTGCCCTCAGTCTTGCTCGGTGGTCTTTTTGACCCTATTTGTCTCCTCCTGACATCGTTGCTTCCAGATCTTCCACGATGTATCGGTTTGGATCTCAAGATGTCTCGGTTTTGGATCTCTTCCTACATCACCTCTTATGCTACATCTTCTGCGCCGTCAGAATCGACATGCATGCTCAAGAGCGGCAGCTAGCTTGGTGTCTTCCTTTCCCATTCCTCGGCGGAAATGGCTCTCTCTCGTGTTTGGGAGTTGTTGTTCCACCCTTCTTTTGTGGTGTTTTTTTTATTGTTATGTTTTTCTATATGCTCTTGTTTCTGGTTTGTTCCATGTTGTTTGTTCTTGTGATGTTTGCTTTTTCGTTGTTTCTCTCTCCTTCCTCCTATTTTTTTTCTTTTTTGTTTGCTTGTTTATGTTTGTTTCTTGAATGAATGGTGGCTTATTGTTAAAAAAAAATTAGAGTAAATAACAAAAATTAGAAATTAATAAGGGCCAATTCGGTGAAAAATAAATTGTTTTGGACTAACATGAATAAAAATATCACCATATTAAAAATACTTGACTAAATTACAAATAAATAAATAAATAAATAGGGGTCAATTTAGAATAAAAATAAAGTTTTATGGACTATAATGAACAAAAATATTAAATTAAAATTAAAAACATTGGACTAAATTACAGAAAAAATGAATAGTGGTCAATTTGGACTAAAAATAAAGTTTTATGGATTATCTATAATGAACAAAAATGTCATCATATTAAAAACATTGGACTAGATTAGAAAATTTTAAAACAAATAGTGGTGAATTTGAATCTCTAAACTCCAAACCTAAACCCCTAAATCTTATAATCACTAATAATTAAAGTGCAAACCGAATCCCTAAACTAATCTCATAAACTCAACCAATCACTCAACTTGACACATTTACCCTTAAACTCCAAACCTTAACCCCTAAATCTTACATTCACTAATAAATAAAGTACAAGCCTAATCCTCGAATCCTCTAATCCCTAAACAAATCCTATAACCCCAAACACTCAACTTGAAATATATATTATACTCATCAACCCCAAACCTTAATCCCTAAATCTTACAATCACTAATAATTAGAGTACAAGCCTAATCCCCTAATCCCTAAATTAATCCCATAACCCCGAACACTCAACTTGACACATTTAGCATTAAAACCCGAACCTCAACTCGTAAAAAAAATTTCGGGTAAAAATAAATTGGGCCTTCAAAAGCCCGTTAAACGTTTAGAATCGTCATCGGTTATTTTAGGTTGGGTACAATTAAAATAAGTTGAGCCTTTAAAATGTTTAATTATTAAATAATTTTATGAAAGAGAATCTAATTAAAAAAACCTAAATATAAAGGTCTAAAGAAATTAAACTAAAATTTAGACTAAAATAAATTAAACTAAAACTAAAGAATAAAAAATACTTAAGTGTAAAGCTCCTAAACTAGTAATGACATAAAGTACAAATAAACCCTAAAAATGGACGAATTTTCCCCTCCATTTTGTTAACCTAATTGTTGTTATTGTTTCAATTTCTTTAGAAATTGAAATATGGGAATTGGGATTGGAGTTTCCACTGTTTGGTTCATTGGGGATTTGGGCAGGCCGAATCCTTAAAAGTGAGAGTTTCTTTTTTATTTTGGACTAAATTAAAAAAATAAATAGAGATTAATTTCGACAAAAAATAAATTTTAGAGACTAGAATAAATTAGAGTAAATTACAAAAAAATATAAATAAACAAAAATATAAAATACACAAAATAAAAAATATATATCAGTTTAGGTCAACAACATGTCAGGTTCAAAAACATGTCGGGTAAAATTGGATCTCGGGTCAATCCAGTCGGGTAATATCAGTTATCTTTCATGCCCGTCTCGGGTTCAGGTTCGTTTTAGTCGGATATAGGTCGAGATTTGGGTCCACAATAACATGTTCAATTCGGGTTCGGGTTGTTCTCGGTCGGATGCAGGTCGGGTTCGGTTACTACAGTAACATGTCCAACTCGAGTTCGGGTCAACAACATTCGGTTACAGATTAGTTTTGGGTAATCGCATCCTCGGGTCAAACCAAGTTTTGACTCGAGCATGTTTCAGTTCGGTTTTTAGGTCGGGTCAACTTTTTACATCCCTAATTAAGATTATGATACGTGGTTAACCCTGAAGGTGTCACGTTATAAAATAGTAAAAATCATAAAAAAATCAAAAATAAAAAAAATATTTTTAAAATTATAAAATTATAATAATTACAATGATTATTTAAAAATATATAAATATTTAAAATAAAATAATATTTAAAAATTATATAAAAATATATAAAAATATTTTTTAAATTATAAAAAACATAGAGAATATCGATAGTATCACGAATGCCGCAGGGACTTGTGGATGAGTGTAACCCACGAGGTTTGAGGTGGAAGTTGCCGGAGGAGGGAGCGGTTAAAATGAATGTTGATGGGACGCGCAAAAGTTCGGATGGTTTGGGTACGTGTGGAGGTGTAATACGAGACGCGGATAGCACTTGGGTCACGGGTTTTGCTAAGTGTGTAGAGCGTTGCACAAGTTTAGAAGCGGAATTTTGGGCAGTGTATGAAGGGCTTAAGTGTGCCATGGGTGTTGACAATGTGGAGATTATTGTTGAGTCCGATTGCTTGGAAGTTATTACGGCCTTATCGGAGTCTAATGCGGGTTCAAGTTTTTCGTCTTTAATTGAACCTATCCGTTCATTGATGCGGCAGCATGGAAGGGTCCGTTTAAAACATGTGTTTCGTGAAGCGAATCAAGTAGCAGATAGGATGGCAAGACTTGCCAATGATAATTGTTGGGAATTGCAGGTATATCGGAGTCCTCCCCCGGATGTTGTTCATCTCCTTCGGGAGGATGCTATGAGTTTTTATTTATTTTTTGTCGAGTTAATTTCGCTGATACTTTGTAAAGGTGTGGATACTCTTTTTTTTCCCATGTAGGTTTAGATGGTTTTTAACGAGGCATGTTGTCATCCTCTCCTTTTTATATATATATATATATATATATATATATATATATATATATATGTTTTCCTAAATTTATTGGAGCTTGCTCTCGGTTCTGGATGCAAAATTGTGGGGATATATGAGGGCCTCCTTTGTGCATGGTGAGAAGGTTGGCGGCAGGTGGTTGTAGAATCCGATTATTCGAATACGTTACGACTTATTGAAAATGCTCGAAATGGTTATAGGGGGTGTTCTCTATTGCTTCACATTGAGGAGTTGCGCCGCCGTAATTGCCTAATTGGAACTTGAAGTTCCATGATTTGGGAACCAGATTGTCGATCATTTGGCAAGGCTGGATGCTGAATTCGGTTTTGAGGTCCGGTATTTTCATACTCCTGCTGTGGTACAAAACATCTTACAGTTGGATGTCTATAATTCGGCATAGTTTGTTTTTTAGTTTTGGCTTAACTATAAAATAAGTGCTAAAAACTGTCACTTTTTGCAATATGTGTTTAAAGTATTTTTTTGACTGAAATAGATGCCTAAAATTTTATTTTTGACTTGTTTTAAAGTCAATTGAGACACTTACTTTAACACACGTTTCAACAAAAAATAGACCTATTACAAAAAAAAAATAATTTGGGCACTTATTTTATAGTTAAGCCTTTAGTTTTTTTTGTAATGTTTGTTCTTTGGCTTCTTAGGCATAAAGTCAAAAAAATAAAAAATCTCATATACAATGTTACAATTGTTAAAAATTTGGTCACTACACTTTAGAATGTTGGGAGAAGAACAAAAAAACAAGTAAAGAGTAAACCTAGTAGAGACAAGAGAAGACATTGATTATAATTATTGGTACATTGAACTGGTTGTAGTAACCAAATGCGTGGTGATAGGAAAAGGTTTATAACATTAAAAGAGTATTATGGTGAAATAACATTAGGAGATTCTTCTAAGATCGAAATCTAATGCATCTTAATATCTCTAAAAAAAATGGTAACCCAAAACTTACCGCTAACATATACTATGTTTCAAAATTAAAACAACTCTGAGAAAAAGGCTATAAAATTTAAATGTAAAATTATATTTTTACTCTAAGTGACGAAAATATCAAGCTTATTGCAAGAGTTTTTTTATGAGAAAAAAATAAAATGTTCTTGTTGAATATTAAAGTAGACACATCCAAGTGTTTGAATGTGTGTGTCTCTAGCGTATGAGATATGGACACTTGAGTTTTGGTGGTCTTAAAGTTCTTGAAAAAAAAAATGGTAAAAGGTCTCCCCTATCAAACATTTGGAGCAACTATGTGAAGTTTGTGTCCTTGGCAAGCATACATGGAAAAAATTTCCAGAACATTAATCTTTTAGAGCAACAGTGCCACTCCATCTTGTACATGCTCTATGTGGACCTATTAAACCATCTTCTCTCAGTAAAAATAATTATTTCTTGTTTCCTACTGATGATTTTAGCAGAAAATCATGATTTTATTTTCTTAAAAAGAAATATGAAGCTTTTGAGACATTTAAAAGCTTCAAAATAATGATAGAAAATTAAAGTGGTTATATAATTAAAGTTTTGAGAACATATAGATGAGGTAAATCCACTTCAAAAGAGTTTAACATGTTTTACAAGAATTATGGAACTTATCACCCTTTAACAGTTTTTAGATTTTCACAACAAAATGGCACAACATGAAAGAAGTATAGAAAAATTCCCAATATGATTAAAAGTATGTTGAAAAGGAAATAAATGCCTAATGAGTTTTGGCAAGGAGCTGTTTCCTGTGTCGTTTATCTTGCCAACATGCGTCTCACCAAAAGTTTGACGAATATAACACCTCAAGAAGATTGAAGTGGAAGAAAGCCTACCGTCTTTCATTTTCGATTCTTCGAGAGTCTTACTTATGTTCAAATTCTAGAACAAGAAAGATCCAAAAATGATGATAGAAGTAGGAGATATATTTTTATTGACTATGACTTAAACTTAAAAGGATACAAGTTGTTTCAGCCAGATGCAAAGAAGGTAGTTATTAGCAAAGATGTGAAATTTGATGAACAAAATACATGTGATTGAAATACCCCCGAAGAAGACTTGCATAACTTCTTTTCATACTTTGACACTGAAATGATGAGATGCACAGTCAATCACCACTACCACCACAACAAAAGATTTAACAAAGAATCCTAAAGTAGATCTAAATGAAGGAGAATTTGTTCTAGTAGTTTGAAGATCAACAAGAGAGAGATTGCTGTTAGAATCAAATCATAAATTAATATGAAATCTAATACACATGATCTATCATGTTAAATCATCAAGAACAATAAACTGAATGAACTAAATGCGGAAACGTACCTGAATATATCTGTAAACTAAAAACCTTGAATCTTTTGTTGAAGATCGCCTAGAAAGTGGTCGTGATCTTCCAAGAAGATAGGTTAGCCCTTGACGTAAAAATTATCCGTCGGGGACAAGAGTAATACAAGTTAACCTATTTCTTGGGGACCACTACCTCTTTATATAGTTGATTATTAAATCCTATTAAATATTTATAACTTTGCCCCTCATTGAATTATAAATATATCTTACGATATCTACACTTTTATTTCCATGACACTTTAATACCTATGACACGCCTAACATAATTAGTCACTTGATTTTGTGTCATACTTTATAATAGCAACATACATTTTACATATTGTGCCCATAATTGCAGATTTTAATCCAACAATTTGCTAGAAAGTTACTAAGAGTATTATTTAGAAAATAATGATAATCATTTACTTTTCTGTTTATTTGTAGACAATGAACCGTTAGATTTTAAAAAAGTTGTGAAAGAGAAGAAATGAAGAAAAACTATGGAAGTAGAAATTAGTGCTATCGTAAAGAATGAAACTTGACAGTTATCTACCTTACCTGAAGGTCACAAACTTATCAGTGTAAAGTAGATCTTTAAAAACAAAGAAATTAACTACTGGAGAAGTAGAGATGTATAAGCTGAGGCTTTTAGCAAAAAGGCTACACGCAGAAGGAAAGAGTAGATTATGATGAGGTGTTTGCTCTTGTTGCTTGTATGAAAACAATAAGGTTGCTAATTTTTATTGTTGCTTAGAACAAGTGGACGATTCATCAGCTTGATGTGAAGTAAGCTTTTCTCAATGGCTTTCTAAAAGAAGGAATTTATGTTGAACAACTAGAAGGTTTTGTCATCAAAGGACAAAAAGAGAAAATCTTAAAGTTAAAGAAGGCTTAGTATGGCTTAAAGCAAGCACTCACAGCATGAAATAACATAATTGACAAGCATGAATTTAAAAGGTGCACTCATGGGTATGCACTTTATGTTAAAATCTAAAAACAATATATCTTGCTTGTTTGTCTCTACTTAGATGATCTCAGTTTAAGGAACAACTCAACAATGATTGAAGATTTCAAAAAAAACATGTTAAAAGAATTTGAAATGAAGACTTAGGGCTTATGTCCTATTAACTAGGCCTTGAGGTGATGTAGATTGATATTGGAAATTTTATTCATTAAGAAAATTATTGCAAGAAGGTGCTTGAGAAATTTAATATGCTTGGGGTACAGACATGTAACACCCCAGGAACGTGCAATGAAGCTTTCCACATTTGATGAAGGAAAGAAAGTAGATTCTACGATGTACAAAAGTCTTATGGAGAGCTTAAGGTACCTAACTTCTACAAGACCTAATACTGTTTTTGCTGTTGGACTAGTTTGTCGTTTGATGAAAAGTCATTCATCTTCTCATCTAACGACGGAAAAAGAATTCTTCATTATATCAAAAGTACTCTTACTTATGACTTATTTTATGTATCATCAAATACATTTGAGCTTGTGAGATACTGTGATAGTGATTTTGGAGAAGATAAATATGATAGAAAAGACACAAGCATATATGTACTTTTCATAGGAGCTATGTAACCCCTCAAGACCCATCTATGCGTTACCACTGATCATAGAAAGTTACATTAGGGTCTCAAGAACGACCCACAGTAAAAATTCATATAAAACATTTTCCCTTAAGACATTTATTAAATTGTAACAATAGCTTCTGATTAAAATACTCTTTCAAGAAATTATTTAAACATATAGAAAAAATTTCAGAAAACGTTTTACATACACTATCATAGAATAATACATGACGTACATGCCCACTAACTATGTCGATACCGTACTTCAAAGTAGCGCCAAGAGAACTCCAAATACAACTTTCAGTCACGAATCCATGATAGATTTCTTCTAACCTACGAGAGTAAAAACAACATTAGCTTCGAAAAGCTCAGTAATACAGTACTACCAATGTATGCTATAAGTAACATGCATGAATACGGTCGAGCGTGAAGCTATCATGGTGTTCTGAGAAACAACAAGTTCCAAATTTACGGTTCATTATATCGAATACGCGTTATATCTGAAGACAACAAAGGTGTTCTTTATTCGATCACTAAGTATCAGGGGAGGAGCATGTAGACCGTATAATCAAAACAGAGAGATAAATTACGATAGTTGATTTCAGAGAGTCAGTGTGTGTTCCAATAGTGCAAAGTTAACACCTACAAAGTATCAGTGTGGTGAACGTTTATTTCACAGTTATATAATAGTAGCGATAATATTCATTTGAAATTTCCTATCTACCCTCCAACCAAACTCTCTAGTATGCAGTTCCCCAGAACTACATCTATAAGGGGCGTTAACCCAGGCCCATTGGCCGTAGGTGCCAGCCTAAGGGGATACCTTAGGTACGATAGGAATCACTATAACCGAAGCATAGGAACCTAAAACGGTAAGGAATTACCAGCCTGATCAGAGCTGAACCTACGATAACTTCATACTCTATCCCAAGTACCCTGGTAACGGTCTAGGCAGTGATAATAGTAATCGGTAACATCATTAATCGGTAATAATCGGTAATAACAACAATAAGTAGCTATCGGTACTAATCGGTTATAACAATAGATATGAAGCAACTTTAGTTTTCAATTCAGATACAAAGGTATATTTCGGTTAAATAATAGTCATGATTCAGATCAGGAGACAATCTACGGTTCAATCGGAGAGAATATTCATATGCACTTGGAACCCACTAGATGGAACAATTTATTTCTCGGAGATACTTAGTATTTACGAGGAAAGAGGAAACACTGAACTTTTGACAATGTTGACATGATTTCAAAAACGATGTCCCTATTAAAAAGGGTTTGAAATTAATGTCTCCAACCAAGTATTCGGAAATCGATAAGATACGATCATATAGGACACCAAATATCAAGATTGTCCCGATCATTTTTGGCCAACAAAGGCATTTTGATCCTTTTAACACTCCGAGGCAATTCCATAGTCTAACCCCAATAGGATAGGTCAATGACTTGTTGGGCTAAAGATTGTTGAAGATTTACCAAATTCCAGATCATCCCACTATACTCATTTCTCCAATACATTACTTTCCACGTATTCAAATTGGTACACTTTCTCTGTGCTCACCATTTAATTCCGACTGTGTTGTACATCTATAGATCACTGTCACATTATCTCGGAACAAGCCTCAAGAGGTTGAACATGTATTTATGCAGTTTTCATCCATTAATGTACAATATTAGGAAATTATTGACACACACACACACACACACACACACACACACACACACACACACA
The DNA here is from genome assembly GCA_958450335.1 of Hibiscus tridactylites. Taxonomy (NCBI): domain Eukaryota; kingdom Viridiplantae; phylum Streptophyta; class Magnoliopsida; order Malvales; family Malvaceae; genus Hibiscus; species Hibiscus tridactylites. Next base: position 65,311,455 of record OY288281.1, on the reverse strand, counting down.
CACACACACACACACACACACACACACACACACACACACATATATATATATATATGTATATGTATACCAAGATTCAAGCTTAAAGGGGTATTACAATCACTTGCGTGCTATCAGGAGTTCAAGATTTTGAAGCTTTAACTTATCTCAGGTTAAGAGGATATTCCGATTATTAAACTGTAGTCATTCACGTTATTTCGACCCTTACAAACCACTTAATCATTTTAATCTTTAGGTTATATCCCATCATGTGGTTAACTTGGTAGTCTTGGTGCCCGATGGCATCTTACTCATCTTAATCCCAATCACACAAATCGATATTTTCAATCATTTCAGTTATTTCGGTCATTTCAACCTTTTTCCGACCATCCATTTATTTCAAAACTTGGGGGCAAACCCGTCATTTCAGTTAATTTAGAAATCCCAATGCTCAAGGACATTTTGGTCATTTTGCTAATTTGATCGTATCAGTATCTCTAATTCTCTCTCTCGATTCAGTTGTTAAAATCAATTTTGTACCTTCTAATAGTTTGATTGATCCAAACATACAAAGAATTTTCCCTATAAATTTATCTTTAGAGATTTATGTTAAATCAAGAACTTATCTGTTGGGATGTGTGGAGCTCGATTTGATCAACCAATTATGCTCACCAAGTGGTGGAGAGGTGGATATTTGGGTGGAAGGGTTTAGGAAGCTAGAAAGATTAAAGACACAATGATTTATAGTGGTTCGGCCTTCTAACAAGCACCTACATCCACTACCTTAGCTTCCCACTAAGGATTTCACAATCAATCCACTAATTGATTCATCCCCTTTTCTAGGATTAGGAGGAAACCCTTACAACCGATCAAGCTTCTACCCAAGCCTTGATCAAAACCCTCTTTACAAAGAGAAATAAGAAAGCAAACTTAAACCCTCTAATAGGTGTTTGTTTGCACTTTTAAGCACTCACCCAAAACCTAAAACACTTGAGCAAATTTAACAATTTTGGCTCACTAGTGTTTGTCTATACAAGAATTGACAATTTAAGTGCTAAGACATTTCTTGATCATTTGTTGATTGACAATTGAAGCATTAGTCTTCTCTTGATGCTTGGAGGTCCCTTTTATACTCCCAATTGAGTTTATAGCCGTTTAGGACCGTTGGGGTTGAAATAGAGTCGTTGGACCCTTTAATTCCCTCCATAAATGCAGTTCTGCAGCTCCCCGTTTCGAAACGCTTGAACCCGTTTCGGAACACCCTCAATATAGAAAGAGCCGTTGCAGTCTGTCAGGGTACCCGTTTCGGAACACCCCTCTGCCATTTCGGAACGCGTATCAGAACGCCCTTAGCCCGTATCGAAACGACCTGCATTTAAAAGTTAGTTGGGAAAGAGCCGTTGGGGTTTATGACCGTTGGGGTCAGTGCCACGTGGGCGTATCGAAACGACCTAGCCTGTTTCGAAACGCTGGCCCCGTTTCGATACGAGTATCGAAACATTTGGCCACTGGAAGGCACCCGTTTCGAAACGCCCTAAGGTGTTTCGAAACACTTGGTCAGTTTTGTTAAAATTGGCTTTAGAAAACATGAAAAACCTTTATGAAAAATTCCTTAAATATTATTTCAAGTTGTTTGGACTTTGGAAATGTTTTAAATACTTTTTAAATTAGTCCAAAACATTTTTCAATTATTATATCAAAACATTAGTTCTACAATCTCTCCCTTTTTGATATAATAAAACCACTTGAAAAATTGTTTGGAATTCTCCCCCTTTAACTTTAAAAATGTGAATAAGAGATTAAGAAATTAATTCAAATAAAACTCCCCCTTATTCATTTGAAAAATCAATTTTTCAAACCATTTCTCCCCCTTTTTGTTATATCAAAAAGATTTAAAACATTAAGTTTAAAAATAACAATAGAGGCAAAATTTGACAAAATATGAATTTTGGTTTTAAAAATGGCTCCCCCTTACTCAAAGCATCATCAAAATGTTAGTCCAACATATATGATCATCTAGTTGAATTTAAATTAAAATAAACAAATAAAAGCAAAAACAACTAGAATTTTACCAACACTTGAATTTAAGGGAGGATGTGAAGCCTTCCTTCTCCAAGTGTTCTTCCTTGTGTGCATGGAGCTCCCCCTCAATGTTTGACTTGTTGAACATCTCCATCACACCTACAATAGACAATCAAGTAACTTTTGGTATCCAAATTGCTTTGGATCCATAAACGTTAGTTGCACAAACTTTAGTCCCCTTTGGAATCCATTTTTCAATTTCATCCTTTTTAGTTGAAGTATTAAGTGTGTTTGGGACCCAAACACTTCTAAAACATTTACCATTTATAAATCTAGGGGCACTAGATTGTCTAACATAAAAATTTGATTTTCCAAAATTGTTTTTCTTTTCAAGCTCTTTGGAAATCAAATCTTTTTCTCCTTGAACTTTTTGAAGCAATTTTTGTAAATCAAGACATTTTAGTTCAAACTCTTCAAGTTTTGCTTCAAGTTCAAGTTTGGTTTTAGAAAGCAAATCATTTTGAATTTTTAACTTTGAAATCAATTTATTGTTTTTCAAAATGTGGCTTTTAAAATCTAAAACCAATTCATCATAGGCATCTTGTAATTCATCAAAAGTGTAAGAACATGAAGTAGATGAATTAGAAGTTACCCTTGAATCTTCTTCGATGGCCATAAGGCAAAGGTTGGCTTGTTCATCGTCGGTGGAGTCTTCATCACTCCAAGTAGCCAATTGTGCCTTCTTCTTATGGCTTGAAGTGCTTGCCCTCTCCTTTCTTTTAGGTTCTCGTTCAAGCTCTCTCAAAGCTTTCTTCATGAAAGGGGCACACTTCTTGAAGAGATGAACTATCTCTTCATCTTCCTCCTCCTCTTCACCTGAGTAGACATGATGGCAAGTGGAGGATTTGAGAGCCATGGCACTAGCATTGATGCCAAGCCCTTTGATTTTCTTCTCTCCCATAGCTCTTATTTCTTCCCTCTTCTTCTCATCCTCTTTGTTCTTCTTCATGATTTGATGAGTGAGAAGTGACCCCACTAGTTCATCAAGCTTCAAAGTCTTCAAATTTTTGGCTTCGATGATGGCGGTCCTCTTTGAGTCCCAAGACTCGGGAAGTGAGTAGATGAGCTTTCGAACAAGCTTCTCCTCCGGGATGGCTTCTCCATAACCTTTAAGACCATTTGTGATGGTGGAGAACCGATCAAACATCTTCTCGATGTTCTCTTCCGGATCCATTTTGAAGTTCTCATACTCCAAGGTTAGGAGCCCAATCTTGGTCTCCTTGACTTCGTTTGTCCCCTCGTATGTGACTTCAAGCTTGTCCCATACCTCCTTGGCACTCTCACAAGAAGACATCTTCTCATAGATGGATGGACCAAATGCACAAAATAGAATGTGCAAGGCTTTGCAATTAAGCTCCATCTTCTTGCGATCGTCGGCACTCCACTCCGCTTTACTTCTTTTAGGCACGAACGGACCATCTTCAACTACATCCCATAGCTTGTAATCTTTTGATTTTATGAAGAATTTCATCTTTGTCTTCCAATGGGCGTAGTGGTCTCCATCAAAGAAAGGCGGTTTGTCTATGGATTGCGCCATTTGAGCTGGTTGATGAAAAAGTGATCGAGCTTGCCGGATCTTCTCAATAGGATGTTAATCCTCACCGATTGAGCCAAGCTCTGATACCAATTGTTGGGATGTGTGGAGCTCGATTTGATCAACCAATTATGCTCACCAAGTGGTGGAGAGGTGGATATTTGGGTGGAAGGGTTTAGGAAGCTAGAAAGATTAAAGACACAATGATTTATAGTGGTTCGGCCTTCTAACAAGCACCTACATCCACTACCTTAGCTTCCCACTAAGGATTTCACAATCAATCCACTAATTGATTCGTCCCCTTTTCTAGGATTAGGAGGAAACCCTTACAACCGATCAAGCTTCTACCCAAGCCTTGATCAAAACCCTCTTTACAAAGAGAAATAAGAAAGCAAACTTAAACCCTCTAATAGGTGTTTGTTTGCACTTTTAAGCACTCACCCAAAACCTAAAACACTTGAGCAAATTTAACAATTTTGGCTCACTAGTGTTTGTCTATACAAGAATTGACAATTTAAGTGCTAAGACATTTCTTGATCATTTGTTGATTGACAATTGAAGCATTAGTCTTCTCTTGATGCTTGGAGGTCCCTTTTATACTCCCAATTGAGTTTATAGCCGTTTAGGACCGTTGGGGTTGAAATAGAGTCGTTGGACCCTTTAATTCCCTCCATAAATGCAGTTCTGCAGCTCCCCGTTTCGAAACGCTTGAACCCGTTTCGGAACACCCTCAATATAGAAAGAGCCGTTGCAGTCTGTCAGGGTACCCGTTTCGGAACACCCCTCTGCCGTTTCGGAACGCGTATCGGAACGCCCTTAGCCCGTATCGAAACGACCTGCATTTAAAAGTTAGTTGGGAAAGAGCCGTTGGGGTTTATGACCGTTGGGGTCAGTGCCACGTGGGCGTATCGAAACGGCCTAGCCTGTTTCGAAACGCTGGCCCCGTTTCGATACGAGTATCGAAACATTTGGCCACTGGAAGGCACCCGTTTCGAAACGCCCTAAGGTGTTTCGAAACACTTGGTCAGTTTTGTTAAAATTGGCTTTAGAAAACATGAAAAACCTTTATGAAAAATTCCTTAAATATTATTTCAAGTTGTTTGGACTTTGGAAATGTTTTAAATACTTTTTAAATTAGTCCAAAACATTTTTCAATTATTATATCAAAACATTAGTTCTACATTATCGTTCTCGAATGTTTAAGTCTCATTATCGTGTCTTTCTGAGCAATTCGAGGTTTTCAAATGAATCAGTTGTTTTACCAGATTTAGAGTAGATTCCAATGCCGCTTCCATCATCATGGGGTATTTTAGTTATTTTCATACCTTGAGGTCATTTTCATAATTTCATATCAGAATATTTTGTCGTTGATCATTTGACATTATTAATCAGGTTTGGAGATTGACCACCTTGTTAATTATTTAATGAACTCTAGATCCTTCTGATTTATCAACTTTCTCCTTCGATTATTCTAATTCTATCTAGATTATCATACCCGTTTTCATATCCAGTTTGACTTAAGCTGAATTAACAGTACTCATCGTCGTATTTATGCATGCTTAATCGAATATCAACATGTTCATAAGGCATACAAGAGGTAGTAATGTATTACCTTGAATCCTTGTTGTATCAGTCAACCCTTGGAATGACCTTTGAACACTCTCGAACCCGGATTCGATGTCCCTCAACATCTCATATCAAAGAACCATGGATACCTTCTATTGCACAATTCCAAATTTCAGTACTTATTACATTGCTCTTAATTGATTAATATAATACATAAGCATACTCGAGTTCAAGGTCCGTTTCGGAGGCTTTCGGGTTAGAATTTTGTGAAACAGTCTTAAAAACGGACTCAAGACGTCGAAAAACATAAAATATGACATTTCGAAAATTTGACTTTTTGGTCAACAGTCAAAGTCAACACTGACATCATGCTGACGTAAGCAGTTAACTAGGTTGACTCGGACGAGTTGACTCACCGAGTTGACTCGATTTGGTTTGACTCGGCGTGCCAGTTTAGTTCGGTTTGGTTCAAACGGTTTAACTTAGTTCGGTTTAAGGGCCAGACTGGGTCTGAGCCGGCCAATTCAGCGGCCACCGCCCAGACGGCACGTGGAACCCACGCGCGGCCGAAAATGGTCGAAAAACGTCCACAAATGCAACGGTAACCTTAGTTTCAACCAAAACAACAAAATAAATCCAAAAACCAATAGAAAACTTACCGATCTTACCAAAAAATGGAGGGAAACGATCGAAACTGACGAGGTTCCGATGACAAACTAAACGAAGGCGGACGAACATTTGACGGGTGAGGTTTTGTTTGCCTCAGCGTGCGGAGCTCGCTCGCGGTGACAACGCGACGAACAGACGCTTATCGAGGCCAAAATCGACAAAAAACCGAACGACTTCAACCCTAGGTTTGACGAACCTTCCTCCTTCGATTGTCGGCGACCGGAACGGTAATCGTAGGAGTGACTTTAATGTTTTGGTCGAGACTCGACAACGAACACAAAAGTAGCGATGGTGAGCGACATGGTGCGATGGTGGGAGAAAACGGTGCAAAGGTCGGTGGTCTCGAAAGGAGAAAAGGATGAGGGGGTCGGTTTTGGGTTTTTGGGTTTTTGGGGAAATGAGGGTTTAATTTGAAGAAAAATGAAAAATATTGGGTTAGGTAGAATATTTTATTATTTTATTATTTTTAACTTTTTAGAATCCACTTAATAATAAGTGGCTGCAATCTTATACCCAAGTGTTACCATAGCTTAGATGGTTGGGTCACTAGCTTTGCTACCTAAAGGTTGTGGGTTTGATCCCCACAACTAACAACTACCCCCTTTTTTTTACTTCTTCTCTCTTTTTTTTGTTACAAGCTACAACTATCTAATGGAGTCTTAAGAAGCAACCATTGTCACGCTTTCTAGCTACGAAGCTAAGTATGTTGTTGCTACATCTTGTGTTTGTCATGATATTTGGCTACGAAAATTGTTGGTTGAAATTCATCTCTCATGAGAGAAAAAACTATGAAGGTTTTGATTGATAACAAGTCAACTCAAACTCTTATACAAAATTCAATGTTCTATGATTGAAGCAAACGTACAGACACATGATGTCACTTTATTTGTAAATGTGTTGAGAAAAAAGAAGTACAACTAAATTACGTAATTTTATTTGACTATTGTAACCCCCTCGTCCCGGTCTGGCTGGATGACCAGTCCGAGTGGGCCACACGGGGAAAACCGAAGCGAAACCCGTTAAGGTTCCCCCTCGGTTAGCAACCCTATTTTTTTTCTTTTTTTTATCTTGTCTAAAAGTCCATTTAAGTCCTATGTGATCAAACAGCGGAATAAAACACATGAGACAAACATGCGAACCCAAAACATCAGTTAAACAGCCAAATTTTAATCTTTTAAACAAGCCGTTTCGAAACGCCCTTGAGGCGTATCGAAACGCCTTGACCAGGTCAACCGTCCTAGAGCCTTACAAGGGGTCGTATCGAAACGGTGGTCAACCGTTTCGAAACGCCCACGACGGTCAATATCTCGTGGTCAACGAGATTTTGACCGTTTCGAAACCTTTACACCCGTTTCGAAACACCTTCATCTCGTGAATTTCTCAGAATTCCAGTAGCCAAAACATTCCGATACGTGTTTCGGAACAGGGGTTCCAAAGGCCATACCGTATCGAAACGCGTTCCGATACGGGGTCCCTGAAGCCTACCCGTTCCGAAACGATCCCTCCCGTTTCGAAACGCTGGCAGTCTGTAGCCTTTGAAATACAGATTTAGGGGTGTTTTGACAAGTCTAAAGGTCCCATAGGACCCCTAAAGGCACACAAAACCATCAAACATAATCTAGAGGCATACATCCTAGATTTAACATACTCAAACACATACAAGCATGGATTTGGACAATCTTTCAAACATAGCAAATTACACATGTAGAGCCTTTCATACAAGCATGCTTGAAGACATTAAAAAGAACCGATAAGCATCATACATATCAAATGAGTTTACATGCCATTCAAGCAACTTAAGCATTCATAAGACATCCATCGAACTAGCATTTGGCAAGATATATCATGCTTACAAATCAAGTCAACCATAGACATACATTAAGACTCGAATCAATAATTCCTATCCCATTGCTTTACTATTACAATCTCTAAATTTAAACATCATACTTGAGCTAACCGTAAGCAACACTTGGAGGCCTTTCCTTGCCCTTGCCACCCTCAAGCTATTGATCTGCATTGTCGAACAAAAGAGAGCGTAAGCATAAAAGCTTAGTGAGGGTAAGCTCTTTAAAACAAACCTCGACAATGCAGGGTCCAAGCACGAGTTACAACCAAGATAAAATGCATGATCTTACCTTCGATCCACGCGAGCCATAAATATAGATGATGCATGAACATATATTCAATATCATGTCATGCTCAACATGTTTAAATCCACAACATATGAAATCACATATATTAAACCATGTTAGCAACACCTCCCAAAACACATTGGCTCACAATTAACCACATATTGGCAACATAAACTACAATCTGTATTGGCACCTAGCTATGACTCGAATACGCGGATAACCCGTTGGAACGCATTTCCAACAACAACATTACCTCGGTGGGATTCCACTCATCACCGGTCCTTGCATGTGCGGGATTCCACTCATCGCCACATGCCCTACGGATGGGATTCCACTCATCATCACGTAGAAATATAAATACAATTTCCGGGCGAACCCGTACTCCTCCTTGGTGACTCAACGCCACCAAGGCCACGCGCGACTTTTGACTCATGTGTACACACTAACATCCTAATGATCGATCATTTGTACCCAAGCATACTAGTGCCAATACTACACATTTCATTAATCATTCATAATATCAATTCATAACACTTCCGTGCTTAGCACGTACTCACCATGACTTACCGTCATGCACAAACCGCATTTCCATGCCTAGCATGTACTCACCATGATCCTCGGATCATGAAACCACCTCATAATACCATTTCACATGTCAACACCACATGTACATCATGAACAACCATATCACATTATATTTTACACATGTGTATAACCATACCATATCTATCATCAACATGCATATAATAATACATCAAACATGCTCCAACTTACATGTATACAACACATACATAATCAACACCATCCCAATTTAATACGAGGCATATACAACCATTAAAAAGTGCAACCAAAGTCTCTAATCAAAGCTTGGGATTAGGCCACCACTCTAATCCCAACTCTAGGTGGGTTTACCAAGCCCATCCTAGGTTCACATGCTTGAACCAAATACTCAAAACCACTTTGAAAATAATTTAACCACTCACCTAAGCTTCCAAGCTCCAAGCCAAGCAAGCAACCTCCCTCAAATTTCCGGATTTCTTCCCGAAGCTTCCCCAACACAAATTCCCGCTTCTTAACAACCTCAAACACATTTCAAACAATTCCAAATCAGCCCAACATCAAAATACCAACCCGGAATACAATTCAAATGCAATTTACCATGTTGCAAACCATGAACAAATCCCATTTTTATCAAATTCGGGCAGCCCCTAAACCATGTCCAAAAACCATGTTTCCAACATCCATAGCACCCACAAACAATCCCAAATCAACCCCTAACCATAGTACTACCATTGGGCTATCAATTTCCACCTAAAACAACCCCCAAAAATCACCCAAAACCCTTCAAAAAACCCATTTTTACCCAACTTCGGGAATCATGTTAAAATCATGTAAAAATCATCTATGTTGGGTCTTATGGGTAGTAAACAACATATATAACTTCAACAAATCGAAAGCTCAATTTAAAGACATTAAAGTTTGCATTTTTATCTCAAAAACTCAAAACCCTAAACTTCAAAATCTATGAGCTTTATGAAAATTAACGGTATCATCTTAAAGAGGAAGAGGAGGACAAGTTAGAAACGGTTTTACCTTTCAAAAATCACCAACAAAGAGCATGGGGATGAATGAATGAAGATTTGGAGAGGGAGTGGGTTTTTGGTGTGAAGGAGAGGAAAGAAGAAGATGAAGATATGAATAAAAGGGGTCTTTTAAATTAAAGGGGTTTTAAAAATGGGAGACCCTTTTAATTACACCTTTGCCATTAATGAGATGACATATCTCATCCATGTTTAAAATTCATGAAATTCATGAAATTTATCGGACATGGAAATACCACGAAATATATTCCTCCACACTTACCTTCTCACCACAACATACTAACCAACTTATAGACTTACCACGCAACAGTAGCTATCTAACACTCAATCTCAACTGATTCTTCGTTGCACGCAAATTTCAAACTCAACTCAATCTCTTCTGCACATAGCACGGAACAGATCTGACTCACACTCTCGAATTATAGATACACAGACACAGCACGAAACTCTTTCTAACTCTGGTGGTAACCGCGACAGATAAACAACTGAACTAGCCCGATTCACAATCTCATACAACACTGTTTGAATACTTGACCCACAACTTTCTCTGACTGATCATCTGACTTCAACAGGTAACCAAACACTATGCAGACGTCTTCAAAACCAATCTAGTCGAATTCTCGAATCTCTACTATCCACTTCCATTAAGAACCTTCCACGGATGTAACAAACTAGAAGAAAAATGATGTTCGGTCTTGACACACTGGCAACCCATACACTTACTCTCTTACAAAACCACATCATTCATCCACTCAATCCAGAAGTACTTATCTTCAACCCACAATACGTCTTCATACAACTCAGATGCAATACAAATGAACTACCGTGCGCTTCGGCCAAAACAATACATCTCAAAACACTAGGTCAATCAGTACAACTATTCTGTCTCTGAAATGCAAAACTCTGTCATCTCTGAAACTGTATTCTGAAGGTCTTCCTTCTACTATGCCTCGCACGTGAGGTGCCAAGAATCTGTCTTGCAACTGTTTCTCTTCAAACATTCTGACTCAGTGTAGGTTCAACATGAAACGCAACCACAAGAATACTGGCATTCGGTAACTGAATTCGGTAAATACAACTCGCAACTCAACTACTAATCTAACAACAATTACAACTCGGAACATCGGTCACTACGGAGGCTATCTTCGGATGGTACTCAATCTTGGGATCACAGTCTTCAAGCAATTCTAACAACTCATGTTGTTCAAGTTCCAACCCTTCCTAGGTTGTCTAACAATTCAAGTTCTGATGATACGTGCATATACATTGTGCATTTCTTACTATACAAGCTTTGTCTCTAAGTCTTCGAAGCAAACACAACTGTAATTAACTCTATGTCTCATATCGGATAACTCTTCTCACGGTCTTTCAATTATTTCGATGAACATGTCAAAATCATTTCGTCTTGCATAAGCACACAACCTAACCCTACATGTAACACCTCACTACAGTTCACAAGCTCTTTCTCTAGTATAGGCTGGATCAAGGTCGAAGCTCTCTTCAAAGTTTCTTTCGGTTTCTCAAGGGTTCAATGTCTCGCATCTAACCTCACAAACTGAACTTTCTTCTGTAGCAATCTATCAATGGAGCACTATCTTCAAAAGACTATTTATAATTCTCTGAAAGTAACAATACTAGACCTAGGAGCTATAGATATCTGTCACAGTCTTCAATTTCTTCCAACTCATATCTTCTTTTGCCTACTTGGGATTTACCCTAATACACTCTGATGATCTGCATGTTCTAGGAGAACATCTTCATTAACTCGAAGTTCTCGTTGCATAACTTGGCATACATTTAATTCTCTAATAGAATCTACCACACTGACTTCAAAGCTTGTCATGATCTTCCTCGGTACTTGAATATACTCACGTGACATCTAGAAGAGCTACTACAACTGATCAAGAAACTCAGGAAAATATTCTGTTCAACATCTCTATGAAGGTAACTAATACACTAGTCATTTGTTTCAACTGTCTGGAATCTATACACATTCTCGTACTGTCACTCTTTCTTCTTCACAAATTACACCGTAGAATTCTGAGTTGATGCACTAGGCCTAATGAATCTAAGGTCTAACAAGTCTTGAAGTTAATTCTTCAACATTCTCAATTCTTCCGGAATTCATAAGCTACAGAACAAACAAAACAGAAGCAACCTCGAAACGGTCTCAATAACAAACTCTTCTCCTCTAACAATAGGTAAACCGGCAATTCTTCCAAACACTTCTAGGAAAAGAAAACGCAACTATTCTAACATTCTGCGGTCTAATCTTCATTTCATATTCAAATCCATCACAGTTGCTAAGCAAGCTTGTCAACTAAACTCAATCAATCTTTGACCTCTAAAGCTGGATCAACATTCAATAAGGAGTTCACATCCTTACCTACTACTACAGCCTCACAAAAATCTGCGACTTCAAGGCAATTCTCTCTCTGTCTCAATGTATATCCTAGCTTTGTGCTCTACAAGCCAAACCATGTCAAAAAGTTACATCGAAACCGTAGGAAGACAATCACTTCACATCTACTAGAAACTAGTAACTCTGAACCACCAACAAACATCTTCTGTACATCTTTCTGATCATTACCATCTCCCTAAAGGCTAGTCACATGTGTCCCTACATCTAAGGTCTCAACAAGGATATCTAATTTCTTTGCATGCTCGTACAAACGGACGAATCTGCAGAGATGGCAACTTCACAAGTACACAACTGATAGTCTTCGGTCCTCTTGTTTTCAGACTGATTCTTCAACAAAATCTGACTCTTCTAGACTGTTCGTAGAGCATTTTAAAACTTCAAAAACGCAGTTCTGAGCACACACAGACAACCATGCTAGAAAACCACCCCAAACGCACACTGGCCCTAAACACACAAATCGGTTCCCATTCACGGATACTGATCGGCTGTCTTGCATCGAATTCATAGGCTGAACCCCAACAGTCATCAACTAACACTTCTGAATTTCAGATTACTTACACGAGACCCCTACCTCGATCTTTCTAAAAGAACCAAGGTACTCACGCCTACCTCTAACACTTCGCCATGTATATTCAAACTTGCATGCTTGTTAACAACATACGGAAGTACGGACTCAGAACCAATCGGAAGAGGTAAACTCAAAATTGTACCAAGGGCTTATCTACTATAACATAGATACCACTCTGACTCCCACTCATAGGTCTTCACTTCTTTTCACTAACTAATACCAGAATCGGTCCCATCGTCCCTCACCAACAAGAATCAACTCACATACACACGGACTCGAGCAAACAAATTGTACCTCAACTCCGGTACGACCACACTCCCCAAACTATAGCAAAGAACTTCCTCTACATCATCCACATTTTCAAAACCACAACTTCCACTTACCGATTCACGGCCCACACACTGGCCCTAAACTTATTAAAAGCAATAAATCAATCAACAATTTAACATACAAGTTGGGTTAGCAAAGGAAAGGTCCAAGTGGCTCAAGTATGATTTCCCTCACTTAAAATCCTTTTTCCGATGTAATAGAAGCAATGGGACTCTACTCAACATGTTTCAAACAAATCAGCACACATACATGCTTAACCAAGCATATAACAAGGCATACTTGCTAAACAAGCAACACATGCGTACGATCAAACAACATACATTCTCAATCAAACAATCACACATCACAACATACACGGGTAACGAGCAACATGCTTTTAAACGAACAATCAACATACTTGTCATACAAGCAATCATACTTACAAAGCAAGCAAACACCGTGCATACCAATTCAAAACTGAAACTTACCTCACTTACCTGCCCAAGGTCTTGGTAATCTTAGGCTCTGATACCAACAAATGTAACCCCCTCGTCCCGGTCTGGCTGGATGACCGGTCCGAGTGGGCCACACGGGGAAAACCGAAGCGAAACCCGTTAAGGTTCCCCCTCGGTTAGCAACCCTATTTTTTTTTTCTTTTTTTTATCTTGTCTAAAAGTCCATTTAAGTCCTATGTGATCAAACAACGGAATAAAACACATGAGACAAACATGCGAACCCAAAACATCAGTTAAACAGCCAAATTTTAATCTTTTAAACAAGCCGTTTCGAAACGCCCTTGAGGCGTATCGAAACGCCTTGACCAGGTCAACCGTCCTAGAGCCTTACAAGGGGTCGTATCGAAACGGTGGTCAACCGTTTCGAAACGCCCACGACGGTCAATATCTCGTGGTCAACGAGATTTTGACCGTTTCGAAACCTTTACACCCGTTTCGAAACACCTTCATCTCGTGAATTTCTCAGAATTCCAGTAGCCAAAACGTTCCGATACGTGTTTCGGAACAGGGGTTCCAAAGGCCATACCGTATCGAAACGCGTTCCGATACGGGGTCCCTGAAGCCTACCCGTTCCGAAACGATCCCTCCCGTTTCGAAACGCTGGCAGTCTGTAGCCTTTGAAATACAGATTTAGGGGTGTTTTGACAAGTCTAAAGGTCCCATAGGACCCCTAAAGGCACACAAAACCATCAAACATAATCTAGAGGCATACATCCTAGATTTAACATACTCAAACACATACAAGCATGGATTTGGACAATCTTTCAAACATAACAAATTACACATGTAGAGCCTTTCATACAAGCATGCTTGAAGACATTAAAAAGAACCGATAAGCATCATACATATCAAATGAGTTTACATGCCATTCAAGCAACTTAAGCATTCATAAGACATCCATCGAACTAGCATTTGGCAAGATATATCATGCTTACAAATCAAGTCAACCATAGACATACATTAAGACTCGAATCAATAATTCCTATCCCATTGCTTTACTATTACAATCTCTAAATTTAAACATCATACTTGAGCTAACCGTAAGCAACACTTGGAGGCCTTTCCTTGCCCTTGCCACCCTCAAGCTATTGATCTGCATTGTCGAACAAAAGAGAGCGTAAGCATAAAAGCTTAGTGAGGGTAAGCTCTTTAAAACAAACCTCGACAATGCAGGGTCCAAGCACGAGTTACAACCAAGATAAAATGCATGATCTTACCTCCGATCCACGCGAGCCATAAATATAGATGATGCATGAACATATATTCAATATCATGTCATGCTCAACATGTTTAAATCCACAACATATGAAATCACATATATTAAACCATGTTAGCAACACCTCCCAAAACACATTGGCTCACAATTAACCACATATTGGCAACATAAACTACAATCTGTATTGGCACCTAGCTATGACTCGAATACGCGGATAACCCGTTGGAACGCATTTCCAACAACAACATTACCTCGGTGGGATTCCACTCATCACCGGTCCTTGCATGTGCGGGATTCCACTCATCGCCACATGCCCTACGGATGGGATTCCACTCATCATCACGTAGAAATATAAATACAATTTCCGGGCGAACCCGTACTCCTCCTTGGTGACTCAACGCCACCAAGGCCACGCGCGACTTTTGACTCATGTGTACACACTAACATCCTAATGATCGATCATTTGTACCCAAGCATACTAGTGCCAATACTACACATTTCATTAATCATTCATAATATCAATTCATAACACTTCCGTGCTTAGCACGTACTCACCATGACTTACCGTCATGCACAAACCGCATTTCCATGCCTAGCATGTACTCACCATGATCCTCGGATCATGAAACCACCTCATAATACCATTTCACATGTCAACACCACATGTACATCATGAACAACCATATCACATTATATTTTACACATGTGTATAACCATACCATATCTATCATCAACATGCATATAATAATACATCAAACATGCTCCAACTTACATGTATACAACACATACATAATCAACACCATCCCAATTTAATACGAGGCATATACAACCATTAAAAAGTGCAACCAAAGTCTCTAATCAAAGCTTGGGATTAGGCCACCACTCTAATCCCAACTCTAGGTGGGTTTACCAAGCCCATCCTAGGTTCACATGCTTGAACCAAATACTCAAAACCACTTTGAAAATAATTTAACCACTCACCTAAGCTTCCAAGCTCCAAGCCAAGCAAGCAACCTCCCTCAAATTTCCGGATTTCTTCCCGAAGCTTCCCCAACACAAATTCCCGCTTCTTAACAACCTCAAACACATTTCAAACAATTCCAAATCAGCCCAACATCAAAATACCAACCCGGAATACAATTCAAATGCAATTTACCATGTTGCAAACCATGAACAAATCCCATTTTTATCAAATTCGGGCAGCCCCTAAACCATGTCCAAAAACCATGTTTCCAACATCCATAGCACCCACAAACAATCCCAAATCAACCCCTAACCATAGTACTACCATTGGGCTATCAATTTCCACCTAAAACAACCCCCAAAAATCACCCAAAACCCTTCAAAAAACCCATTTTTACCCAACTTCGGGAATCATGTTAAAATCATGTAAAAATCATCTATGTTGGGTCTTATGGGTAGTAAACAACATATATAACTTCAACAAATCGAAAGCTCAATTTAAAGACATTAAAGTTTGCATTTTTATCTCAAAAACTCAAAACCCTAAACTTCAAAATCTATGAGCTTTATGAAAATTAACGGTATCATCTTAAAGAGGAAGAGGAGGACAAGTTAGAAACGGTTTTACCTTTCAAAAATCACCAACAAAGAGCATGGGGATGAATGAATGAAGATTTGGAGAGGGAGTGGGTTTTTGGTGTGAAGGAGAGGAAAGAAGAAGATGAAGATATGAATAAAAGGGGTCTTTTAAATTAAAGGGGTTTTAAAAATGGGAGACCCTTTTAATTACACCTTTGCCATTAATGAGATGACATATCTCATCCATGTTTAAAATTCATGAAATTGATTCCAAAACAACTTAAGTCCAACTTAAAATAATTCGTTTTGAAAATACGAAGCCCAAATATTAATTTATCATTTTAATTATAAAAACCGAAACCCGAAATAATATTTTAATATAATTTTCTCCCGGCCCCCAAACCCGGGTGTTACAACTCTCCCCCACTTAAGAAATTTCGTCCCCGAAATTTAATTGAAGAGATTTAATAAAGGTTACATTTCCTTTTTTTTTTGTGAGTCACATAATTTTTTTCCCAATATATTGTGCCTAATAATTTAATTGAAAATTAAATGGAAACTATCCATTTTGGGTGGAGGAAGACACACGAGTGGAAAGGGAGAAAAGAGAATAAAAAAACGGGTCATCTTCCTTAGACTTAGAAACACCATTGAAGAACTCTTAAGTTATGGATTAGCAAACCTCACGTCAATCTCCTTAGAAATTGAAGAAAATTAATGAAAACTTAAGGGTATCATTGACTGACTCTTTCTTCGTGCAACACGCTTGAAGACACGACACTTGAGTCATGATAATTTAGCATGGTCGGTCGGTGGCCATGAAATGTCTTTAATAGGTCCCCGCCATCCACTATGAAAAACCTTAAATTCCATTAGTTAGAAATTAGAATGCTAGATTTCAATAAAGTAATGAACATTAATTCTCTGTTGTCCATTATCATAATGCGTAAAAATCCAATTTGTTTGTTGTCAAATCCGAATATTCCATCTTTCTTTTCTTGGTGGGAAACATTCCAAGCAGGAATTTAAAAAATAGACCGCGATATAACGGTTGCGTTGCCGTCCGAAATAGCGATTGAGATAAAAAAAAATGGTCTGCGATCATCGCAATTCAGTTGTTTTTGTTTGAAACTACAATATAACGCCGCAACCGCGATTTAAAACATTTCAAAGTTAGTTTACACTTTATTCGTACACTTTCACTTGCAAAAAAGTAGGCAAATAATTAGAGCTTTTACTAGTTTAGTTCATATATCATATGATTAACTTTGTAAACACATAGCTCTATCAGCTTCTATATATTGTCTCTTGCATGCAACTTTCACTTTAATTATGGCAATGAAGCCTGCAAAACCATCTCTACTAAACTTTCTCTTATTTTTAACATCCATGATTCTATTTCTTCAACCCATTCATTCGAGAACCAACCATTCATTCCCAATCAAAGAACTAACTGTGCAAGATCTCCAACTCGCATTTCAGAGAAACCAACTCACCTCAAGGCAACTCGTTGAGTTTTACATCAGGGAAATTCGTAGACTCAACCCATTCCTCAGAGCGTTCATAGAAGTTGTTAACCCGGATGATCTGTATCAAGTCAATAAGGCTGATCGAGAGCGAACCGGGCTCACTAGGTTGCCTGCATGGAATCCCTATTCTGCTCAAGGATAACAATTCAACCAAAGATAAGATGAACACCACAGTTGGTTCAT
Source organism: Hibiscus tridactylites (assembly GCA_958450335.1). Classification (NCBI taxonomy): domain Eukaryota; kingdom Viridiplantae; phylum Streptophyta; class Magnoliopsida; order Malvales; family Malvaceae; genus Hibiscus; species Hibiscus tridactylites. Next base: position 65,293,611 of record OY288281.1, on the reverse strand, counting down.
TGACGCTGCTATGATCCATTGTTCCTCGAGATGTCGGCGCGTATCCAAATTGAGGAAAGCTGGGGCTATAATTATTGGAAAGACAAGCTTGAGTGAGTGGTCGCATTTCAGGGATGATATTGTTCCCAGCGGCTGGTGTTCACGGACTAGCCAGAGAAAGGTATACAATTAAGATGTATAAAGTTGTCAGGTTACTAGTAGATTATGTAGTTTGCATTTTTTTGGTCATGCAGAATCTATCCTTATATTACTTCAGAAGATCCATGCGGGTCAAGCAACAAATCTGACAATAGTAACACTCGAGACCGAGACCTATGGCTCGATCATCTGTCCATCTAACAACAACGCCATTGTCGGCATCAAACCTATAGTCGGCCTTACCAGCCAAGCATGAGTCACCCGGATCACTCCCAGATAGGACAGTATCAGGTAATGTGCTATTAATCTTATCAATTATGACAATGTAACAATAAGACTATAATGGTGGCATGCTCTTTGGTACTGTAACAGACAGATGTGCAGAACAGTCTGCATACGTTCTAGATGCCATTGCAGGCTTAGATTATCATGATAAAACAACCATCGAAGCATCAAAGTACATTCCGTGGGGCGGCTACAAACAATTTCTAAAGATTGATGGTCTCAAAGGGAAAAGTGTTAAGAGTGAAGTTGCTGATTAGTTAGAAGAGGTTAATTAGGTTAGTTAGTTGTTACTGTTACAAAATTAGTTAACTCATTTTTTATATAAATAACATTGTATTGTAAATTTATTTGACTCGTGAATGAAAACTGAAGTATATTCTTAGAAGTTTCTTTTACTTCTCATAAATTCAACATGGTATTGAGAGCCCATTTTTCTTTGGTTTTTCATTTTAGCCTGTGAAGTTAGAGGGCCAATACTCTTTGGGGGTTTTTCAGACCAGTCTTATTATCCTTAATTATCGTTTTTTCCAAAATTTCCCCCAATTTCTCAACTCTAGGTTTCCTATTCACGATTATTTTTGTTCAAGATACCACCTACAACAGAAGAAACGGTGGTTGATTTTCATCATCCATTTGTTTTGCACCCGTCTGATACACCGGGATTGTTGTTAGACTCGTATAAGCTTACCGGACCAAAAATTACATAATATTAAGCCATTCGATGAGGATTACACTTCTGGTGAAGAATAAGCTAAAATTTATCAATGAAAATTAAAAGAATAACACTTATCATGCTTCCCTGCAACCACAATGGGAGTGTTGCATGTTGGTATGATTGACTGCAAAATGAACAGTTAGCACTGACAGAAGTGATAAAATATATTTAAAATAAAAACAGCAATTGTGTCCTGGTGAATTAGTGCTTTAGAAGTAAATTCTGCATGATGTGTGTAATCGGTGTAATTGGTCAAATACCCCTAAAATTAATATAATCTCTCCGAGAATTTGTACTCCCTAAAGTCGGAGCGGACAAAAATAATATCACTCTTCTCTAAAAAAAACACTCGGTAAAAACCTTTAGAAAGTTTTGAAAACTTTAGAGAGTGGATACAAAAGATTGTATAAGAAAATAATGATTCTTGCTTGGGTGAGTTCGAATGAATCAAAAACTATCACTATTTATAGGCAGATTTATGAGGGTAAAACGGTTCAAATAAAAATGGAAATAAAACCTGTTAAATTCGTTGCCAATTTAGAGTGGTAAACTGGTTAATCGGTTCGGGTTTGGTTTGGGTCATTTCGGTTATTTCAGGTCTGATATTATTCGGTTCACATTTGATTTTATTTCGGTTTTATTGTGTTTCGGGTCATTTCGATTCGATTGATTTTTGGTTCGGGTCAATGAGAGATCAATCGGTTTTAATAAAGTTTTTAGATTGATTAGTTTTTTACATCCTACATATGGCTTTATAAAGTCAATATATTTGACTTTTTAGTGAGTTGTGCGGCTGTTCATTTCTCATATTTTTTTGTTTCAAGTTGTCTACGATTTGGGTCCATTCAGTTCGAGTTCATTTGGTTTGGGTTTATTCGGTTCGGATCCGTTTCGGTTCAATTAAAAATTGGTTCAATTTCGGTTTAATTTTAATTTTAGATCAAATTTCGGGTCATCATATTTATATCGATTTTGAGTCTCGGATCGAGTCAAGTTTACCAGGTCTAGTTGCCATAAAAACCGTCAAAAACAATGAAGATTTGATCCACTACAATTACAGCAATCAATTCAAACGTTTCCGTAGAAATCAATTGCAATTTTTCCATAGCAATCAATTGCAACGTCTATTATACCTAAAATACAGCAAGTGTTAAATGATAAACAAATTTAAAGGCTGTAATATTTCCAAATTTGCTTGAAACATTATCGGTTAAACCACGTGGCATTTTCAAATTAAACAACTAAATTATTGTTGTATTATTGGTAATAGAAACGTTTCGAATCTAAAAGGTTTTATTTGGAATATTCAGATCTACCTATAAATGCAAGGGAAAATAATCTTTTCAATGTTCAAAACAATCTCAAGAGAAATTCTTTAGCAATTTTCTTCAAAGAGATAATACGTGCGTGGTACACGTCAAAGACACGTGTTAACACGAATCAAGCCGAACGAGTGGCAGCGGCGCGTGCATGTTTGGGACTGGTATACTTTACACCCCTGAGCATTACCAACATTGCAATGCTATTGTATTGTCATAGATATTAAACATTATAATTAGAGAATTACCAGCTGTTATTTTTTTTACTTTTAGTGCGTCTCTTATGCGAGAGCGATTTGATAAAATCGACGGTTCTCGAATATTTTTCTTCATCGAGAAATCGTAGCACTTACTCAAGGGGACTCTACAATTTTGTGTACTATACTCGGCTCAAACTTGTCTAGGATGAATATAATTCACTTGTACCTTTCTCGACTTGTGATTGTGAAGCTTCATAGAAGAATTTTTAGATTCTCGTTCAATAGAAGCCTTTTCAATTCTTGATGGGGTTAAACAAAACTTATTCAGCAATCATGAGCCAGATCTTGCTCAAGCAGCCACTTCCTACGTGAATCAAGCTTTTGCGAAGATTATTCAGGAGGAATCTCAGATAACGCATTTTACTAGTTTTTCACCACATTCAGACTCAATAGTAATGTATTCACATGTTGTTGGAGTGTCAAAGCGTCGTCGTTTCAATGGAATTTGTGACCACTGTAAGATCAAGGGGCACAAGAGGGAAAATTGTTATTACCTAATAGCTTTTCCATTCGATTAAAAATTTACTAAGAATAAGGGGACTCAAGTTGCACTAGTGATTAATTTTGAAGTATCCTCAGGGTTGGTAAGTGATTTGGATCGTGGAGAAGCTTCTAGTTCTTTAAATGCAAATGCTCATGTTTTTACCCGTGACCAATATAATCAAATTTTGGAGTTGTTACAAAAAGTTCCGGATCAATTTATAAGGTTATGATGTAGGATTTAGGGGCTTTAGGGATGATTTCCCGAGCCTAGGAAACAATTTCCAAGCTTCGATACTAGTATACGAGGAGCTGTGCTGGTACCCTAAGTGTTCTGGGTTGAAGAACATTGTTCGATTGAGTTGAGCAGAGAAAGGGGTACTGATACGGTTTTCAAAATGTACCGGTACGCCTGACATAACCGTATCAGTACGGGTCAGCCCGCACTGGTACGCAAAAGGCTTGGAGGAATTCCTGTAAGCCTTTTTTGTATCGGTACCCAAGGGTACCATACCGGTACGTGAGGGCTAGTACCGGTACCCACTGGCACCCTGCCCAAAAATGTTGAGTTTGAGCCATAAGGGCAGAAAAATTATGGGATGTGGTTCAATGGACTTCTAATGGTATAAAAAGGTCTGGAAAATTGGGAATTGGGATATTGTCCCTCTATATGAGCAAAATGAGTAACAACTCGATAACTTAATTGGGCGACTTATTTATGATAGTAACCATAGAGGTTGGTAAATGTGTTGCGGTTGTCCTTGTGTGCCGGGTGGGCACTTGAGGGGTTGTTGATGATAAAACGGGAGATAACCATGTTGGTTGGTGTCATGCCTTGGGGCATTTTCTTGATAACTTGGTTTGGTGCCACTTACCTCTTAGTGAGGTGTATGAATGCTTGAGGAGCATGTATTATCTTATGGTTGTTGTAAAATCCTGATGTCCTAGAGTCAGTACTACAATACTTATATAAGGGGATGCGTACTTAGGGCTATGTGAACAAGTACATCCGATGTACCCACGGGCTGAGTGATCTAGGTGCGGTTAGAAACCTATCCATGAATGTGGTGATCTAGTTAAGGTAGTTAACTCAACGACTATGTGAGCTCAAGTAACCTGATAGGCTGAGTGACCTCAAGTAAGGACTACTTGTGGCTAATATGATCCAAGTACGTCTAGGACATATCCATGGCTATGGTGACCCAGATATGGTGTATTCCACTCGATGGTTGTATGAGCACATGAGTAGGGCTTCATTGGAAACTATGTAGATGATTTATGGATTTATTTATGTACGTTGTGTGGATGCTATAGATGATAGCTTATGTACCCAATGGCTGAGTGATCACGGTGCAGTATGAAAACTACTCGATAGGCTAAGTGATCTCGAGTATGGTGAAGTGTTCGACTATGTGAGTGCTTGGCAAAAGGGTGGTAAATGTGTTGGAATTGTAAGAAAAAAATGCCAAGATTGAGTCTTTTGTGTGCAATTATACACGGTCTGCAAGTAATATAGTAGTGGGGTGCGTATCGTCTCAACAAGGATTGGCCAAGAATTTGATTGCTTTGTTTGTTTACTTGTCAATAGAAAAATGCTGTTTGATTTGGAGTTGTTTGAAAATAGTGATTAAAGAAAAGAAATGAAAGCAAAACAACGTTGGCAAAGAGAGTTTTCAAATGAGTGATGAGCGTTGGCAAATGATGTATGATTTTCACGCTATTCATGCCATGCTAGCCTTTAATAATGTTATGTCTTGGCATTAATTATCGAGCAGATTCAAGGTTGGCCTCTGTCTATGGCAATGCCCAAAATTTATTGTGTAAAAAAACCTTATACGTCTATAGTGAAGTTTTTCATAAATCAATTTGATTAAGTTCCGATCTATACTCTTAAGGAGTAAACTCACTCCTGAAATAAGTTCATCTACTTGAACATCTTCTGAAGAAGCATCTCACCTTAGTATCTAGAAACTAATTGTTTCCCCTAAGTCTATTAAGATATTAAGGTGCAATAAGCAAACAATGCCAGCGTCGCTTGGCACATTATTCAGACAACTGTATAACATGCTAGATAGGGGAAATAATAGCAAGCCATTTTTATTATTAAAAACTAAGCATTAAAATAGCATTCAAACGCAAACATCCCCACCAACTGTAAATTTAGTTCATGGTGGGGTATCCAACCAAAAACCTTCATCGTTTTTCAACACATCATCATTTAAAAATAAAAATAACTAAACAAGGAGAATGGGCTAGAAGGGGGTCGGTTGATGCAGCTCTTCTAGATCTAGGCTCTCAATTAAGCTGGTCGAACCACGTCTCCTCGGTGTAGCCTCCTTAATCTAGTTATTGATTCACTCCTCAAGTGCTTGCTTGAGTTCTTTAAATAGGCATGCATGAGTGACCCAGGATAAGCCTTGAATATGAATTTTGAATGCACAAAGGATAAGTGATGTGATCATCTTATCCTATATTTGAATCCTAGGGCTGATGTGTACAAGGTCCAACATCTACATGGTCGGGCATCAAACTCCTCTTCTCTGCCAACTAGTGCTTCGACAATTTTCGGTCTATCGCTGCCAACAGCAACATGGCATTCTCTCAAGCATTCCTTCCTTTCTACACTGATTTGCTCTACCAAGCTTTATCCTGATCTGCCATACCTGCAATAGTGCCAACAAAGCAACGTTTTACACTAGCATAAACACAATTCCTAACTCCTTATGCAAATGCATGAATTTTAAGGATAAATGCAACTAAATGTACTTAAAAGCAAGCAAAGACAATGTTACATATGCATAAAATTTAGTACTTTTGAAGTGTTAACATGAAGCATTATGGAACATGTAATTGTTAGAGTATGCCCAAAGACTAATCATATGATGATTGTATTGACATACTATCTTTACCGCATTTATTGAATAAAGGCATTACCTTTATTTCTTTTGTTATATTTTTGTGTATCAAATAAACTAAAAGAAGATAATGTCCATATAATAATATGATTATTATTAAAAGATCCTTAGTTGAGTATTATTATGGGCATAGACAATAATAATACGTTTAAAGCTAACATGTTGTTGATTGATGTCAAAGCGTTGTCATTGACATAGAGATGTCGGAATCAAAGCATGCATATGTTGTTAGAGAACAATATATTGGATTGACCTGCTATGAGCATATGTCCTAGGTTATTATGTAAAGGTCACGATATTGCTCATGGTGACAACTATTTGTATGATCCATAGACTTGAGATCATTACTATCTCAACATATATTGTTGTATGTTTTGATACAGTTAAACATGCTCCGTAACTGGATGCACTATAAAGATTGATATTGAACATATCATGATCTATGTAGTGAGGTGTGAATGATTGAGATATGATTTGTCCTTCCTACACAATAGGAAACATATCACATGCCACTTGATTGAGTGAGACTAGAAATGCATGGCCATGCTCGAATAAGTTGATATGAGATATCACAAATTATTCGTTTAATATAGTCTACTCTAGATGTCAAGAAATAATAGATGGGCTATATAAGTGTGACTATTTCAAGACTTGTGCCTATTCTAGATATAAAGGACAAAATGATTTAATACAATAGAAAAGTTAATCACAAAGATGGTGTGTTGAATCATCACTTCCTGTAACTTAGGTGACAATGATATATTGCTAGATGTCACTCATTGTTTGTAACATTAGAACAATTCTAATGATTACTACTAATTTTACAGGAACCTACAGAGTCACACCCTAGGGTTGAAAAGAGCAATTTATAAATGAGTTACACATGTACAATTTTAATTGTGCATGTATAAAATGTATAATTAACATTAATACATATATATTCGATATATATATATATCCAATTGTAATTTTAATTATACACAGAATTCCGAATTTAATTAAAAGAATATAATTAGAGTAATTATACTCTCTTTTAAAATCTCGAAATTAAAGCCCTAAGGGTTAAGGCAACATGATATAAAAAAGGATAATTTTGGTCTAGCAGCCGTTTCATCCTTTGCTAAATGAACTTTCTCAAGAACAATTTTTGAGGAAAATAAATTGCTCTCAACTACTTTTCAATCGGGTGAACTGAGTAGAGGCCGAGACGTTTTTGTCGTGGAGGCTTGCGATTCGAACCGTTTGTGATTACTCTACCGCATATGTAGTCTTGATGTTTATCAAGGAACCCAATGTAAGTGATCGTATCCCTTCCTCATGATTTCGGTTTTATCGTACATGGAACACTGGCGAGACCATCGAATTTGTTTTCGTTGCGCCACAAGGTGCACCGACGGTCCCAATAGTAAGACTTCTTGTAGATTTATTGAGGCCTTGAGATAGGTGATCTAAGAACTCTAGCTAGTGTATGCTAGATAATAGCTCATAGATAGTGAAGCCTAATCTATGATCTCTAGACTATATTTATCTCGCATACTTATTTTATGATAATCATGAATCATGGTAGAGTAGAAATGTACCACTGGGCTTTGTAAGCTCAGCTTTCAAAATTGTTGTTTCCGTTTCCAGGTTAGTAGGTTGATCGTGACCAATGAGCACATCAAGAAGGGATTTCCCAACACCGCATCGCTTCAGAGTAATATACTTGATGTTTAGTTTTGGACTATTGTATTCATAGGACCTTACAGTGGTTGAGTTTGTAAACTCTATTGAAATATTATTTTAATATACGATGTTTTAAACTTGAAGCTCTTGCTTTGTAAACTTATTTATAACGCTTATTTAAATGCATGAATTTATGGATGATTTGATGTTTTGAAAATGGCTAAATCTAAGGTTTTAAATTTAGAAATTTTGATGGGTCAAATTTGAGTGATCCGAATGTAGCACTTCGAATTTGAATTGGGATTAGGGTGTTATAGGGATCATACATTCACACTCAGAATCCCCACTCAAGTGTCCTTGAACGTGTCCTAGGTCATATAACATCAGGATCACATTCGGCGTTCACTTACCATTATGTTGCAACACGTTTACTGGGTATCCGGATCCTACCAATCAAGTGCCCACAAGGCACACAACATCAACAAAACAACCAACAATCCTATGGTTCCTAGCAACATAGAAGCACACATGCCAATTACCAAGTTCTTAAGTATCCTGCTCGAGTATAAGGATAAATTCTCAGTTTTTCAGTTTTACAATTCATCTTACCTTATTTGAAGTCTATTAAACCATAGTCTTCAATTATCAGTCCCTCGAACTCAAAACCAACATTTCTGGGCAGATTATCCAGTTGGTACCAGTACTCAAGATCGCGTACCAATATGGTACCTTGGGTACTGGTACCTGCCCTTAGCGTGATGATATACAGGCACTACGGAGGGGAATCAATGAGGCACTTCGTACCGGTACTCAAGCACGAGTATCGAAATTCCCCTTTAGGTATCGATATGCTCTCGCGTGTACTGGTACCAAACTTGTTCACTGAAATTTACAATGAAACATTGGGTATCGATACGAGACGACCTGTATCGATACGCTTTGAACCACATACTAGTACTGGTTAAAGCTCGTACCAGTACTCCTCTCTAAGCTCGTCATATTCATTAGATTTAACATAGGGTACTGATACAGGTTCATCTCGTACCGATACTCGAGCCCAGGTTTCCAGTTCTAGAGCTCGAAAGGGGTTTTCAAAAACCCCAAAACTCACTCAAAAACGACCAAAACGATCCTACATATTATGAGAGCTGATTTAAGTGGATTACTACTGTTTTTACAGGATTTTAACACCAAATTTGGATTATATCATTTTCAAGTCTTAAACAACCAAAGCACCAATGAACACCAAATCAAGCATACAAGCATCTTCTTTAGAATGTGCATGAACCAAATGAGTTAGAGGTGTACTAACCTTACTCCTACAACAACAAGAAAGCTCCTTGCCCAAGTCCTCAAGCCCACTTTTCTCTTGAGCTTTTGGAAGTTTCTTCAGCCTGTTTCACTACAAGAAAATGTTGTAAAACGAGTTACAACATTGCTAGAAGGTTTAAAAATACAAAAGGAATAATCTTGCAACTAGAAATGGAGTTAAATCCTCTATTCCCGTTTATCCTTTTCAATCCCCACCAAAAATTCATTTTCTCCACTCACCACCATTTTCTTTTATTCTTACCTTGATTGATAGATCCTTTGATGTTGGTACCAAAACTTTCAATCAAAAATTCGAAATATCACTCTATACAAATATGTTTGATCTTTGCCTTCGGGTTTTGAGAAAAGTAAGAAGAAGGGGAATGTGGGGAAATTGAGGGAACAAGAGTGATATCGCTCTTCCCCTTTATGTAGAAACTTAATTGAAAATCAGCCTTTGCCTTTGCAAATGGGGTAAATTACCTCATAGCCCCTCTTCCTTCTTCCCCTTACATTTTGACTAAGCCCAAAGGCAAAGAACTAGCCTACTAAAGTCCACATATATCTAATAATTGGGCTCAACTCTTAAGCCCAACACCCAAAGCTCGGGTAAGGCCCACATAAGGATTTAAAATCCGGGTCGTTACATCATCAATTTCTCTGAGAAAGCATTAGTTATAGAAACTCGCTTTCATAAGCCCAAAAACAGTACGAGCAGCAGTCGTTGTTTCTACACAAGTAATTAGGTGGCATGGGCAAGGGAGGTTTGATATTCAACCACATATCGTTAATTATATGGTCTATAATATTACGACAAAACATAAGTGTTCCAGAGTGTCTCTCGGATAATAAGGCGCCCAAGAAAGAAAGAACTTGATGGCCTTCTGAGATGCGACCGTCTTCAAACATCAACCTCAAGCCCAGAGAAGAAGCTTCATACAACAATTGAATACCACTTTTCAGCCCTAATATAGCATCTTGTCATTCCGCCCCTACACAAGGCTTGAGGATTACGAGTGCAAGAATAATGGATTACAACCATAACCACGTAGAGAAACATTTGCATTTATGTAACTTGAACAATATGTTGCACGAAACGCCCTGCAAGTACCTAACAAGTTGATGAAATCATATACATCTAAAATATTGTATTATTGGATTTGAAAATGAGTATCTGAATAATATAATTAAAAAAAACTCAATTCTACAACAAGTAACGCGAATAATTTATTCTAATTAATTATCCAATGATCATGAGAAAGCATAAAGTTTGATGGTATCCGGCGACTTGAGGGAAAATGAGAATTGTTATCAATCATTGCTAACCTCTGCTCATTCTATCGTATATTATAAAACGAAGGCACTAATTCGCATAATATTTAAAGGCATAAAAGGAGGTTGGTGCATCTTATTAATATATAAAATATGTTAATTAAACACTCAGGTAGGATATCAGAATTGAAGTTAGCTGACATTACTAGAATGATTGATCACAAAACACAGCTGTTTCACAGCTCAACATTTTGACAATTTTCATTCAGACCAATGTACCTGAATTGCTTTCAATTGTGCTCACCCAAACACTGCCACCCTTAATAATAATAATAATAATAATAATAATAATAATAATAATAATAATAATAATAATAATAATAATAATAATAATAATAATAATAATAATAATAATAATAATAATAATAATAATAATAATAATAATAATAATAATAATAATAATAATAATAATAATAATAATAATAATAATAATAATAATAATAATAATAATAATAATAATAATAATAATAATAATAATAATAATAATAATAATAATAATAATAATAATAATAATAATAATAATAATAATAATAATAATAATAATAATAATAATAATAATAATAATAATAATAATAATAATAATAATAATAATAATAATAATAATAATAATAATAATAATAATAATAATAATAATAATAATAATAATAATAATAATAATAATAATAATAATAATAATAATAATAATAATAATAATAATAATAATAATAATAATAATAATAATAATAATAATAATAATAATAATAATAATAATAATAATAATAATAATAATAATAATAATAATAATAATAATAATAATAATAATAATAATAATAATAATAATAATAATAATAATAATAATAATAATAATAATAATAATAATAATAATAATAATAATAATAATAATAATAATAATAATAATAATAATAATAATAATAATAATAATAATAATAATAATAATAATAATAATAATAATAATAATAATAATAATAATAATAATAATAATAATAATAATAATAATAATAATAATAATAATAATAATAATAATAATAATAATAATAATAATAATAATAATAATAATAATAATAATAATAATAATAATAATAATAATAATAATAATAATAATAATAATAATAATAATAATAATAATAATAATAATAATAATAATAATAATAATAATAATAATAATAATAATAATAATAATAATAATAATAATAATAATAATAATAATAATAATAATAATAATAATAATAATAATAATAATAATAATAATAATAATAATAATAATAATAATAATAATAATAATAATAATAATAATAATAATAATAATAATAATAATAATAATAATAATAATAATAATAATAATAATAATAATAATAATAATAATAATAATAATAATAATAATAATAATAATAATAATAATAATAATAATAATAATAATAATAATAATAATAATAATAATAATAATAATAATAATAATAATAATAATAATAATAATAATAATAATAATAATAATAATAATAATAATAATAATAATAATAATAATAATAATAATAATAATAATAATAATAATAATAATAATAATAATAATAATAATAATAATAATAATAATAATAATAATAATAATAATAATAATAATAATAATAATAATAATAAGTTTTGGATTTAAAATTTACGGGTCATTTATGTTTGGGTTAGTTTTCAATTTGGGTCATTTCGAGTTAGACTTATTTGTGTTTGATGATTTTAAATTTTGTAATTGGATCATTATGAATTCTAATAATTTTGACTTATAACATTTTGAGTTATTTGTTCGTGTCAATTTCAGGTTGTTTTAAATATGAATTTTGTATTCAAGTCATATAGGGTTCAATCCAATTCAGGTTTTTGGCTAAATGAATTTGAGTTGTTAACTTTTTTATAATCAAATCGAATTCGAAGTTGAATTCAAGTCTATCAAATTTGATTTTCGAATTCGAATGTGGATAAGTATATATCATTTGATAAATTTGCTGATATATTAATTCTTCAAAATTCTTCGCCCAAAAAATAAAATAAATAAATTCTTTAGAAAAATTCTGAGGACCCTCCCTTCACGTAAACGAGTTGCTCAATACAGCTCGACAACATGGTTTTGTTTTTCTTTTTGCATGAGAAGATAAGAAAAGCTTGAATAAATTAATGAAGAATGTAACCAAAAAAAAGGGGATGGTATTGGGATTGTTTTAGTTTACAAGGAAACGAGTCTGCTTGACAAATGAGGTAAGCCGAGTCTCTCAATGCAAAGACACCATTGGTTCTTTTGACTTTCGTAGGCCGTTGCACATGTATCCATTCATGGATTATATATATTTATAGAGTTAAAATCAATTTATCTAATATAAAATTATAGGCTTAATGACCCAATTGGCCCCTAAAATATATTTTTTTGGACATTTTGACTCCTGAACTAAGAATCATTACCTCGTTTGGCCCTTCCGTCTAACACTGTTAAAATAAATTGCGAGCCAACCAAAACACGCCACGGGTCATCTTATTAAAAAATAAATAAATTGGCTTAAATTAAAGAGATGAAATGCACATTAAGTATACCAAATTTTATTTTATTTTTATTTTAGTCTTGATCCCTAAATCAGAACAAAAATAATATCAGAATTCTGTCTCTCTCTTGACCTTTCAGCTGCCCATATCCTTTCACTGCCAGACATGCCCCACTGCTCCGCAGTGGCCTTCACCGCTCACCGCATCTGAACCGCCGTCTCACCTAGATCATACCTCTACCTTTCACTCGATGACGTTAAGCGTTGTTCATCGAGGAGAGCAACTTGAAGGTACAGCGAGAGACCCATTCGTCGTCCCTCTGTTTTTCATAGTTTACGGCCACCAGATCTGAGCTCCCTATGCTGAGGCGAGCAAAACCCTGGTCACCATTCATCGTTCATTCGTCGTTTGAGCCATCATCGGAGCTACGTTGGCTACCGATTGTTCCTTACATTAAGGGTAAATTTTGATCAGTTTTTGGCCAAGATAAGGAATGAAGCTTTAGTTAATGTGGTATACCTAACAGGTATCCTCTTGGTAGATGGGTTATGCTTAATTCATGTAATTGTCTTTCAACCACTGTGATTTTCATATTAATTCCGATCAGTTTTTGGCTAAGATTTGATAGAGGAAGAAGATGAACCATGATCGGGACTAAATTGAAAATATAAATGATGGATAGATACAAAAGATTACTATTGGCGGTTACTATTGGCGGATAGATACAAAAGCTTCTAGCTGGATAGATACAAAAGATTACTATTGGCGGTTACTGAATTACTATAAATGATGGGTGTCAGATTCTATGCTTCAACTGTCATTGTGACTGATTTTTATTTTTTATTTTATTCTTTGTTTGGGTTTTGGTGGATATAGTCCCCAAATTCCTCTCTTTGAATGGTTATATTATTACAATTCTACCTTTTTTATTTCAATAGTAAAATATATATATATCAACCATTTGTTTGGCTCCGTTGGATTTTTAGGCCAAATGGAAGTAAATATTTAGAATATAGGGGATGTTGGAAAATATTTGAGGATATATGTCATTTTCTACAGTACACGGGGACCTCGTCGCCTGCACATAGCTAGGTTTGAGAAAAAATATTAAAAAATTGGACCTTGCCACCTGCACATGGCGAGGTTCCCTCGTGTACTGTAGAAAATGGCTTATATCCCCAAATATTCTTCAACATCCCCTACATTCAAAATATTTATTTTTATTTGGATTATTCTCCAAATTTCTCCCATCTATTTACCTTAATTCAACTATAAAAAAATATAAAATTTAAAAATATACTTTCAATATATATATATATATATATATATATATTCAGCTAGGTTAACAGACAGTTTTGGTACTCTACCAACAAAACCAACTACCAACAATTGCTTGTCATTTTTAATGCAAGTTTCACTTGCAACTGAAACTCATTTTTTAATATTTGATTTGCCAACCTTGCATTGATGTGAAGCTTCCAATGTTATATATAAGGTCTTCAAAGTTTTGGACAATAATCAAAGAAAACATAAACTCATCGAGTACGGAAAAAATGGAAGGAAAGGCATCACCGACGAGAGAATTCAAACAGTTGAGAACTCGAAACCAGAATGCTTTACGAAGCAGTTTGTTAGAAGTCATTGCAAAGGCTAACAACGGCGGTAGCACCGTCGTTTCTCACGTCAACGAGGATGGAGTTTTGAGGGTAAAGATCGTTGTTAGGAAGCAAGATTTGAAGCAAATGCTGGGAAAGATTAATGGCGGATGCGCAAATTCCCCATCTTCGCTGTCGCTATCCGTCGAACAACGGTTGAACCTTCTTCGAAGAAAACAACTTATGAAAGCCGCCAACGCAGCTAGGAAGAGACGCCATTGTTGGAGTCCTGAGCTTCAAAGCATTCCGGAATAATGTGGTATACATAACTCTGTTTAACTTTAACATGTAGATAAGGAATTTGACATTTTATAAATGGCAACCAGCCTGGACTTTAAGGTTTTATGTGGGTATTTGTTCTTTTCTCTCTCTTTTTTTTCAGATTTTATTCTGATTTAACTTTAGAACATAATTATTGGTGAGTTATGTTCATGTATGTTTTAATTTTTAATTCGACTGAATGTGAATAATATATGTTATTTAAAATTATATAATTTTTTTTGAATAATGACATCTGAATTTTATTAAACATAAAGATATTACAGAAATAATGCATCAAAAATAGAGGGAAAAAATGATTAGTCCACTTAAAATCCCATACAAATGTGTAAAAGAAAAGCAAACACTTCTATGGAGATTAGCATACCATGAAAACCCGAAAATTTTCATGAATTTCCTTATTTTTAGTCAAACGAGACGCTTTACGAGATGGAAAAGGAATGGTGAGCGAACCAAACTATCAGGCAGATTACTCCGCTACACAATTTTGATTACATCACCTAACAAACCATCAAATGAGTGGAGATCAATCTTTTCATGACCGTCGATAAAATCAAATCAGAAAACTAGCGTCGTGAGGATCTCTATGTGAGCACCAAATAAACGCTAAGGTATGCTGAAATCGTGCCAAACGACATATGAAACGAACTACAAAAACCAATGAAAAGCGTGCCACAAGGTATAGAAAACATGTGCCACAAGAGCAAAGATTCTTATTAAAATTGAAAAACTTAAGAAAATTAAAAACAAAAACAGAATATGCAAAAACTTGGGAAATAATGAATACCGACGGTCGGCAACCAACATTAAGATTAATGTCGCTACCGACCAAACAAAAGAAATATGAAAAAGCCTAATGACGCTTATGGGAAAGAAGAGAAAAAAAATTAAAATTATATAATTGTTTGATGTGTTATTTATAATAACATTTATAACTCCTCAATAAAAGAATGAAAATACTCTGTTATACAAGTGTGTGTAAATTTTAGTTTACATATGTCTTTTAATTTTAGATTTTAGGGATATAGGTTAAGGTTTAGAGTTTATGAGTTTAGTTGTATGGTGTAGAATTTAGTATTTAGAATTTATGATTAAAATTTATAGTTTAAGATTTAAGGTTTAGGGTGTTAGAGTTAGTAATTTAAATTTTAAATTTTATAATTTAAATATGAAGGGTTATATAATTTTTTATACAGTTTGTGTATTGAATTATAACCTATAAAAGAACTAGCATTTTCTGAACTATATGTTCAATGTTCATTTTTAAGATTGACATTCCAAAGAGCTTATTTATTTTCTTTGAATTTAGCAACAACATTAGGATGCGGTGACGGAACACAAGTACACAATACAAATTAGGGTAAACTACTTAGGCGACCACTTAATTATTGAGTCTGACATGTTTTGACCACCGAACTATAAAATTTTAAAATTTGATCACCCAACTATTTAATTGGACTTATTTTGACCATTAATTATTAAAACCTAATAGAAGGGTGACATAGCTGTTAATAAAAAATTGTATAACTACACATTTGGTCCCTCTGTTATTGGTGTCTTTTCCCTTTGTCTCTCCAAAAGTTGGCCTTGCTATATATGAGACCCATTCAACACCACACCCGTCTTGATGTATACCTACATAGAAGATCTAGATAATCAAAAGCTTTCTCTGCCATAGATAGGCTTTACCAATTGTTTCCTTGAAGTATAATTCTCATTGCTTAATGGGTTTTATACTTTTATCTAAATGAGTTCTTAAGTTTTTCCTACAGCTCTTAAATTTCGTATAATTGTGCTATTTATTCAGTCTTTTAGATTCTGGGAACTCGCAGATGTGCTAGAGCAATGCTCATATGGTCTTTCTGGCAATTGGGCCAGTCACTGAAAACTCGGGTCATGGGTTTTAAATGTTTTTTCCTAGACTATATTCGAAAGCTTGCATTGCAAGAACGGAGTTTCAGTCTTGGAGGTTTTGACCGGAGTGGTGATATCATGTTATGATTTTCGTATCATCCACCTTTAAAAAATGAGTTGCTTAATCGTATCTATTCTGTTGCAGAAAAGCTGGTGAGGATATGATGAGCTTTGCTTAAGCTTTAAAGAAGCAGTTCATCTTCATGTTCTGTGGAATACCAGATTGGCCACCCTCCTTTTCTTTTCTTTTTGCAGGATATAATCATTAAAACATTGTTTTGAAGTTTTAGGTTTAGGTTTTAGGTAACCATGGTGTTTCCTTCTATTGTCTCATGCTTGATTTCGA
This sequence comes from Hibiscus tridactylites, assembly GCA_958450335.1. NCBI lineage: Eukaryota > Viridiplantae > Streptophyta > Magnoliopsida > Malvales > Malvaceae > Hibiscus > Hibiscus tridactylites. Next base: position 65,276,480 of record OY288281.1, on the reverse strand, counting down.
TGTTTTAGAGTCAAAGTGTAATGTTGACTTTGTGTAGTTCCCTGCAGGAAGGGTTTGACAATTTGATGCATGCTGAAGAGAAAATATTGACGCCATTCTAGATTTTCTTTCTCTTTTTTGTTAATTTTTTGGGGCAGTGATTGCATAAAGCGTAGGTTTGAGATATTTCTTCACTTCCTAAAATCAGAAACACCCCCCCACCCCTATTTGTCTTTGCCTTTTTTGCACATCTTTACATCTTGTGCCTGGTTCCTTGTAGAAAATTAAATGTTATTTTGTGTGTGTGTGTTTTTTTTCTCCTTTTCCCAGGAGGTATAAAGGCAAAATGGAAGATGGGGCAGAGGCTGAGGTTGATCCAGAACGGGATCAAAAGACTGTGTTTGTGTATCAGGTATTAATGTATTCTCATTTTTGTGGCTCCTGATGTTTTTCCTCCTAACTGCTGATTTGAATTATTGTAAATGATTCCTGACAGATATCCTTGAAGGCTAATGAAAGAGATGTTCTGTATTTAATTAAATTAAAATTAGGCAGATTGAGTATATAATTCTTTTCCAGCGAAACTAGAAGAAGGAGAAAGAGGAGAGAAGGTGGGGTTGTTCTGTATTTAATTAAAGGGTAAACTATAGTAATGACCACTGAACTATGGGGTTGGTGTCGATTTGACCATTATATTTTTAATTGTGTTAAATATACCACATAACTATTTAATTGGTTCCAATGTAGCCACCTGCCGTTAAAAAAACGGAAAAGTTGACGGGGCTGTTAAAATAATTGGTATAATTATAAATTTGGTCCCCTTTATCTATACAATCTATTAATTTGATCCTAATTTTAATCTAATAAAAATTTATTTATTTTAATCAGGTGGTAACACGTGTCACCCTGATTGGAGTAGGAAAATGAAAATCAAAGAAATGCCTTTGGTAGGAATCAAACATGGGACCTTAGAGGAGTAGCGCACGAGTTTACCATTGAGCCAAAGATATACTTGTGATACACAATACTAATAATAATATATGTGTTATAAGATTGGAGAAAGAAAAAACTAACAATGCTGAATGGTCGCTCTTGAGAATGGTCTTCTTTCCCAACACCGAACCACCTCTCATGGTCTTAGGGGTTTCCAGTTTTCTTTGATTTGCTTCAAATCAATAAATCGTTTAACTATTTCTTTGACCTTGAAGGCCAAGCCAGTCACATAATGAACTTGTAAAAGTAGAATGCTTGGTGGAAACTATTCACCAACTTTCTTGCGTAGCAACCTCATTTATCATTTTTGTGTCACTTCTACTCTCTATCTGATAAATATGTTTGGTCTGGAAACTTTCTTAGTATATGAAGAAGGAAGCAAGGTAATTTGAGAATTGAGATTCCTCCCTTGGTCAGCAAACGTAATAGAGAAGTTCCTCATCTGATAGTATTAGTGTCTTCGAGATTAACAGGTTTGTCCAAGAGCATATTTTTCTATCAGAGGCTACTGCTTTGTTTTAGGAAAGGTGTTCTGAAATTTGAATTTGTGCCTTGTGTAAATATTTAATGAAGAACCTGGAGAGCACAGTTTGAATGCTTTATACGCTGACAACTTTTGGGGTTTTTTCTTTTGATGCAAGTGTGAGATCTCACTTGGGAATATTGTTACTTAGAACTTAGAAGAACTTAGGGGAACCTTAGGTGATTCTCCTTCCCTTGTGATGTCAAATTGTTTGGACCTTGTCTAGACTTAAGTTATAAGGGTGATGGCAGCTGATCAATGTTTAATTGCAGTGGAAGGAAGTTGTCATGAAAATATAATCCACTTTTTTTGTTTCACTGGCTTGTTACTACATGGTTTGTGGAAGTGGTCTTTTAGTCTAATTTATCTTCCCAATATTTTGGATTAGAGATGAGTAATACCGGATAGAAATACTTTGAAGTGTTCTTGCATTCTGTTGTAAATCTTCTCAATATTGATGGTAAGGAAGTATAATGTTTTTTTTTATCATAAGCAGCATTGTGGTTTTTGGCTCCTTTGCCCTGTGAGAACTGCTTGGATGCCTTAAAGGACTGATTGCCAGTTACTTTTTTGGGTTAGCAAAACTGTTCTTAGGATTTTTGGAAAAGAATTCGAGTAGGTTGGTAGAATCAATTAGTACCCACATTCTGGTTGGAGTCCAATCATGATATAATTTCTGTTGTAACTAGAAAATGATTCTTTTGTTGAAGTTTTGAATGCACTCCGATGAGTTCATGGATTTATTTGTCTTATCATAGAACTGCTATTAGTTTCTGGGCAACTTTCTGATGTCGAACTCTATTATCACTTTCAAGGTTGCAATAGTTTTATACGTATCATGTGTTAAGTAATGGGAAACTAGTAGTTCAATGGATGGTATAACTTATGTCCAAAATATAATTTCTTTACTTTTTTATTATTTTATACTGTCTGTAGTCCATAGCACATTCAATTGTTTATCAAAGAGCACAACTTTTAATAATGAAAAATAATCTTGAATAAATTATCAAAAAGGTTTGACCTTCCATGCCTTGGTTGGTTTTCTTGCTTCAATGTCGAGCTATGTGTTGTCTTGACATGTTTTGTTCTCCTTTATTAATCTTCTTGAAATCTGAATCTGTTTGTAATGCTTCTGGTTGTGATGGATGTTAGTGTTTTTTGCAGGAACTTGCAGAACCTCATTCCATCCTATATGTGCTAGAGAAGCCAGGCATAGAATGGAAGTTTGGGGTAGATATGGGTGTGACAATGCAAGTCTCAATTCTTTTTCCTGACATAGATTTTTTGATATTATTTATTAGCAGCTACTTCATATTTTGAGGTTTTATTATCATAAATACTCCATATTCTTCTACAGATCGAGTTGCGGGTGTTTTGCTCCAAGCATTCAGAAATCCATGATAACAGCAGTTCCCCACCACATGGAGAACTTTGTGCTTCTGGCATTGACTCTTCTATGGACAAATCTCAAAATTCAAAAAATAGCATAAGCAATGGAGATAATATTGCTAGATTGGAACCAATTAATAAAGGGACCAAATTTATAATTATACCAATTATTAGATTAAAATTAGGATCAAATTGATAGATTGTATAGATAAAGGGGACCAAATTTGTAATTATACCAATTATTTTAACAGCCCCGTCAACTTTTTCGTTTTTTTAACGGCAGGTGGCTACATTGGAACCTATTAAATAGTTATGTGGTATATTTAACACAATTGAAAATATAGTGGTCAAATCGACACCAACCCCATAGTTCGGTGGTCATTAGTATAGTTTACCCTTAATTAAATTAAAATTATGATTAAATTAATAGAATAACTAATAGGGACCAAATGTGTAGTTATAAAAATTTCTATTAACATCCACATCACCCTTACGTTAGATTTTAACGGTCGGTGATCAAAATAAGTCCATTTAAATAGTTGGGTGGTCGAATTTTAAATTTTTTATAGTTTGATGGTCAAAATAAGTCAGACCCAATAGTTAGGTGGTGTCAAGATCTAGGAAGAAGGGGAATACTCTTTAGAAATGGAGAAAGAGAGGCGGTACTTTCTGATTATTTTATTGATATGTAACTATAATATCTTCAATTGAAGACCATTTAATTATATACAAGAGAAGACTAAAATAGCTGTCGAGCTGATAGAGTAACGACACTAACAAACCCCTAACCGTTACAAACCAACTTCAGTCAGTCAACTTCAGTCAACTTTACACACAACTACAGAGAACAAACAATATTATCTCTAATATTCACCCTACACCAACACTATTTAACAGAAAACTTCCTAACATTCATCTAATACTGAGACCTTGTTATCACACCCTTGATTTGCAATAGTAACAAATAGTCTCTCCTTCATTGTAACCCCCTCGTCCCGGTTTGACCGGATGACCGGTCCGAGTGGGCCACACGGGGAAAACCGAAGCGAAATCCAAAGGGTTCCCCCTCGGTTAGCAACCCTATAATTTTTTTTTCATTTTAATCTTGTCATATTCGAACCCCAAACCACATTCAAACACCCAAATTTTAATCTTGACTAAAGGCATCTTAATTCCTATGTGTTTTTCTCTTAAAAAAAAGGACAACAAGTCAAAACAGTGCAGTTTTAAGCAAAGGTTTCGAAACCTTCACCAAAGGTTTCGAAACTTTGGCTGGCAGTGACCCCTGGAACCCAATTTTCACCAAAAGTTTCGAAACCTTGGGGAAGGTTTCGAAACCTTTGACCATAATTTCGAAACCTTACCCAAAGGTCTCGAAACTTTGGTTGGCAGTAAGGCCTGGAAGCCCAGATTTCTGCAAAGGTTTCGAAACCTTACCCATGGTTTCGAAACCTTAGTGCAGGGGATCACTTACTGCCCAACCTAAGGACTTCCTAACTATGAAAAACACTAAGATCATGCATAGACATATGTAGAAGCTTAAAAAGGACCAAAGGCATGTATTAACACTTGTAAGACTTGCACATACTAACATTTAAGCAACCATACATGAACCATAGATAGCAACCAAGCAATTAACAAGGCATCCATACATAGCATTCATACAAAGGGCAGTTTATGCATATATGGTCATCCAAGCACGTAAGATTTCATGCCTTAGCAACCAAACAAATAGACATTTAAGGCATGCAACAACAACGATATTTATAGATCAAACAAGGCATCCAAGAATCAAACCAATATCAACATACATCAAAACCTATCCCATTGCTTAACTATTACATTCATTTACTCAAAACTCATACATTGAGCTCACCAAAAGCAACACTTGGAGACCTTTCCTTGCCCTTGCCACCCGCAAGTTATTTATCTGCATTGTCGAACAAAAGAGAGCGTAAGCATAAAAGCTTAGTGAGGGTAAGCTCATAAAACAAACCTTCGACAATGCAGGGTCCAAGCACGAGCAATTTCCATAATGAAATGCATATTCTTACCTCCGATCCGCATAAGTCAAAATGATCATGATGCATGAACATATAATCAACATTATGTCATGCTCAACATCTTGTAACACAACTTACTACGATACATAACTCAATGCATTAATCACATTATACATCAATACATAAAAGGGCATCACATTTCGTGACATATAAGCATATTTGCATAATCTCATATTGATGAATACACACAACCTCATATTGGCACCTAGCTATGACCCGAATACGCGGATAACTCGTTGGAACGCATTTCCAACAACAACATTACCTCGGTGGGATTCCACTCATCACCGGTCCTTGCATGTGCGGGATTCCACTCATCGCCACATGCCCTACGGATGGGATTCCACTCATCATCACGTAGAAATATATAAAAGCTTCCGGTGGAATATTACATCACCGTACTCCTCCTTGGTGCCTTAACGCCACCAAGGCCACGTACGTTTTGACTCAATTTGTGTGCACACTCATCCTAATGATCGATCATTGTACCCAAGCATACTAGTGCCAATATTAAACGCAATCCATTTTTCGTAGCTAAATGCATATAACAATGCATCAAATATCATGTCTCACATACATGTATTTCACAACCCATTTCCATGCCTAGCATGTACTCACCATGATTATCATCATCATGCACAATTCACAATTCAAACCACATGCATAGCAATGCATCAAACCATACCTCAACAACATGTATAACACAATATACATAACTACCGTAAACACATATAAACAAGAGGCACAACAAGAAATTAGGAGTTCAACCAAAGTTTCCTAAACCTTAAGCTTGAGATTAGGCTACCACCCTAACCTCAACTCTAGGTGGGTTTACCAAGCCCAACCTAGGTCCACATGCTTGAACCAATGTTTAAAACCATTTAAAAACAATAACCACTCACCTCCACCTCCAAGCTCAAACACCAAGCAACCATGGTCTTCAATTTTCCGGATTTGTTCCCAAGGCTTCACCAACCAAAAACCAAGCTTCTAAACACCTCAACACAAGAAAAACAACCTCTAATCAACTCAAACATCAAGGTAGCTAACCCGGAATACAATTTCAAATATCAAACTCAACATTTCAAGTCATGACCAAACCCCAACTTTATCTAATTCAAGCAGCCCATAATCCTTGATGAAAACCCAAGTTTCCAACACATTTTATACTCACAAATGATCACTAAATTCAGCCACAACATCAACCCATAGGTGCAAGCCAAGCTCCAACAATTTTCAACCCAAACAATCACCAAAATTCCCATTTTCGTACTTCCATTTTACCCAGCAGAAAATTCCATTTTCAAACACCCAAATGACATCTAAAAGGTCCAAAAACATTCCCATAGCATACATATACCATCAGCCCTCTAATTACACCCTAAAACCCACCAAAAATGGTGTTTTTGACAACTCAAAAATGGGTTTAAGAACCCACTTCGGAAATTCATTAAAAATTAACCAAATTAACATATAATGTGTATTTCAACTTGATTAAACAAAACCTCAACTCAATTTATCAAAACAAAATGAAAAACCCATTAAAAACTCAAACTTTAAATCAAACCCTAATTTTCAAAAGTTCATGGTTTTAAAAACTATAACCATAGATAGATAGGAATTAAAGAGGAGAGTGAGAATATACCTTTAATTTTGAAAAAGGCTTTGAGATGATGGAGAAATCAATGGAATAATGAATTTAGGGTTTGGGGAGGGGTTTTAGGCTTTCCAACGTTAGAAAGGGGTGTGGGGGAGAAGATGATACCCTTTTTTTTCTTTTATTCAAAAGTGGTCTTGCTTTTTAAAAGTTTTGAGTCAAATTACCAACAAGGTCCCTCCTTTACTATTTAAAGCCCAATTAGATCACAATTTAGGTTGAATCGATTTAATTTAATTTTATTGACTCGGACTACAAACCCGACTAACTCCTAGCCCCAAAATACGGGTGTTACAACTCTCCCCCACTTAAGGAAATTTCGTCCCCGAAATTCATCGATCACGGAGAGCCACTGAAACATGCACCTCCACGCATTCCTCTCTCACCACAACATACTAACCAACTCGAAAGACTTACCACACAACATATGCTATCTGACACTAAGATCTCAACTGATTCTTCAAGGTATGTTAATTTCAAACTCAGCTCAATCTCTTCTACAAACATAGCACAGAACATGTCTGACTCACACTCTCGAATTATAGATTCACAGACACATCACAAACCTCTTTCTATCTCTGGTGGTAACCGCAACAGATAAACAACAGATCTAGCCCGACTCACAACTCATACAACACTGTTTAAAAACTTGACCGATGACTTTCTCTGACTGATCATCTGACTTCATCAATTAACCAAACACTATGCAGACGTCTCCAAAAACAATCTAATTGAAGTCTCGGATCCCTATTACCCACTTCCATTAAAAACCTTCCACGGATGTAACAAACTAGAAGAAAACTGACGCTCGGTTTCAACACACTGGCAATTCACGCACTTACTCTCATACAGAACCACCTCATTCATCCACTCAATTCAGAAGCATTCATCTTCAACCCACAATACGTCTTCATACTACTCAGATGCAATACAAATGAACTACCGTGTGCTTCGGCTAAAACAATACGTCTCAAAACACTATGTCAATCGGTACAACTATTCTGTCTCTAAAAATACAAACTCTATCATCTCTGAAACTGTATTCTGACGGTCTTCCTTCCACTATGTCTTGCAACTGTTTCTCTTCAAGCATTCTGACTCAATGTAGTCCCAACTCGAAACTCGGCCACAAGACTACTATCATTTGATATACGGAATTCGGCAACTGCATTCGGAAAATACAACTCGCAACTTAACTACTAATCTAACAACAATTACAACTCGGAACATCGGTTACTACGTTGTCTGTCTTCGGATGGTACTCAATCTTGATATTACAGTCTTCAAGCAGTTCTAACACTTATGCTGTTCAAGTTTCAACCCTTCCTAAGTTGTCTAACAATTCAAGTTCTGATAATATGTACGTACACATTGTGCATTTCTTACTATACCAGCTTTGTCTCTAAGTCTTCGAAGCAATTACAACTGTAGTTAACTCTATGTCTCATATCGAATAACTCTTCTCACGGTCTTCCAACTATCTTGATGAACAAGCCACAATCTTCTGTCTTGCATAAGCACACAACCTAACTCTACATGTAACGCATCACTGTGGTTCACAACTCTTTCTCTGATATAAGCTGATTCAAAGTCGAAGCTCTCTTCAAAGTTTCTTTCGGTTTCTCAATGGCTCATTGTCTCGCATCTAACCACACAACTGAACATTCTTCTGTAGCAATCTATCAATGGAGCAACTATCTTCAAAAGACTACTTACAATTCTCTGAAAGTAACAGTGCTAGACCTAGGAACTATAGATATCTGTCACAATCTTCAATTTCTTCCAACTCATATCTTCTTTGCCTACTTTGGGATTTACTCTAACACACTTGGCTGATCTACATGTCCTAGGAGAACATCTTCATTAACTCGAAGTTCACGTTGCACAACTTGGTATACAACTGATTCTCTAATAGAATCTACAATACTAACTCTAAAGCTTGTCATGGTCTTCTTCGGTGCTTGAATATACTCATGAGTCATCTATAAGAACTAGTACAACTGATCAAGGAACTCGGGAAAATATTCTGCTCAACATCTCTATAAGGTAACTAACACACTAGTCAAGCAAAACGACATAACTCAGAGCTCAAGGCGATCACATCTTGCCCCTAAAGCTGTCTTCGGTACTTCAAATTTCTCACCTTCAACTGGTAGTAAACGGATCTCCAATTAATCTTCAAAAAGACTGAAGCACACACTAACTGATCAACAATTCACTGACACTCAGAAACGGATACTAATTATTCACTGTCACTTGTTTCGACTGTTTGAAATCTAATCACATTCTTGTATTGTCTTCTCTCTTCTTCACAAATTGTACTGTCATACTCTAAGATGATGCACTAGGCCTAATGAGTCTAAGGTCCAACTAACCTCGAAGTTATTTCTTCAACGTTCTCAATTCTTCTGGAATTCATAAGTTACAGAGCAAACAAAACAGAAGCAACCTCGGAGACAATCTCAATAACGAACTCTTCTTCTCTATCAAGAGACACACCAGGTAAATCTTCCAAACACTTCTAGAAAAACACAAACTATTCTAGCATTCTGCGGTCTAATCTTCATTCAAAATCAAATTCATCACACTTGCTAAGCAAGCCTGCCAACTAAACTCAATCAATCTTCGACCTCCAAAGCTGGATCAACATCCGACAAGAAGTTCACATCCTCACTTACCATTACAATCTCACAAAAATCTGCGTCTTCAAAGCAACTCTCTCTTTGTCTCAACGTATACCCTAACTCTATGCTCTTCAAGCCAAACCTTGTCGAAGGGTATATCAAAACCGTAGGAAGACGATTATTTCACATCTGCTAGAACTAGTAACTCTGAACCACCAACAAACATCTTCTGTACATCTTTCTGATCACTACTATCTCCCAAAAGGCTAGTCACATGTGTCCCTACATCTAAGGTCTCAACAAGGATATCCAATTTCTTACATGCTCGCGCAAAAGGAGGTATTCGTAGAAATTGCCACTTCACATGTGCACAACTGATAGTCTTCTGTCCTCTTGTTTTCAGACTGGTTCTTCAACAAAAATCTAACTCTTCTAAACTGTTCTTAGAGCATCTCGTAGCTTCAAGACTCAATTCTGATCGCACACAAACAGTCATGCTGGACTTGTTCTGCCCCTACCAAACAATCTGGAGTCAAAGCTCAAGGCTCCCTTCTCGGCTCAACTATATCGGAAGTGACTTCATCTCTTTCGCTTGCTGAAAGACAACTCAATGTACACTGACCCAATCACACAAACTAGCTCCCACTCACGGACACTGACCGGCTGTCTTGCATTAAAACCATAGGCCGAACCCCAACGGTCACCAACTAACACTTCACCAGGCATGTTCAACTTGCATACTTGCTAACGATATACAAAAGCACGGATTGAGAATCAACTGGAGGAAACCAACTTAATACTATTCCAAGGGCTCATCTGTTAAAATATCAACACCACTCTGACTCCCACTCATAGGCCTTCAATTCTTCTTACCAACTAATGTCAGAGTTGATCACATCGTCCCTCATCCACAAGAGTCAACCCACATACACACCGTCTCAAACGGACAAATTGTACCTCAATTCCGGTACAACCATACCTCTCTAACTAAGGTGGTGGACTCCCCTAACGTCGTCCACCTTTTCAGAAACCACAACTTCTACTTACTAAAAAGCAATTAAATAAACAACAACATCAACAGTAAATTTTCATACAAATTGGGTTAGCAAAGGAAAGGGTCCAAGTGGCTCAAGTATGATTCCCTCACTTAAAAAATCTCTTTTTCGATGTAATAGTAGCAATGGGACTCTACTGAACACGTTTTAAACAAATCAACACACATACATGCTCAACCAAGCATATAACGAGGCTTACTTGCTAAACAAGCCAACATATGCGTACGATCAAACATCATACATTCTTAATCAAACAATCATACATCATAGCATACACGGGTAACGAACAACATGCTTTTAAACAAACAATCAACATACTTGTCATACAAGCAATCATACTTACAAAGCAAGCAAACATCGTGCATATCAATTCAAAACTTAAACTTACCTCACTTACCTGCTCGAGGTCTCGGTAACCTCAGGCTCTGATACCAACAAATGTAACCCCCTCGTCCCGGTCTGGCTGGATGACCGGTCCGAGTGGGCCACACGGGGAAAACCGAAGCGAAACCCAAAGGGTTCCCCCTCGGTTAGCAACCCTATAATTTTTTTTTCATTTTAATCTTGTCACATTCGAACCCCAAACCATATTCAAACACCCAAATTTTAATCTTGACTAAAGGCATCTTAATTCCTATGTGTTTTTCTCTTAAAAAAAAGGCCAACAAGTCAAAACAGTGCAGTTTTAAGCAAAGGTTTCGAAACCTTCACCAAAGGTTTCGAAACTTTGGCTGGCAGTGACCCCTGGAACCCAATTTTCACCAAAAGTTTCGAAACCTTGGGGAAGGTTTCGAAACCTTTGACCATAGTTTCGAAACCTTACCCAAAGGTCTCGAAACTTTGGTTGGCAGTAAGGCCTGGAAGCCCAGATTTCTGCAAAGGTTTCGAAACCTTACCCATGGTTTCGAAACCTTAGTGCAGGGGATCACTTACTGCCCAACCTAAGGACTTCCTAACTATGAAAAACACTAAGATCATGCATAGACATATGTAGAAGCTTAAAAAGGACCAAAGGCATGTATTAACACTTGTAAGACTTGCACATACTAACATTTAAGCAACCATACATGAACCATAGATAGCAACCAAGCAATTAACAAGGCATCCATACATAGCATTCATACAAAGGGCAGTTTATGCATATATGGTCATCCAAGCACGTAAGATTTCATGCCTTAGCAACCAAACAAATAGACATTCAAGGCATGCAACAACAACGATATTTATAGATCAAACAAGGCATCCAAGAATCAAACCAATATCAACATACATCAAAACCTATCCCATTGCTTAACTATTACATTCATTTACTCAAAACTCATACATTGAGCTCACCAAAAGCAACACTTGGAGACCTTTCCTTGCCCTTGCCACCCGCAAGTTATTTATCTGCATTGTCGAACAAAAGAGAGCGTAAGTACAAAATCTTAGTGAGGGTAAGCTCATAAAACAAACCTTCGACAATACAGGGTCCAAGCACGAGCAATTTCCATAATGAAATGCATGTTCTTACCTCCGATCCGCATAAGTCAAAATGATCATGATGCATGAACATATAATCAACATTATGTCATGCTCAACATCTTGTAACACAACTTACTACGATACATAACTCAATGCATTAATCACATTATACATCAATACATAAAAGGGCATCACATTTCGTGACATATAAGCATATTTGTATAATCTCATATTGATGAATACACACAACCTCATATTGGCACCTAGCTATGACCCGAATACGCGGATAACTCGTTGGAACGCATTTCCAACAACAACATTACCTCGGTGGGATTCCACTCATCACCGGTCCTTGCATGTGCAAGATTCCACTCATCGCCACATGCCCTACGGATGGGATTCCACTCATCATCACGTAGAAATATATAAAAGCTTCCGGTGGAATATTACATCACCGTACTCCTCCTTGGTGCCTTAACGCCACCAAGGCCACGTACGTTTTGACTCAATTTGTGTGCACACTCATCCTAATGATCGATCATTGTACCCAAGCATACTAGTGCTAATATTAAACGCAATCCATTTTTCGTAGCTAAATGCATATAACAATGCATCAAATATCATGTCTCACATACATGTATTTCACAACCCATTTCCATGCCTAGCATGTACTCACCATGATCATCATCATCATGCACAATTCACAATTCAAACCACATGCATAGCAATGCATCAAACCATACCTCAACAACATGTATAACACAATATACATAACTACCGTAAACACATATAAACAAGAGGCACAACAAGAAATTAGGAGTTCAACCAAAGTTTCCTAAACCTTAAGCTTAAGATTAGGCTACCACCCTAACCTCAACTCTAGGTGGGTTTACCAAGCCCAACCTAGGTCTACATGCTTGAACCAATGTTTAAAACCATTTAAAAACAATAACCACTCACCTCCACCTCCACCTCCAAGCTCAAACACCAAGCAACCATGGTCTTCAATTTTCCGGATTTGTTCCCAAGGCTTCACCAACCCAAAACCAAGCTTCTAAACACCTCAACACAAGCAAAACAACCTCTAATCAACTCAAACATCAAGGTAGCTAACCCGGAATACAATTTCAAATATCAAACTCAACATTTCAAGTCATGACCAAACCCCAACTTTATCTAATTCAAGCAGCCCATAAACCTTGATGAAAACCCAAGTTTCCAACACATTTTATACTCACAAATGATCACTAAATTCAGCCACAACATCAACCCATAGGTGCAAGCCAAGCTCCAACAATTTTCAACCCAAACAATCACCAAAATTCCCATTTTCGTACTTCCATTTTACCCAGCAGAAAATTCCATTTTCAAACACCCAAATGACATCTAAAAGGTCCAAAAACATTCCCATAGCATACATATACCATCAGCCCTCTAATTACACCCTAAAACCCACCAAAAATGGTGTTTTTGACAACTCAAAAATGGGTTTAAGAACCCACTTCGGAAATTCATTAAAAATTAACCAAATTAACATATAATGTGTATTTCAACTTGATTAAACAAAACCCCAACTCAATTTATCAAAACAAAATGAAAAACCCATTAAAAACTCAAACTTTAAATCAAACCCTAGTTTTCAAAAGTTCATGGTTTTAAAAACTATAACCATAGATAGATAGGAATTAAAGAGGAGAGTGAGAATATACCTTTAATTTTGAAAAAGGCCTTGAGATGATGGAGAAATCAATGGAATAATGAATTTAGGGTTTGGGGAGGGGTTTTAGGCTTTCCAACGTTAGAAAGGGGTGTGGGGGAGAAGATGATACCTTTTTTTTCTTTTATTCAAAAGTGGTCTTGCTTTTTAAAAGTTTTGAGTCAAATTACCAACAAGGTCCCTCCTTTACTATTTAAAGCCCAATTAGATCACAATTTAGGTTGAATCGATTTAATTTAATTTTATTGACTCGGACTACAAACCCGACTAACTCCTAGCCCCAAAATACGGGTGTTACATTCATGAAGCAAGCATGAACAATACACAACTTCATACGATGCCTCTGAAATGCAGGAGCTAACAACGGTTTGGTGAAAACATTTGCCACTTGTTCATAGGCAGGTATTTCATTCACTTGTAACTTCCCTGTTGTAACTTGTTCTCTGACAAAAAACAAATCGAGCTCAAAATGTTTAAACTTAGAGTGCATTACAGGATTTGCAAACACATCCACTACACTTGAGTTATCACACCACAATTGGGGTACCCCTTCAATCTTAACACCCAACTCACTGAGCAAAGACTGAAGCCATATTACCTCAAATGTAGCACATGCTACACTTCGATACTCAGCCTTGGCTATTGGACGAGCTACAACTTGCTATTTTCGCGAACTCCAAGACACAAGATTCTCACAAAAGTAGATACAAAACCCAGTTGTTGACCGTCTATTATTAGAATCATCATCCCAACTTGCATCAGCAAACCATGAGATACTAAAATGAGAGTTAGCAAAAGACTTCATACCAAAATCAAGCATTCCTTGCAAATATCAAAGAATACATTTCATTGCATTCAAGTGATCATCATGAGGAGTCTGCATGAACTGGCACATTTTGTTAACCGAGAAAACAATATCAGGTCGCGTAATTACTATCTATTGAAGAGCTCCAACACAACTCCTAAAATCAGTTGCATTCTCAATAGGACTTTCACAATTCTTAGACAGTCTACAACTTGTGATCATAGGTGTGGGGACACTTTTGGCATTATCAAAACCACACTTCTTCAATAGATCCAGAATATACTTCTGTTGACATATAAAAATTCCCCCATCAGAACTATAGTGAACCTCGATGCCTAAGAAATATTGAAGCATCCTCAGATTCTTAAGGGAAAAAACCTCATTCAACCTTGTTATAACAGTCTGCACTTCACTGTTGTTGTCCTTTGTGATGATAATATCATTTACATACACGAGAAGATATGTCAAACCAATAGCAGATTTCCTTACAAATAGAGACGCATCAGACTTGCTTATATTGAAACCCTAAAAAATTAGATAATTTTTTAACTTTTCGAACCAAGCTCTCGGAGCATGTTTAAGACCGTAAATTGCCTTGTTCAACTTATAGATCAAAAGACCATTTGAACTGACTTTCTCATACCTAGGAGGTTGTGACATATACACTTCTTCCATCAAATCTCTATTCAAAAAGGTATTATCTGTGTCAATTTGTCTCAATGTCCAACCTTTTGTCACAGCTAGAGAAAGAATTGTTCTGACCGTGACAGGTTTAACTACAAGACTAAACACTTCATTGAAGTCAATCCCTAGTTCTTGCAAATACCCCTTCGCAACTAGCCTAGCTTTGTACCGTGCAACTGTTCCATTTGAATTTTTCTTAAGTTTAAAAATCCACTTACAATTCACAACCTTTCTACCTTTAGGCAATGGAACAAGACTCCAAGTATTATTCTTCATAAGTGCGTCATACTCGGTTTGTACACCAGCCTTCCAATTTGGACTGCTCATTGCCTCTTGAATAGTTCTTGGCTCCTCAAAATCTGAGGTGTGAACATGAAAAACTTTTGGTTTTCGTATACCATTCTTGCTTCTAGTTTTCGTAGAATGTCTAGTTCCCATCACATGTCAATCTTCATTAAGTATACTTGTTCCTCGACCTGACACACCCAAATCAGAAACATCACACTGATCATCTACATGTGTTTCTTGCTGTAATATCAACTGCACTGGTCGACAAGTCGGATCATGACTTAAACTACCACCTTCTTGTGTATGTACAATTTCTGCAACCTCTTCAGTACCCACTTCTTGTGCATTTACCTTATCTTGTGCACTGGCTATTTGTACAATTTCTTCAATGTTTCCTTCTGGAGAACCTTCTCGTGTAACTCTCTCAGCATATACATCATGTGTAACTCTCTCAGCATGTGCGTCATGCTGCAACACATCCAATGAAACTCATTCTCCCTAAGTTGTGTATTAAACTAACCATCCTCGGGTATAGGAGAACCCCCCATCATTGTTTGGCAAACAGTCATACTCATTGTTAGAAAGACACTCTCAAGGCCTTCCTTTAGTACCCAAACTAGAAGAGGCAGGCTGATTTGACACTACTTCCCTTACCACTGGAGAACCAGAGGAAGCATGAACAACTGAAGACCCTGGACAGATTAACCTTGCAGCCAATAGTAAGGGAAAATCACAATGATGGTTACTCTTGTCTGTAGCAACACTAATCTTCTCAACAAATGGAAAGAAACTCTCATCAAAAACAACATGTCTAGAGATGAAGACTCTCCCATTCTCATCCATGCACTTTGTAGCCCTTATGTAAAGAACTGTAGCCTAAAAAAGTACACATTTTGGACCTAAAACCCAGCTTATGTCTAATATAAGGCCTTAGCAGAGGAAAACAAGCACATCCAAACACTTTTAGGAACAAATAATCTGGTACTTGTTTATACAACTGTTCGGAAGGAGACTTTCCTTGCAAAACACCTATTGGCAGCCTGTTAATGAGAAAAACAATCGTTGTGAAAAGTACGACTCCAAAATTTTAAAGGTAAGCTAGCTTGTGTAAGAAGAGTCAAACTCATCTCAACCACGTGTCGATGCTTCCTCTCAGCTATACCATTTTGCTCATATGTGTATGAACAAGAAATTCTGTGTTACACCCCATTAGTTACAAAACAATTTGTTAAAGCTTGATGTTCAGTGCC
The DNA here is from genome assembly GCA_958450335.1 of Hibiscus tridactylites. Lineage (NCBI taxonomy): Eukaryota > Viridiplantae > Streptophyta > Magnoliopsida > Malvales > Malvaceae > Hibiscus > Hibiscus tridactylites. Next base: position 65,259,989 of record OY288281.1, on the reverse strand, counting down.
ACCTTCAGTCTTTAAGGCCTTAACCTTGTTTCCAAACTGTAGTTCAACCAATTTACATAAATTAAGAAAACATTGCATGACATCAGACTTTTTTTTAATTAAGTACAACCAGGTATGTCTGCTATACACATCAAGAAAGGAAACATAATATATAAAACCATTTAAACTGACAGGGGTAGGCCCCCAAAGATCAGATGCAACAAGATCAAAAGATTGTTTATATTCAATAATAGAATTGGGAAAATAGAGCTTATGAGATTTCCCTTGTAAACAAGCTGAACAAACAGATGTCACTTTATTCTAACTGTAAGCTATATTACAAGCATGAAGAACAAATTTAAGAACACCATCAGCTGGATGTCCAAGACACATGTGCAATAAACCAGGAATATTAACAGAATGAGAAGCATTAAAAGCAGCAGCAAGAGACTATTGACAAACATGTGAACTATGCACAGTGGATGAAGTCAATTGATACAACCCTTCAGGAGTGAGCTTCCCCTTGAGTAGTACATTATGTGTCTGACGGTCCTTAACACGACAACCATAAGCATGAAATTCAACAGTGGCATTATTATTTTTTGTAAGTTGGGAGACAGACAAAAGATTCTTTTTAATCTTCGGAACATGCAAAAGATTGTGCAACACTAAAGGTTTACCACAAGTGTACAAATAACCCTATCCAACATGTGAGATTGAAATACCAATACCATTTCCCATGAGTAGTTTGTTATTATCTGAATAAGTTGTCCCAGCTTGAAGGTTGGACAAATCGTGAGTGATATGATGAGTTGCTCCTGAATCAGGGAACCAATTGCAATCAGGAGAAGAAGGTGACACTGAGAAGTCGAAACACAAGCCATTAGAGCTGTTGGTGAAACAAAGACTGAAGGATGTAAAGTACCAGCTCCTGCAAAACTCGAGAGACTTCCACCTACCTGAGGTAAAGCATTAAGAGTGACACCAGCATTACTCATAAAACCTGGAGTGCCATGTTGATAAGGCACAAAATAACCAGGTTTGAACTATTGGGGAGAGAAGTTACTCATAGTATGAGTGTACACCTGAACAGGAGTTTCAAGTCTTTGATATGAAGCAGTGTTGGGAACAACATTGAAATTCTGATAACCATCCTCTTGACCCTGATTTTCATTATAAGCACTCCCTTGATAATTTTGACCAAACATATAGTAACATTTTAGAGCTGTGTGTCCAAAGCGACCATAAACTTGACACTGTGGCCTATTCTGATTAAACCTACCTCCACGACCTCTGCCTCGAAAATAGTTTTCACAACGACCACCACGAAAACCTTGTTGTTGCTGGCCATTTTGATACTGACCACCACTCTGATATTGACCACCATTTTGTTGTTGATACTGGCCGCTGAATTGTTGTTGTTACTGAGCATTGAACTGTTGTGAGGATTGACCACCCAACTGTTGCATGTGCTGACCAACATTTTGGAAATTCCTATTACCACCATCATTCACATTTTCACCTTGTCGAACAACCAGGTTTGCATGAGCAGGTAGACTTTTTTGAAGAAACATTTTCTGACGAGCTTCATAGTCCAACAACATATCAGTAAGGGTTTCAAGAGACATTGTCTCCCTTGACGCAATGGCTATTACTGACTCAAATTTTATTGAAAGACCAGCCAATACAACACTCACCTGTTCTTGTTCAGTAATAACACTACCCGAAGCATTAAGTGTATCGCAAATCATTTTAATCTTGGCCAAATACTCACTCACTGTCAACCCACACTTCTTTTGAGAGTGAAAACTATGTCTGAGAGACGAGGCTTTTGCAGTAGTCTTAGCTACAAGCATACGAGTGAAAGTTCCCCAAATGGCTCTCGTTGTATGAAAACTCGTGAGATGTGGAAGAACATCAGCACTTACAGTGGATAACAACCAAGAAGTAAGAAGTTTATCTTGTCTATTATAAGCCACAAACTCAGGATTCTGAACAACATAAACATTCTCACCCTGTACAAACTGAGTAGGAATAGACCTTTCTCCTGGTACATAACTCATAAGACCATATCATCAATTATCAAGGTTATTTGATGTTTCCAGAGAATGTAATTAGCTTAAGACAACTTGACAACATCTAGTATAGGAATTTGTTAAACAGACGTGACAACAAAAACACTTGTGGAGGTAGTTTGATTTGAACTAGTTTGAGTATCTTGAGTCATGAGGACAAAACTCTCTTTGACAAAACAACAAACATATAGAAGGCACAACAAAGAGAAAGCTTCGAAGAGACTAGTAATCAACCTCAAACCAAAACTAGGAAATTTTCTATACCGTAACCAATTCAAGTAACACTTCTTGTACAAGTTCTTGAGATCAAACCACAACAAGAATCAATTTTCTATAACGCAACCAATTCAAATCAAACACGGATCACTAGTTTGCTCTTTCTCCTATGAGTCATTACGAGTCAAACATGCTTACGACCACAAACAGATAGCCGTTATCTACTACAGATCTTTAAAATGACGCAACGATCAAAGTAAGCGATAGAAAATGAAAGGAGAACAAAAGATACCAAACGCAAAAACGCAGAGCAAGAAAGGATGAAATCTACCAGAGCTAGACTCGTGCAATTCCAGGTAACTCAAGAACACAAGAACCGCAGAGAGCAAGATAGTGATGAGCAGAACCCAAAAAATAGCAGCGAAACAAGAACGTAGCCGGATCTTTAATGGCGACTGATACCATGTCAAGATCTAGAAAGAAGGGAATACTCTTTAAAAATGGAGAAAGAGAGGCAGTACTCTCTGATTATTTTATTAATATGTAACTGTAATATCTTTAATCGAAGACCGGTTAATTATATACAAGAGAAGACTGAAATAACCGTCGAGTTGATAGAGTAACGACACTAACAAACCCCTAACCGTTACAAACCAACTTCAATCAACTTTACACACAACTACAGAGAACAAACAATACTATATCTAATAGGTGGTCACCCAGGTAGTTTACCCCATCAATTATTTATCAAAAAAGAGTACACAACCTCAATTATTGAGGAGCATTTAAAATTTTAAATATATAAGAGGAACATCTAAAAGTTGTAAACTTAGAATCCAACGAGGAGTCTCAGTGGAAAAATGATAATGTTTATTAGAGACGAGTTTAGGGTTTGAGGTTGGGGTTGGGCAGCAAATTCGTAAATAAATCAAAATTAAAAAAATAAGTAAAGTTAACCATTAACCATCATTTTTAGCGGTTTAATTAACCGAAATTGTTAGCCTTAATAATTAAGTTAATTATCATGTAAAATATAACGGTTATACTAATTAACCGTTATGATTAACTGTTACGGTTTATTCTACGCACCTCTAGTGAACACGTCTTTACACGAATGCACGGAAAGAACTTGGCATCGTGGAATGCAATGACTGGTGCTTATGTACAGAAGAATGGTATTCAAAAGCCTTGGAACAGTTCCTAGACATTTGGTTCAATTCCGTCAAACTGGATGCAATGACATTTGCAAGTGAGGGTAGGCAAATACACGGGGTTGTTACGAAATTGGGGCATAGTTCTTCTAATACCATCATCTGAAATTCGATTATTTACTTGTGTGGCTGCAAGGAGATGTTTTGTATCAAGCCCAACAACAACACTTTTGTTTCTTTGTTATCTGCAGCTTGTGCCAACGGCCCAGATTGGGCTTCTCTACTACCTGCAAGTAGAAACACCAGTGACATAGAATTAGCATAAACAAAGATGTAGAGAAGATAAAAACTTTTATGATTCGAGAACGCGTAGCAAATCAACGGGACGTAGTTAGGGGTGTGCATATTAAACTGTAACCGTTAATCAATATAATTTGTTACATTTTACAAGTTAATTAATCAAACCGTTAAGATTAAATAGTTTTAGTTAATCGAACCGCTAAAACTAATGATTAATGGTTAACCCGTTACTAAATTATTTATACGTATATTTTGTTCATAAGATTGAGTACTCAACAGGCCCATTTCTGAGATTTTGGTGGCCCTAGGGAGAATCTAAAAATTGGACCCTTAATAATAAGTGGGGAAAATTTATTTGAGAGTAAACAATAATAAATTAGTTTGCTTGTAAATTATACTTTTTTACTACACTAAAAAATAAATACATCAAATTCAAATATAAAAACATCAATAAATATTATTACACACTCAACTATTCATACAAAACAATTTCTACGAGCATTTCTAGATGCAAAATCACTAATAATAGTATATGCGTCAATATGGTTTAACATATTTTTCTCGATATATAAAATGGCTAGACCATTCAACCTTTCTTGTGACATTGACGATCTCAAATAGGTTTTCAACAATTTTAACTTTGAAAAACTTCTTTCAGAAGATGCAACCGTCACTAGCATAATTGAGAGGATTCAATAAGCAATTGAAACATTTGGATAACAATGCGCGACTTTGACAAACTTGAGAATTTCAAATGCATACATTAACTCATTTGGTAAAGTCGCTTGCAACACTTTCAATTCTGAAAAAAGATCATATGCATCAACATCAAACAAATCATTACGATAAAAAGTATTTTTAAAATTTGTGCAAGATTTTTGTAATTTATCATTACCCAAAGATTTCAATCTTTTGGAATCAAATAAAAACCCAAAAATATTATCAAATAACACTAATTGTTCAAATTTATTTTTCAAAGAAATTATAGCTAAATCTACAATCACAAAAAAATAATTGACTCTAAAAGATTTTTCGGATAATTGCACTTCTTTATTATCATCATTCTCATAAAATTGTCTTCTTCCAAACACATGACGCTTTATTAAAAGTGTTGGTTCTATATTCATATCAAATGCAAGGCTTCTGGCAATATTTATACAGACTCAAATCCTTCATTTCTATATTTCTCAAAGAATAATATTACAGTGTTTACTTCTTTAATTGTAGTTCCAATGCACATAGATTTAGATTACAATTTCTTACTAACCTTGTCAATAGTAAATAGAATTTTATACCAAATTACCAAGCTAAGTAAAAATTTGAAACTTGAAAGAGTATTAGCTAAACTTTTCGCTTCACTTTTTGTCTTGGTATCTTCATCACTAGAGTTATATAATGCCAACAAAGCTAATTTTATTTGAGGTGTTTAAAATCTAATAGCTTTAACACTTTTTTATTCAACTCATCCATCGAGTATTACACAAAGATTTGATTGTAAAATTTTTAACATTATCAACTTAAATCTTCCATTTTTTTAGTAGAACTTGTAAATAATATGTAAATGCATCGCACAATTCTAAAAAAAAGAAATAGCTTTCACACAAGAATATGTCATATCCGATAGAATGGGATTAAGACTATGACAAGCACATGACGTATATAAAGCTTTTAAATTTATTTTAGATTATTTTTGAACCTCTTGTGTTTTCCTTTCATATTAGAATTATTGTCATAACCTTGACCCCTAATATTATTAACATCTAAATTAAGTGATTAGCATACACATAACAATTCAGTAAAAAGTCACAACCCAGACGTATCATTTACGTGCAAAAACTCTAAAAAGATTCATCTATTTTTATTTCATTATTTGACATATTTACACAAACTCATTTATTCTTGATGGCTCATATTCGGGCTACAATCAAGAATAACAGAAAAATATTTTGCCTCTTTAACGATTCTTATCATAGAAGTTCTAGCACTATGGGCCAAAAGAGAAATCAATTCATTTTGAATTTGAGGACCAATGTATTGATAGTGAATTTCTTGACTTTGGATACGTCTAACATGATCTTGCATTATTAAATCAAATTCAGTTATCATTTCAATTAAGCCCAAAAATTACCATTACTACCCTTGTAAAGTTTTTCACTAGATCCATGAAAAGCTAAATTATTTTTGGCAATACATTTTACAACAGATATTATTCTTATTAAAATTTGTCTCCAACGATTTTTTTCTTTTAAAATTTTTTCTTGCAAATCTTTATCAATACCATTATTCTTGTCTAGTCTTATTTTCATTTCATTCCAAATATTCATACTAGTCAGGTGCTCAATACTATTTTCATGTTGTTTGAGCTTCTCACTCAAATGCTTCAATCATTTATTCTATCATTTGCTAAAAGACTTTTGTTATTTTGAGAAGTGAATAATTTATAACAAAAATAATAAAATTTATCCACATGTTTAGAGTAAACTAGCCATTTTCTATTAAGAATTTCTCCATTGCTTAACTTTCTAAAAAATAGTATGAAAAATGTCTAGAAAAACTATTCTTAGAAAATGTGGAATTAAATTTCCTAATGGGCATTTTTCAATCAAAATGTCTCTAATTTTAGAATCAAGAACACCCTAATTTCTAGGGTCATGGACATCAAAAGGAGGGATTATGTGTTCGACAATGCCAACATCAATATTTGACTCATCAAGTACATTATCATGCTCATTATTCAAATTAGTGGTATCGTCATTGAGGGGATTGTCGTTATTTAATTTTTTATTAAAATGTTCAATATTATCTTCATTTATGCTCAACCCATCACTATTTAAAGGTTCTTCTATTTGTTTTGATTTTTTTTATCTAGAGTTTTTTTTTTTGTGAATCTGTTAATTCTTGTGTTCGTTTTCTCTTATTATTTTTTTCACTACCAGAATATATTTTCGCGACAACATTATACTAGAAAAATTAAAAAGCAGAAAGTATAGAATGATATCACCTGGATTATCGCCGATCAAGCTTTCACTCACATTTGAATAAACTAATTGGTGATGCAACACATACTCACCTACATTATCAATTTATCATAATTAATAAAAGATATATTATCATAAAATATACAAGTACAATAAAAAATTCTTTATAAATAATTTATAATTCAAAATTTCAAAACATTAATTATAATTGCCGAAATTAAAAAAATACCTGATTGAATATAGATGAATAGATGAATTACAATATATTGAATAGATGAATTCATAGTTTTTTGAAGTATTAAATTAAAAATTATAAACTAAAATGGGTGAGAAATAGAAATGTGAAAATATAAGTAAATAAAGTAAGGAAATTGGAAGAGAAAATTGGGTGAGGAATTGAAATGTGAATAACAAATCTATGTAAAGAATATTTATAGAAAATTTTAAAATTTATTATCATTACTATTTCTCTTAAATTAATTACATGTCAATTGTCATCTGGCACCCATAAAGCATAAACGAAGAGTTTTTTTTAATCTTTATCACCGTTATTATTTATTAATTAGAGCTAAGTCGTTAAATGGATAGAAACAAAAGATGTTCTTTTGAAAAATAAAGTTTTCAGAATAAATGGATTCATTAAATGCTTTCTAATGAGTAAACGGTAAAAAATAGTTATTTTATATAATTATGGGCTCAGATTTGGTTGGAAAATTATGGGCCCTGTGTTTATATAGAATGATGTTTATAAAAATTATGTGTCCTTGACATTCATATCTCACCACCCATTTATTTTAGATGGCCCCTAAAACCTATAATGTATAATATATATATATATATATAATTATAACTTATAAGTTATATAATGTATTTATAATATAATAATTAATAATAAATAATAATTAGTAATAGTTTGGGCCTTGGGCCTTTGGGCTCATATCCCACCACCCATTTATTTTAGATGGGCCCTAAAACCTATAATGTATAAATATAATATATATATATATACATAAACTTATAAGTTATAAGTTATATAATGTATTTATAATATAATAATTAATAATAAATAATAATTAGTAATATTTTGGGCCTTGGGCCTTTGGGCTCATATCCCACCACCCATTTATTTGAGATGGGCTCCTAAAACCTATAATGTATAAATATATATATATATATATATATATATATATATATATATATATATATATATATATATATATATATATAAACTTATAAGTTATAAGTTATATAATGTATTTATAATATAATAATTAATAATAAATAATAAATAGTAATAGTTTGGGCCTTGGGCCTTTGGGCTCATATCCCACCACCCATTTATTTTAGATGGGCACTAAAACCTATAATGTATAAATATAATATATATATATAAATATAAACATATAACTTATAAGTTATATAATGTATTTATAATATAATAATTAATAATAAATAATAATTAGTAATAGTTTGGGCCTTGGGCCTTTGGGCTCATATCCCACCACCCATTTATTTGAGATGAGCCTCTAAAACCTAATATATATATATATATATATATATATATATATATATATATATATATATATATATATATATATATATATATATATATATATATATATAACTTATAAGTTATAAGTTATATAATGTATTTATAATATAATAATTAATAATAAATAATAATTAGTAATAGTTTAGGCCTTGGGTCTTTGGGCTCATATCCCACCACTCATTTATTTTAGATGGGCCCTAAACCTATAATGTATAAATATAATATATATATATAATATATATATATATATATATATATATATATATATATATATAAACTTATAACTTATAAGTTATATAATGTATTTATAATATAATAATTAATAATTAGTAATAGTTTGGGCCTTGGGCCTTTGGGCTCATATCCCACCACCTATTTATAATAATTAATAATATCAATAATAAATAATAATTATTAATTGTTGGGCTTTGGACTAAATATTTTAGATGGACTAAATATAATAATTAATAATAATTATTAATTGTTGGGCTTTGGGCTAAAAATTTTGGATGGGCTAAATATTTTGTAGCCCTTTGAATTTTAGATGGGCTAAATATTTTGTGGCCCTTTAAATTTTAGATGTTTTTCATTTAAATATAATACAATATATGTTGTTAGTATCATAGTATGTTGTTAGTATCATAGTATGTATTATGTATATACATATACATGTATTTATGTATAATACATTACATATACATAAATACATATATGTTTGTATAATATATAATTATATATTGTAATTTATATACATGTGAATACATAAAAATGCATATATATATACACATAATCACATATATTTATACTTATAAAGTTATTATAATAATTAATAAGTTATATTATATTATAATAATTAATAAATAATACTAAATTATAATATATATGGGTGGGAAAATTTATTTTGAAACCGCCCAATTCCCAAATTGAATTTCAATTTGGTGTAAATTATAAATAAAGCCCTTTATATTATATAAGTTTTTTATTCAAGTCTTTTAAGTTTTAATTCAATTCAATTGAGTCCTTAAAACTTTATTTTTACTTCAAATTAACTCTTATTTATTATTTTTTTCACTATAGTCCATAAAACTTTGTTTTTATTCAAAATTGAGCCTATTATAGTCCATAAAACTTTATTTTAGTCCAAATTAGCTCTTATTTATTATTATTTTTTTACTATAGTCCATAAAACTTTGTTTTTATTCAAAATTGTTCATTTCTGGTGAACCTGAATTAACCCGAACTGAAATGAACCCGACGACCTAAAATTACCCGACCTGAAATAAACCCGACCTGAAATGAAACCGACCTGAAATGAACCCGACCTGAAATTTACCCGAACTGCAATTTACCTGCCAATTAACTGATTTTACCCGACCTGTTTTTACCCGATCTGCAACGAGTTTGACCTGAAATGGACCCGACTTGCAAATTACCCGACTGCAATGGACCCGCACCCGACCCGAGTCGAGTCAATTTTTTTTACCTGAAATAACCTGTATCTGATTTTACCCGACCTGACAGAAACCGACCTGAAACCTGTTCGATTACCTGTTTTTACATCCCTAGTCGCAGGTCAAAAAGGATCCGCGCCTTTTGTCCGGGTCGGGTTTAACAACCCGCACTCTTTTATTTATTCGGATCTTTAAAGATTGGGTCTCCAAGTTTGTTTGTATTCTATTAAGTCCACTATTAAATAAAATCCGAAATTAAAGTTTAAATCCTTTCAATTTAGTCCCAATTATTTAATTGCAAGTTTGTACTTGTTTTAATTTGGTCCTTTACAGTTTTAATTATTTAAATTGAATGCAATTTAAATGTTATTTAATTGATGCATGTTTTATTAATGCATGTAGTATTATATTAGATGGCCATAACACTTAGTCTTATTTTAATTGATGCATAGAGCTTTAATTAGAGATTTTGATTAGGGTTTTATTAAACAATTTGATTATTTTTTGAACGAAATTAAATAATTTGATTAGGATTTAGATGATTGTAGTAAATTAATGGATATTAATTGAAAAATTAAAAAGTTTAAATTTAAATGGTACCCTAAAGTAATTGAGCATATTCAACATAAACTTTTAAATAGGACAAATAATATTTGTTAAAATTCTAGAAAAATGTTAAATAACCTAGATTGATAGTGTAGAGCCTAGATAGGATTAATTACTTAATGAATAACATAATTAAATGATAAATAATATTATCTATAATTTTAAAATTAAATTAGGGATGGTACCCTCAAGCAATTGTGTATTATCCTATGTAAATTTTAAAATTAAAAAATATTCACAAATGAATAATTCATGATTTAGTTAGATCCATCATAGGTTAGTGACTTAAATTGAACTATTAATAATTAATTGCATGCATAAAAAATATTTTAGAAATAGAATATATTTTGGAATATAAAAGGCGATGCCCTAATCGTATAGGGGTGTTTTTAATTTTATATTCGAAATAAAAATATATTTTATTACGAAAGGAATATTTTCATTTAAATATAAACACAATTAATGATTAATATTCAAATTAAATTCGAATTATTATCTTAAAATGCCAAAACGCAACACGAAACTAAAGGTACCAATTTCAGGTGTTTGTGGGGTGCTAGTCCTTCTCTACGCGTAATTGACTTCTGAACCCCAAACTTTTAAAAAATCTGTGATTAATTTTTTACGTTGTTTGGTCTACCAAAAATGACAGGCGACGGCTCCATTTTTATAAATATCGAACTTAAAATAAAACCCATAATTTAAAAATAAATTGTCTAAGCTATTTTAAAAATGGTTTTGACATGTCTTAGTTGAGTGCCACTTTATGGCACTCCTTCGACTAAGGGGGACTGGTGTTGTATCTCTGCTGAACTCCTCCGAAAAATTATTATGGCTCTCCGCCCATATCAGAATGGGTGAACCACGAAGCCCAAAGCTTCACTTGTTTGTGAGATTATTTTATTTTCTCACCAGGGGTAATGAAAGAGTTATAGAATGGATTGCTACATATGCCTAGATCGCAGATAAATGGAAATTTTATTGATAAGACCTTTTCAATTGTAGCCAATATCTTATTACGAATAATTTTGACAACTTCAGGAGAAAAAAAGGCATTTACTTATTACAGAGATGGTGCGATTTGATTATTATTATTATATATATATTAATATATATATATATATATATTACTTTATTTACTTTTTTATTTATTTTACCGCTCTCAGTCTTAGGAAAAAGACATATTATTCAGAATAGAAAAAAAGATCATTGAAAACAAAAAAGAAATCTACGCTTGTTGAAGGTGAAGTTTATAAATAAAGCAATTCCTTCTGTCGTGTATCCCCGACAAGATAACCATCAAGTCCGACTGAGCTCGCAGTCTGACAGCCGAGGCGACTTCTACATCTCTGGACCCATCAGTCCTTGGAGACTCTTACACTCAATCATCGTGCCGCGACAAGATAACCATCAAGTCCGACTGAGCTCGCAGTCTGACAGCCGAGCTACTACCTGCCAAGCCCATCAATAGCCATCATTAGGCCCGACACAGTCTTATCAGTTATCACACAATGTACAGCTCCAAAGGGATATAAATACCCTAAAACCGAAGACAAAGGGGACGATTCTACGATTCCAACACTCCTACAACTCTCTACGAGGGCCACCATCGCCCATTCTACACCGGTCACTCTCTTTCTTCTCCCAAATGGCTCCCGCCACTCGACTCTACACTGTTTGCGGCTCTCGGTCTCATGTCAATTAGGGACGAACCGCTTGATTCAACGACCAATCATAGTCCTCTATGGCTCTCGGCTCGTCCAACCACGAGTTAACCACTCATCGTCGACCTCACACATTCTTCCGATCACCATTTTTATTTTCTTATTTAGTGTCGTCCGAAATTAGCATCAACAAATCTGATATAATCCTATAACGGGTTGGAACATGAAATAGTCTAAACTTAAAACGACTTGAATTCTAAGCCGTCTAAATCCAAAATGATTCAGGATTAGATCGAACCAAAATGGTTTGAAAACTATAAACTCTATTGATTATATCTAGATTGATTAAATTTCAAAACAATTTAACCCAGCCGATTGATAAGTCTAATTGTATATATATGAAGATGTTGGCAATAAAACTTTACATATTTCGTCGACTTTACATATGATTAGGATTCACTCGTGTAAAACTCAATAAATTTTACACTATTTTTAAACCGCTGGATGATAAAAATAAATAGTTAAGATTCTTTCCTTTATATTTTTCCTCAAGTGATAATCTTCACATTTTTTTACTGTTAATCTCATCCATCCATTTCACTCATCCAATAACCATGAATTAGTGTAAAACAGAGTCAGGTGAACAATATAAATTCTTTGCACTTTTTCATTGCCCCTATTTATGCTCCACACTAAAAATAAATTTAGAGTTTAGGGTTTAAGGTTAGGGTTTGTGGTTAGGGTTTAGGAAATTTAAGGTTGCGTGTATTTTTTGGGTATAAGGTGTATGGTTTAGGATTTAGAATTTAGAGTTAGAACTTGAAATTTATTTTTTAGTGTTTTTTAGTGTTGGGGCATAGAAATGGGCCGACCCGCGTCGCAACATACACAAAGACTCGAGCTCAAGACCTATTTAAGTAATATCAAACTACTTGTCACTTGGACCAACCAACGGGTTCAAGTGAACCTATATTTAACGTCATTAATATATGAGTTTGAATTAGATATATTAATTGTAAAATTTTGTTTTTATTAAATAGAGGGGTATTATATTCTTATACCGAAATTTAAATTCATATAAAATAAGATAATATGAACATCCTTAGTCACTAGGCCAATTAGTGAATTTCATTAATTGTGAAAAGTTTAAAATTTATAAATTGATAAAACGTCTTATTATATGCAAAAATACAATTAAATTTTGACACTTGCGTATAAAAGAAACAGATAAAGATGAATTTAACAAATTATCAACTCATAGACAATATTGTATTGAATAATTGATTCAACAACAAACTCAATTTAAGTTAAAGCATTCTAATATGTCCAGATTAAACCAGTGAAATTTAGACCAAACACATGAGGTGCAACATTTTGGTTAACAAAAATGGTGGACAATGAAAGGCGACAGAAACAACAAATCAAAAGCAATCGGTCTGACTCAAAACAGGCGTGTAGGAATTGTGTTCTTGGCACCATTAATTAAGGGGCCAATTGTCACAGTCAATAGCCATGGATGAATATTGGTGCTATCAACTTAAATGTAATTTGGAATGTAATTTGGACCGCATGTAATCAAACTGAAACATTAAATAATTATCTGTATAATTAGTTTTAGGTTTAAGGGCGTAAAATTTTTTGATTTTCTTTTAAAAAAAGTCAATTAACTTTTTAAATATTTTTGGCACTTTAATTAAAATTTTAAATTAATAAATTGAACCAATTAAGTTATTTGACTAACTTTGACCATTAAGTCTTGATAATTTATTCTTTAGAAATTATTGTCACATATCATATGACATTTACAGTTTTTTTTTATCTTTTTTATAAGTTCGTCCTACCCGATAGACCAAACTGAGCGGGTCACACGGGGAATATTGAAGTAAACCAGGAAGGTTTACCTCAATAAACAACCCTAATTTTTTTATCTTATCTAGATGTAAATTAGGTTCCTATGTGTTAAACATTATAGCGGATCATTCACAACTCGATCATCCATCAATTTCATCCAATTATGGCTTTTAGGGATCGATTTGTAATTTTTTCGATTCATGGGGACTTAAGCCATTTTTGTGTTACCGTCCTTTAATTAGTCCCATTACATGCATCTCAGTCAAATCTCAGCTCAAAATAATTATTCATGCTCATTTAATTGCATTTACAACATTCAGGGACTAAAACGCAAAGAATCAGAACTTCAGAACATTCCATCAACCAACATAACTGCCATCCGTTTCGGTACAGGCTAGCCCTGTTTCGAAACACAGGCTCGTATTGAAATGACCTTGAGGTGTTTCGAGACTGAAGTTTTCTGTTGAGTGTGTAAAAGTTCTATTATTTACCCCTTATTTAACCCATATTTCTGCTGCATTCAAGCACTATTTATTGCATTTAGGTCAGTTTACAGTTAAACATCACAAATATATTAAAAGGCACAGTTTCTACTAAAATTGGTTGTTTTTGCAGGTTGCTGCTGTAGCAGACAGAAAGGGCAGGCGCTGGGCAGTGAAGCAGAAGAACTGGATGAGCAGTCAAAGAGGACGATGCTGCCATGGTTGCCGCCGTGACAGCAGAGGACGACAGCAGTTTTGAGGAGAAGAAGCAAAGTGGACCTCGACAGATAGAGAAAATTTAGCCCATCTGTCGTGTGAAATCACTATATTTTTCCAAGCCCCAGATCGAAAGGAATGTCAAGCCCAAAGATCAAGGAGAGAAAATCCCAAGCAAGAAAGATGACGGCTGGAAAGTAGATTCTTTGAAGATTTAGTCTTTATTAGAATTGTACTTTAATTTAAAGTTGTATTCTTGCTATTTTAGAAAATTTGGACCCAAAGCCTATATAAGGGCATATATTTCGATCTAGGAGGGCATAACTGATTCCCTAGCTTTCTTCCCAAAACCCTAGCCGTTTTCCTTCCCTCAACATGTTCTAAATTCCCCCTAGGGCCACGGGTTGATTTGTAAAGTAGTTGCAAGGGTTGTTTTGTTTTAGGAATTTTTCAGTTCAATAAAATAAACTTCAAGTTCTCTTATTCTGGTTATTAATATCTTGCAAGAGCATCGGGAGAGCATTGTGAGGTTATCTATTTACTTAGCATTGGGAGAGTTAAGTATACGAAAGGAATAAGAGCGAGTTCTCTAGTTTATAGTTGAGCTATCTCGGACCTAGGGATATGACGAGGTTAAGTGGCTAAAGAAGAATTCATCAACATCGGTGTTCATCCTTCGATTCACGCCGGGAGGTATCATCAAAGACGTGATCATCGACAGACTTGGACCTAGGGATAGGCCAAGGCACATCTGGGATTCTTGTCAAACTTGAAGTACTGAGTTGAGTGTTCGCTGCCGCGACAAGCAACGGACTGCTGCCGCGACAGGTACTGCCGCGACAGGGACGACGACAGAACTGGATTTCCTAAACTTAGCAATACCTGCACTACTGAGCAATTCAATACCAGCCCATTATCTCTATATTGATTTCTCTACTCTTTTATTTAAGTTCTCTTTATTATTTTCGTGACAACTTTCTCAAATATTTTCTTTACTTTCGTGTAGTGAATTAAGGTGAAGCTATTAGCCCAATCCCTGTGGAGACGATATCCGATACTTCGTATCACTTTACTACTTGCGTCGTGTACACTTGCACTACAATTGCGATAGTCACTTTTACACGCAACAAGTTTTTGGTGCCGTTGCCGGGGATTGGCAACATAACTCTACCTTTTCTTTTACTGCACTTTTTGTTTTTGTTTTTATTTTTCTGTTTTTCTTTGGTGTGTTCAACTCTTGCTTTTCACAAGGTTCCTTGTTTATGCGTAGATCGAAACGAGGTGAAGATCCTGAGTATCCATTAGATCCGGAAATCGAACGTTCATTCAATCTCAAGAACCGACTTCGTCACATACTAGCCAGGAACGAGTACCTTGAGGAACAGTTAGAGACGATGGCACACCGAGAAGACGACCCTCCTGTTGGAGATGGAGAGGTTAGACCGCCTGTCGACAACCCTGCTGCTGCTGCCGGACGACGGTCCTGTCGTGACTACATGCTGAATTACCATGTAGAACTGGAAACCACGCTGCCGGACATAGATGTTGACAACTTCGAGCTGAAACCTGTTATGTTTAGCATGATCAACAATGCTGGTCAATTCAGTGGTGCTGTTATAGAGGATGCTAGGGAGCATCTAAAAACGTTCCAGGAGATCTGTGGTTCGTTTAGACTGCCAGGAGTTAATCCGGAGATACTGAGGCTTCGGTTATTTCCCCATTCATTGAGGGACAGAGCAAAGACTTGGTGGAATAAACTTACGCCAGGTTCAATTAGAACTTGGGCAGATTTGTCTCGTGAATTTTTATCTCGTTTTAATCCTTCACATTTATCTGAGCGATTACGTAATGAAATTGCTACATTTCAACAAGAAGATGACGAGCCGATGCACGAGGCCTGGGACAGATTTACCACTCTTCTACGGAACTGCTCAATGCATGGATTCCCCGTCTGGAACCAGAAATTAGGTATTGGAAAAGCTCGGCCCACGACAGTAATTCTACAGCTGGCAGTCCGCTCTTACGTTCATCTAGAAGGAAAAATCGAAGATATTCTGGTAAGAGTGGATAAATTTATTTTTCCTGCTGACTTTCTTGTTTTAGATTGTGAAGCAGATGAAAACGCACCAATCATCCTGGGGCGACCCTTCTTAGCCACGGGAAGATCACTGATTGATGTGGAGAAAGGAGAACTCACCATGAGAGTGAACGATCAAGAAATAAAGTTGAATGTTCTCCAAGCTATGAAGCATGCTGATGCAGAAGAGGAATGCAAGGTTATCACTGAAGTTACCCTTGATCAACCCTGCATCAGGTTGGGCTGTCACGACATCAAAATTGGTCATTGCCTCGGTAGCCACTTACAAGACTGTCACGACGGCACTGGCGACAACAACTCCTCAGAATCCGATACATTAGACACTGAAGATCAAGAGGAGGTAAACTGGATAGGCGATCGTCCAGGTAAGTTATTCGAACCTTTAAATTATACTTCGGATAACCATGCAATCTAAAAGCCATCAACTGTTGAGCCCACTGTTTTAGAACTAAAGCCCCTGCCAGGGCAGCTAAAGTATGATTTTCTTGGTTCAAATGATACGTTGCCCGTAATCATCTCTTCCAAGTTAATGCAGGAACAAGAACAACAATTAATAGGGATGCTGCAACAGCACAAAAAGGCAATTGGATGGACGATAACTGATATTCAAGGCATTAGTCCGGCCTTATGTATGCATAAAATCCTTTTAGAGGATGATTATAAGCCGACTATAGATGCTCAAAGGCGGCTAAACCATGCGATGAAAGAGGTGGTGCGTAAAGAGATAATCAAATGGTTAGATGCTGGTATAATTTACGCCATCTCCGACAGCAAATGGGTGAGCCCGGTGCAATGCGTTCCCAATAAAGGTGGAATGACCGTGGTGACCAACGAAAACAATGAGTTAATCCCAACCAGGACTGTGACCGGTTGGAGGGTTTGTATGGACTATCGGAAGCTTAACAAAGCTACCCGAACGGACCACTTCCCTTTACCCTTTATTGATCAAATGCTTGATAGATTAGCGGGTAAACCTTACTATTGTTTTCTTGATGGTTATTCAGGGTACAATCAAATAGCTATCGCACCGGAAGATCAAGAAAAGACGACCTTCACATGCCCCTACGGAACGTACGCATTTAGGAGGATGCCTTTTGGATTATGCAATGCACCTGCCACCTTCCAAAGGTGCATGATGGCCATATTCTCCGATATGGTGGAGGACTTCCTTGAAATCTTTATGGATGATTTTTCAGTCTTTGGGGACGATTTTGAGAGCTGCCTAGGCAATCTACAAAAGGTACTTGAAAGATGTGAAAAAGCAAACCTAGTCTTAAATTGGGAAAAATGCCACTTTATGGTGGATGAAGGGATAGTCCTTGGCCATAAGATTAGCTGCCGTGGGATAGAAGTAGACATGGCTAAGATAAAAGTGATCGAAAATCTGCCGCCGCCAACCACAGTCAAGGGTATTAGAAGTTTCTTGGGACATGCTGGTTTTTATCGAAGATTCATTGCGAATTTCTCAAAAATCACCAAGCCCTTATGCCATCTTCTAGAGCAGAACCGACCCTTTGACTTTAATAATGAATGTACTAAAGCATTCAAGGTTCTGAAGGAAAAACTGGTAACAGCTCCAATAGTACAGCTACCAGACTGGACACAACCATTTGAGATCATGTGTGATGCTAGTGACTATGTTGTCGGGGTAGCACTTGGGCAGCGGAGAGACAAATTATTTCATGTCATATATTATGCCAGCAAGACACTGAATGACGCCCAAGTGAACTACACCACCACGGAAAAGGAGTTATTAGCTGTGGTATTCTCCATTGACAAGTTTCGTTCTTACATACTTGGAACGAAGGTCATAGTACACACGGACCATTCTGCTTTGAAATATCTGTTTGCGAAAAAAGGATGCAAAGCCTCGATTAATATAGTGGATCCTGCTATTGCAAGAATTCGACCTTGAAATCAAGGACAAAAAAGGGACAGAAAATCAGGTGGCAGATCACTTGTCAAGGTTGGAAAAGGGACAGAGTCTACCAACAGATGAGACAAACATACTGGAGACATTCCCAGACGAGCAGCTCTTTGCTGCCGCAATCACTGCCGTGATAGCCATGGCGGCAGGTAAGTCTTCTGAACTCTTCTGGTATGCTGATTTCGTTAATTTCTTAGTTAGTAGAATAATTCCTTCTGATCTTAATTATCAAGCCAGAAAGAGGTTCCAAAATGATGTTAAGCATTATTATTGGGACGAACCTCTTCTTTTTAAAATCTGTGCAGACCAGGTTATAAGGAGATGTGTACCACAAGAAGAGCAAGAAGACATACTTCATCACTGCCATGCTTCACAGTATGGAGGTCACTTAGGAGGCAACAAAACTGCTGCCAAGGTGCTGCAGTCAGGGTTTTATTGGCCGTCACTGTATAAAGATGCACAAATCTTCTACAAGAGTTGTGATAGGTGCCAAAGGACAGGAAACATCTCAAGGAGAAACGAGATGCCACTGCAGAACATTCTAGAAGTTGAGATCTTCGACGTTTGGGGGATTGATTTTATGGGACCATTCCCATCTTCATGTGGGAATCTATACATCCTCCTGGCAGTAGATTATGTCTCTAAGTTGGTTGAAGCTATCGCCACTCAAAAGAATGATGCCAAGACAGTCCAAAAGTTTTTACACAAAAACATTTTTCTAGGTTTGGCATCCCTAAGGCGATTATCAGTGATGAAGGGAGACATTTCGACAACAGGGTTATTGCTGCTGCCTTGAAGAAATACAGTGTCAAGCATCAGATCGCGATAGCATATCACCCACAAACCAATGGACAAGCTGAAATATCTAATAGGGAAGTTAAGAACATTCTTGTGAAGATGGTTAAGCCAACTAGGAAGGATTGGTCTTTACTCCTCAATGATGCATTATGGGCTTATAGGACACCTTTTAAAACTCCATTGGGAATGTCTCCGTACCGATTGATTTATGGGAAAACATGTCATCTACCTATCGAGATAGAGCACAGAGCATACTGAGCGATCAAGGTAGTGAATATGGACTTGGATAGGGCAGGGCGGAAAAGGCTGTTAGATCTGAACGAAATTGAAGAAATCCGGACAATGGCCTATGACAATGCAAGAATCTACAAGGATAAAACTAAGAAGTGGCATGACAAAAAGTTGCTGCCACGAAAGTTCTGCCCAGGGCAGCTTGTATTGTTGTTCAATTCTAGACTGAAACTTTTCCCAGGGAATTTGAAATCTAGATGGTCTGGCCCATTCCAAGTCGTACAGGTTTTTCCCCATGGTGTCATAACAATTCGATCATTAAAAGACGGGCACCAATTCAAAGTCAACGGACAGCGCCTCAAGCATTATCAGGGGACTGAAGTCCCATGAATGCAGGAAGTGGTTACCTTAGGAGATGCCCCACCTGGCATCCCTAATTTAACCTAAATTTTATTTTTAATTTTATCTTTATTATTACTTATTATTTATTAGGAAATAAGATTTATTTTATTGGAATAATGTTTTTCTTTTTATTGTTTTTAGGAAATAAAGGAGTTAAGAAGAACATGAGAAGTGAACTTAGCCCACCATCCATCCACCAGCCCAACAAAAAGCCCAAATTTTGAAGCCTGTCGTTACAGTTGCCGCGACATACGCGGAAAATACAGGCTATCATCACGCTGTCACGACAGACGCGGAAACACGTCACAGACGCGTAACAGACGCGGAAACGCGTGACAGACGCGAAAACGCGTGACAGACGCGTCAGACATACTAACGTATAATAGCTGGCCCCGTTAATCGCGCCTGCCGTTACAGCTTCAACGGGCAGCAAATCCTTCTCTATATAACTCTGTTTCATTTTTCATTTTCACTCACCTCTGCTTTTCTTACTTGCTCTCTTTTTAGTTTTTATTTGCTTTCATTTTATTTCCACAACCCTTGTACAAAAATGTCTTCTAGGAAAACCCGACGAAATGCTGCCTCCAGTTCCACACCGACAGCAACTCCCCCACGCTCCTTCGCCAACAGAGATATGTGGGAAGAGCGAGGATTTATCTATACATCGCAAGAGGAAAACCTGGGCCTCAAGCCATTCATAGCCCGGAAGGTTCGAGCCTTACAGTGGCAGACTTTTGCGGAGCAGCCTGAAGAAATGAACATCACGCTGGTTCGAGAATTTTATGCTGCCATCAACAGCAGGACAACGACAGCGGTGATAGTTCGAGGGAAAGAAGTGACGTTTGAAGCAGAGTACATTAACACTTTATATGGCTTCTACATCGGCAACAATGACGACGCTCACCAGCAGTTCCTCAATACATTAGACACTGCTGCCTATGACGTTGTCATGGCAGAACTGACGGATGAGGGAACTCAATGGAATACCAGCCGGAAAAATCCACGGACGGTAAAGCGGACCCAGCTGCTGCCGGAGGCAAAGTTATGGAATGCCTTCATCAAAAAGAGGATCATGCCGTCATCCCACAACACCACGGTCGACCAGCCAAGGTTAGCGTTGATACACTCCATTTTACATGAACGGCCCATTAATGTGGGCAGTTATATTCGGGAGAGCATTTTGGAATGTGCGCACAGACCGACGGGTCCATTTTTCCTCCCGTACCTCATCACCTCACTTTGCCGTGGCCATGGCGTACCGGAAGTGGTCACTGACTTGCGAGTCCAAGGAAAAGGCTGGACTGAAAAGAACATCCTCAGCCTTATGGAGCTAACTGCTGCCACTCCTCTGTTGTCATTCGACCCAGCTGCCACCACAGCCGACACGACAGAGCAGCCAAACACTGAACCAGCTGCCGCAGCAGCCGCCCCGACAGACTCATCCTCCCAGATATTAGCTGCCATTCAGAAGCTGGAGGAACGACAGCTGAGTTTAATGACCTTCATCAGGGATTTTGCTGCCTCTACGGTAACTTTTATACAAACTTCTTTAAATTTCCCTGATGTTGCCTTCCCCACTTTTCCTGCACATTACTTTACTGTCACTACACCTGCCCACACTGCTACGCCTGCTGCTACCTCACGGACACCCTCTGCCGCCTCAACGCCATCGCCTGCCCTGACAGTAGCAGGCAGCACCCGTGCTGAACCATCTGCCCGTGGCACAAAACATCGAATGGCATCAGAAGACCTTGATGCCTTTATTGCTGGGTTCTCCTCCTCTTCTGTTTGGGCCGCCAGTGATACTGAACCCTCTATCAAGAGGAATCTGTCGAAGGAATTCTAACCGGTAAAGAGGCAGAAGCGGATGGCAGATAAAAATAACATGCCAAAAGCCAGCAGCAGCAGCAGCAGTGACAACAACAGTGGGGAGAGCAGCAGCAGCAGCTCTGAAGTTCAGGTTGTGGAGCAACCCCCTCACATCTCCCCAACCAGGATCCAGCCACCAAGGGAGGCTAAAGCAAAGAACACATCTGCCTCCCCCGTGCCCCAGCCAGCTCCGAAAGCTAGAGCCCGCCGCCAGATCCGACTCAGCAGCAGCAACGAAGACAACGATTAAAATTTAAGTTTCTTATCTTATTATTGCTGCTGTTATATATTTTGTGATGTACTGCCTTATCTTTTGTTTTTATTTGTCATTTGCATTGAGGGCAATGCAACCCTCGAGTTTGGGTGTTGCAACCCTCCATTAATGGAGTCCATCTTAGTTTCAAATTTGTGTCTTTCACTTAGTTCATTTATTGCATTAAAAAAAATGATAATGATGAAAATATTGAAAACTTTGGCTGAAAACTGTGAACTAAAATTACCTGCCGTGACAGCCCTGTCGTGGCAGTGACTTTAGGATAGTTTTTAGGAGAAGTTTAGAGCCTTTCTATAGTTCTGAAAACTTAAACACATTTGTGACTGTTATACTGCTTAGAACTCTTTTAGCCAACTAGAATAGGAAGCTTAGCACTTGAATAACCCCTAGAGGTGCCTAACACTGGCTCTAGGAAAGAAGTTTAGCAAAAGAGACTCAACAGCCATAGAGGTGCCCGAAACTGGCTCTAGGAAGTTAGCTAGAGGTGCCCAAAACTGGCTCTAGTGAAACTTTAGCTTAAAAAAATAGAGAAATTGAGTCAAAACAAAAATCAAAGGAGCATGAAAAAGTGCCTTCAAAAGATAAACTTTGGCATAAAAATTCGAGTTAAGACCTGAAATATTCTAGTGAAACTAAGAGAGTCTTGGCATATAACTGTTCACAAGCATGCACACACTGCACGAGGACTACAGTGAGACTCCGAACAGATCCTAAATTATCCGACAGGTTGCTGCCGTCGCAGGGAACAAACGACGGGTAAGGGAAAGTTCACCGTTTGAAAGCCAAAACAAAAATATTTCATTTTTCTTTTAGGTCTTAGTTGCTTGAGGGCAAGCAAAAACTTGAGTTTCGGGGTGTGTTGAATGTGTAAAAGTTCTATTATTTACCCCCTATTTAACCCATATTTCTGTTGCATTCAAGCACTATTTATTGCATTTAGGTCAGTTTACAGTTAAACATCACAAATATATTAAAAGGCACAATTTCTACTAAAATTGGTTGTTTTTGCAGGTTGCTGCTGTAGCAGACAGAAAGGGTAGGCGCTGGGCAGTGAAGCAGAAGAACTGGAACTGGATGAGCAGTCAAAGAGGACGATGCTGCCATGGTTGCCGCCGTGACAGCAGAGGACGATAGTAGTTTTGAGGAGAAGAAGCAAAGTGGACCTCGACAGATAGAGAAAATTCAGCCCGTCTGTCGTGTGAAATCACCATATTTTTCCAAGCCCCAGATCGAAAGGAATGTCAAGCCCAAAGTTCAAGGAGAGAAAATCCCAAGCAAGAAAGATGACGGCTGGAAAGTAGATTCTTTGAAGATTTAGTCTTTATTAGAATTGTACTTTAATTTAAAGTTGTATTCTTGCTATTTTAGAAAACTTGGACCCAAAGCCTATATAAGGGCATATATTTCGACCTAGGAGGGCATAACCGATTCCCTAGCTTTCTTCCCAAAACCCTAGCCGTTTTCCTTCCCTCAACATGTTCTAAATTCCCCCTAGGGCCACGGGTTGATTTGTAAAGTAGTTGCAAGGGTTGTTTTGTTTTAGGAATTTTTTAGTTCAATAAAAATAAACTTCAAGTTCTCTTATTCTGGTTATTAATATCTTGCAAGAGCATCGGGAGAGCATTGTGAGGTTATCTATTTACTTAGCATCGGGAGAGTTAAGTATACGAAAGGAATAAGAGCGAGTTCTCTAGTTTATAGTTGAGCTATCTCGGACCTAGGGATAGGACGAGGTTAAGTGGCTAAAGAAGAATTCATCAACATCGGTGTTCATCCTTCGATTCACGCCGGGAGGTATCATCAAAGACGTGATCATCGACAGACTTGGACCTAGGGATAGGCCAAGGCACATATGGGATTCTTGCTAAACTTGAAGTACTGAGTTGAGTGTTCACTGCCGCGACAAGCAACGGACTGCTGCCGCGACAGGTGATGCCGCGACAAGGACGACGACAGAACTGGATTTCCTAAACTTAGTAATACCTGCACTACTGAGCAATTCAATACCAGCCCATTCTCTCTATATTGATTTCTCTACTCTTTTATTTAAGTTCTCTTTATTATTTTCGTGACAACTTTCTCAAATATTTTCTTTACTTTCGTGTAGTGAATTAAGGTGAAGCTTTTAGCCCAATCCCTGTGGAGACGATATTCGATACTTCGTATCACTTTACTACTTGCGTCGTGTACACTTGCACTACAATTGCGATAGTCACTTTTACACGCAACATTTTCAGTAGCAAAACGTACCGGAACAAACCTCATCCGTTTCGAAACACTAAGGCAATTTCAGGCTCACCGTTTTGATACATGCTCGAGTGTTTCAAAATACATGGGCATGTAATAACATATTTTGTTGGGTTTTCACCCTAAAATCTATCCTAAACCGATCCAACATGTTTCCAACATGCATACAACATACATAAACATTAATCCTCAAGCATTTGCAGCATATTTAGCATTAAGCATGGCTATTTGCATCAATGGAAAAATTAAAGGCATACAACCTAACAAATAAGCCACTCAAGAGTCAAAACTCAAACCAATACTCCAAACATCAAATATAGGCCTTTTACAAGTATAAAATCGTAAAGCAAACATGCTCAAAGGGTGTTCATACACACCATCCAAATAAACCATGAAATCCCCCATTGCCCTTATTACTCTAGTCCATAACCGAAACATACTTTCAAAGTGAAGTCTCTTAGGATTTCCTTGCAAGTTGCTGCCTCCAACACTTAGTTATCCGCATTGATGGACAAAAGAGAGCGTAAGCATACAAGCTTAGTGAGGAGTGCTCCAGAAACCCAAAACACCATCAATGCTTAAAACCATTTTGCACTTTTTGAAACCATCATGCTTTCTTGAAATCCTTGTACTTCATTAACAAAAACCAGCATGTTAAACCACATGCATCAAGTATCAAATACTTCAACAACAAAATCATTTGGTAGGACTCACTCCAAGCCTTTCCATGCATAATTACCATATGCAAAGCTTAAAAAGGTAAAACATGCATTTTATTCACATTATGCATCCATAAACATTTCATAACAATTTATCAATTATATTGGCCCATAAGTGATCATCAACATACTCATTTCTCAAAACGTATCGGATACATGGATTCTCAAGTGTTGTCCCAGCACTTCATACATTCTCACCGGCATCTCAAGGTTCACACACGGGAGCTACCCTCCACCGTTGTGACACCCGTGGTGGAGTATTCGGTACCTTACAACCCCTCAACACCACTCATCGGTAGATGTATAACCCCACTATTGAGAGACAGGACACAACTCATTTTCTTCAATCGTCAGGGTACTTGGGTGGAGTCTTCGGTACATTCACAACCCCTCAACATCCAAGGCGACTTGTTTATAGTGCACTCAATCCTATAGTCGGCTAACTATATCTGATTTCATTTGTAAACCACTTTACACAACATCACTTGCCAATATAATTCTCATTTAGTATAAACCTCACTGTTTTCAAAGCATTCACAATAAACCATATTTCCAAGCATCAAACCATGCTTCATAAAACATGTATAAACACATACATACAAGGATCACTTACCTAGTGCATTCTTTAGCAATATGACATCATAAAAAAACAAATCACTTACTCAAAAATCACGCTTTAAAACAGTAGGTAAACACATATAAAATCAAGTGCATCCACAAGCTTATAATAGCACAATCCAAAGGAGAAAATCACTTTACTTACTTTGGAACTTAGTAAAGCGTTTCAAGCTTACACCAAGTTTCCAAAACCACTTTTAAGATGTTTCAAAGCTGGAAATCCCATTTCCACTCACCGAAAGGCACCAAAATACCCGCAGCTCTGCCCAAAGGCACCAAAATACCCATCCGAAACAATCGAAATTACCTTCAATTGATCACCAAACTCAACCCAGCCATCAACAAACACTTTCCAAGACTCGTTTTCTAAAATCGATTTCACCATTCTTCAATATATATTTTTAAAAGATTTTAGCAATTTTTATTATAATTTTATCACATCCTGGACTAAGTTTTCCTTGATTCGTTTTTAAAGGCTCGAATCTCCAATTCTAGGTTCGACTAACCTAAACTGATACCTAAAACATCTAGGCCCAAAACCGGGGCGTTACAACTCTCCCCCACTTAGGAAATTTCGTCCTCAAAATTTTTACCTGAAGGAAAAAGATGCGAAAACTACTTCAACATGTCCGCCTTGCTCTCCCACATGTCCTCCTTAACTCCTCGATGTCGCCACAACACCTTCACAAGTTCAATCATCTTACCACGAAGAACTTTGCTACTAGAATCAAGGATCCCCACTAGTTCCTCATCATAAGATAAATCGGGATTCAACTCAATCTCCTCAACAGGCATCACATGAGATGGATCCGATCTATACCTTCGCAACATAGAAACATGAACCACATCATGGAGTTTCTCCAACTCGGGAGGCAACCTCAACCGATATGCAACAGGACCAACTCGCTCCACAACCTCATAAGGTCCAATAAACCTTGGACTAAGCTTACCCTTACGTCCAAATCTCATCACCTTCTTCCAAGGCGACACCTTCAAGAACACGTGATCTCCAACCGCAAACTCAATCTTCTTACGCTTTAAATTCGCGTAAGACTTTTGACGATCTGAAGCAGCTTTCAACCGCTCACATATGAGCTTCACTTTCTCAGTTGTTCCCTTAAGCAACTCCAGCATGGAAACCAACTTTTGCCCCGTCTCCGCCCAACAAAGAGGCGTTCTACACTTTCTTCCATACAAAGCTTCATACGGAGCCATTTGTATACTTGGATGGAAACTATTATTATAGGCAAGTTCCACCAAGGGAAACTGCTTTTCCCAAGAACCTTGGAAATCTATCACGCAACATCTCAACATATCCTCCAGCACCTGGATAACTCGCTCCAACTGTCCATCCGTCTGAGGATGATATGAAGTGCTGAAATTCAAGCGCGTGCCCAACGCTTGGTATAGACACTCCCAAAATCTTGTTGTAAACCTCGGATCTCTATCCGACACTATAGATTTAGGCACACCATACAAACACACAATCTCAGCAATATACAACTCTACTAGCTTATCCAACATATACGTAGTATGCACAACCAAGAAATGTGCACACTTCGTAAGACGATCTACAATCACCCAAATGGAGTTCTTCTTTGATAGTGTCAAAGGCAAACCAGAGACAAATCGGAAGGAAACTGGTGCTTAGCTTTCACACGCTGACAAACCATACACTTGCTCACAAAATCTGCAACATCCTTTTTCAACCCAACCCAATAGTACTCATCTTTCAAACCATGATACATCCTTTTACTACCAGGATGCATAGCAAAAGGACTACTATGAGCTTTAGTCAAAATAGTGCGCCTCAACTCAACATCCTCCGACACAACTACTCGACTTTTAAAGCATAAAACACCATCATCATTGAAATAGAAATTTGTTGCATTACCATCACCTATATCCTAAACATGAGGCACCAAAGAATCATCAAGCAACTGCCTCGTATCAACCCACCATCACACGATATTGTAACCCCCTCGTCCCGGCCTAGCCAACTATCAACCCTATTTTTTCATTTTATTAATCTTGTCTATATGCCATGTTTAAACCTATGTGAGATGGCAAACCGCAGAAGAACAAACACATATACGAACACATGTAAACTCATTTAGGAAGTATACAAGCATTAGGGACTAAAAAGAAACATTTGGAAACCCTCGAAGATGCCTTTTAACCGTTTTAACTACCTACATTTCGAAACAAGCCTACCCGTTCCGAAACGCGGGCTTCATTCAAAAAGTAACACCAAGCCGTTCTGGAACGGTCTCACATGGTTCCAGAACATGAGCCTCCAGTGGCAAATCGTATCGAAACGGCTCCTCATGGTTCTGAAACAGGAGCCTCTAGCGGCAAATCGTACCGAAACGACACTACCCCCATTCCGATACGGGTGCCCCTGGAGCTTGGCCGTTTCGAAACCATATCAGACGTTCTGAAATGCCTGGACACAATTTGGCTCGAAAATGCATTTCGGCATCTCCAAAGGCTCCCAAACTTACCCCAAAACATCACAAACCACATGGCAACTTATTATACAAACAATCTAGAGGCAAGACACCCTAAGGACAAGCTTCAAACATGCATGCACACAAAAACGGATCTCAAATCCAATAGCTCATAAGAACACTTTAGTTCAAAAACACTAACAAGTCAAAAACACATAATAATTAACCCAAACATAGGAGTTTGAACACCAACTCCCTAACAACAAACCTAGCATTCTCATTGACTAAGTGTTATTACAACTAGTAAAACCATACTTTGAGCTAGCCAAGAACTCTGAGAACTCCTCCATTGCCTCGCTTGCCTTCGAAGCTATTAACGATCTGCATTGTTGAAAAAAGAGATCGTAAGCTTAAAAGCTTAGTGAGCGGAGCTCTAAAACACAACAACAATGCAGTTCAAAACATATATCTTAGCTTTAAAAGTAAAACCATTTAAGGAAGAGATACAATAAAATGAAAGCATAAACGAAACATGGTTTGCAAATGCACAACCATCCAGTGGGACTACACATCACTGTACACAACAACTAGCATATTTTCAGTGGGATTACACATCACCGTACTCATCTACTAGTCTCTACTGGTGGGACTACACATCATCGTACACAACAACTAACCATCAAATGAGGCTTGACATCAACTACGACAACACAACAACATTAAAATGAGGAGTAAAAGCAATCCGTATTTCATACAACAGTACGAATATCCGCATTCACCAACAAGCAACGAAACAAGGAAAATTAGACAAACTTACACTTGGGTTTAGGTTAGCCCTTAAGGCTCCACCCAAACCCCCAAGAAGACCTCTTTGAATCATTTTAAAGCTTCAAAACATTACCACTCACCGATAGAGCCCAAACGATAGCCGAATCCCCGATTCAAGCCTCTGAACTTCCCAGCCTCGCGTCCAAAGGACCCAAACTCGTTTCCCCTATTTTTAATCAACCAAAAAAAGTATTACTCCCTTACTCTTCCATAAATTCACTAAAAAGCAACAATCCATCAATCGACACATTTACTCAATCAAAACAAAGCCGGAATCAATTGAAACGTTACCAAAACATCATCCAAACACAATATGACTTTAGCCAGAATTTTTAACCTTCAAAATCCACCAATTATCATATAAAAACACCCATTATAGGTTCATATACCTTCAGCCCTCGTTTTACCACAAAACTAAGCCAAAAATACCACTTTTCACCTTCAAACTTACCCACTACACCTA
Organism: Hibiscus tridactylites; assembly: GCA_958450335.1. Taxonomy (NCBI): domain Eukaryota; kingdom Viridiplantae; phylum Streptophyta; class Magnoliopsida; order Malvales; family Malvaceae; genus Hibiscus; species Hibiscus tridactylites. The sequence goes on along the minus strand of OY288281.1, from coordinate 65,230,544 downwards.
GTTTCGGGTTTTATGGGTTTAAGCTACTTATTAACATTATTTAGCAACCAAAAATAGTTCAAAAACATCCCACCAAGTACCCATTAAAAATTCATATGAAAATTTCTTAAACCCTTCTCTTTTCCATCAAAACTTTGGAACCCAAAATGAAAAATCAATATTTTGTTAGGTTTTCAAAAAGATAAGATTTAATAAATAAAAGCCAAGGTAAAAGTGACGATTACCTTTGAAAATCTTCTATGGAAAAGCCTTTGAGTCAAGGAAGAGATGGTGGGGAGCTTTTGGGAGAAAGTTTGAGCTTTTAGGTTTTTTTTTGCAATGAAGATGACTCTTCAAATCCCAAAACTCCCTTTCAAAATCTCATTAATGTCGTTATTGTAAATAATGGTACTTTTATAAAAAAATCAGTATTTTAATTTGAATTTAACCCAAAACTAGTCCTAGATCAAAACTGTAAAACCTATGTTTGATTTTGATATAACTAAGTATGTTAAGAATTAAATTGAAAACTTGAAATAGATTTCTAAGTCCCTCAAATGATTTATAAATCACCAACACTTTAATCTGATTTGAAAAACTCAAACTCTAAATATTTTCTAAGTGTTCCAAGGCCAAAGTATTGAAAAACGTCCAGGCGTATCGATACCATTTTTACTAAGTTGGCTGCTGGAAAGACGTGTTTCGATACGCCCCTCACCGTATCGAAACAAATTGAATCTGTGTCGATACGCCCCTCTGTAAAAACTGAGGGAGTTTGAATGGCGTACCGATACGGTTCCACCCGTATCGATACGAATTTAATGAATTTTGAAATTCGAAAGCATTTAAATCTTTTGACCGTTAGTGTCAGCTGGTTAGGTAATTAACATTTAAAGTGGTAGTTGTCCCGTATCGATACAGTGTTCCCCGTATCGAAACGGAAACTTCCAGTGAGCTAAGTTGAGAAAAAGGTATCGATACGGTATTACCCGTATCAAAACGGTCCCTGTCCCGTGTTGAGTGTATAAAAGTTCAATATTTTACCCCATATTTAACCCATATTTCTGCTGCATTCAAGCATAATTCATTGCATTTAGGATAGATTTCATTCATACATCACAGTTATATTAAATGGCACAGTTGCTACTGAAATTGGTTACTTTTGCAGGCAGCTGTTGTAGTAGACGCAGGGCAGTGGAGAAGCAGAGCTGGAACACGGGACTGAAGACGAGAAGAAGGATGCTGCCATGGCCGCTGCCGTGGCAGCCAATGACGACAACAATGGTGAAGGGAAGAAATGAAGTGGAGCTCGACAGAAAGAAGAAATTAAGTCGGTCTGTCATGGAGCACTCTTATATTTTTCTGAGCCCTAGATCAAAATGAAGGCCAACCCCAAAGTTCAAGGAAAGAGGACGAATTAAAGACATCTACTCTGAAGATTTAGTCTTTAATAGAGTTGTACTTTAATTTAAACTTGTATTCTTGCCATATTAGAAAACTTGAACCCAATGCCTATATAAAGGCATGTAATTCGACCTAGGGAAGGATATCTTACTCTCTAGCCGTCTTCCCCTAAACCCTAGTCGTTTCCCCCTTCTCATCATGTTCTAAACTTCCCCTAGGGCTAAGGGTTGATTCTCTAAAGTAGTTTCAAGGATTGCATTTGTTTTAGGATTTTTTCTGTTCAATAAAATAGACTTCAAGTTTGCTTATTCTGGTTTTCAACATCTTGCAAGAGTATCGGGAGAACATTGTGAGATTATACATTTACTTAATATCGGGAGAGTTAAGTATATGAAAGGAATAAGTACGGGTTCTCCAGTTTATGGTTGAACTATCTCGGACCTAGGGATAGGATGAGGTTAAGTGGCTAAAGAAGAATTCAACAACATCGATGTTCATCCTTCAATTCACGTCGGGAGATATCATCAAAGACGTGTTCATCGACAGACTTGGACCTAGGGATAGGACAAGGCACATCAGGGATTCTTGCCAAGCTTGAAGTACAGAGTTGTGTGATCGCTGCCGTGACAACAACAGACCGCTGCCGTCGCAGGTGCTGTCACGATAGGAGCAACGACAGAACATACAATCCTAGAAATTGCAACACCTACACTACTAAGCAAAACAATACCGACCCATTCTCTCTATCTTGATTTCTCTATTTTTTTATCTTCAGTACTCTTTATTATTCCCTCACAAACAATTAAAAATATCTTTTTCTTTGTGTAGCAATTAAGGGTTAAGGCTATTTCCAGTCCATGTGGATTCGACATCCGATACTTCGTGTATCACTTTACTACTTGCGTCGTGTACACTTGCACTCTATTGCAATAGACTCTTTTACACGCAACAATTTCTTGGCGCCGTTGCCGGGGACTGGCAACATATCTTTACCCTACTTTTACTGCACTTTTTAAATTTTTTTGTTTTTACTTGGATTGTTCACCCTGTGCTTTTCACAAGGTTTTCTGTTTGCTTATGCGCAGATCGAGACGAGGAAAGGAACCTGAGTTTCAGATAGATCCTGAAATCGAACGCTCATGCAATCTTAGGAACCGACTCCGACTCGTGTTAGCCAGAAATGAATACCTTGAAGAACAGTTAGAGGCCATGAACAACCAAGGGAATCCCTAAGGTCCTGAAGATCCTATTGGAGATGGAGGAAACGGACGGCCTGCCACTCTTCCTACTGCTGGGTCCGCATGCCGGTCTTGCCGAGATTACATGATCAAAGATCACGTGGAACTAGAGACCACCCTGCCAGATATGGAAGCTAAAAATTTCGAGCTGAAACATGTCATGTTCAGCATGATTAATTCCGCTGGCCAATTTAGTGGTGGTGCTACAGAGGATGCTAGGGAACATCTTAAAACGTTCCAAGAAATCTATGGTTCATTTAGACTACCAGGAGTAAATCCGGAGATACTGAGGCTTCGTTTATTTCCTCATTCATTGAGGGGCAGAGCTAAAACTTGGTGGAACAAACTAACGCCGGGTTCAATACGAACTTGGGCAAATTTAACTCGTGAATTTTTGTCTCGTAATCCTTCCCATTTATCTGAGCGATTACGTAATGAAATTGCTACTTTTCAACAGGAGGACGATGAGCCAATGCACGAGGCATGGGACATGTTTACTACTCTTCTGAGGAATTGCCCGATGCAGGGATTTCCTGTTTGGAATCAAGTCATCAAATTCTACAATGCTGCTAACCTACAGACTCGTATGAGAATCGATTCAGCAGCCAATTGATTGATGTTGGATAAAGATCTGGATGAAGCCATGGTAGTGTTAAAGAATTTGGCGAAGAATGAAGAGCAATTCCCCACATCAAGGAGAGGTAAACGAGTACTAGGTATGAAGGATTATGAAGCCGACAATTCCTTAAAGACACAAGTTGCGTATCTCACAAAGGCAGTAGAAAACTTACTGAAGAAAGATTCTCAACCGGTCTATGCTGCAAAAGAGGTATGTGGAACTTGCAGTGGGAATCATAGTTTGGAAGACTGCCCGCTACAACTAGAGGAAGGGATGTATGTTGGAAACTTTAACAAACAAAACTACAATTCCAACAATTACAATCCCAACTGGAGAAAAGATCTCAAGTTCTCTTGGAGCAACCCGAACAATGCCCTGAATCCTCAAGTACAGAACACTCAAAATCAGGGGGCACCTAGACTTCTGATACGGCAGCAACCGCAACAACAGCCGCTACAACCACCGACAGCCACACCTAGTATATTGGAGCATACCTTGGCCACATTTATGTCACAGACAGGAACTTACATTGAAAACATGAATTACTTCGTCAAGAAGACTGAGTCATTCATGGATAAAATAGAGATGCGGGTGACTAACCATGAAGCTACTCTGAAATCTCTAGAGACACAGATGGGGCAGGTTTCCCAGCATATTAAGCCAAGGCAGAATGTAGGATTCCCTAGCGATACTGAGGTCGCTAGACAACCCACACATGAGCAGTGTAAAGCTATCACAACTAGGAGTGAGAAGCAATTACCAGGGCCAGAGAAGAAAGCTGAACCGGAGAAGAAACCATCCCTAGAATCGACTGTCGTGAACGCTCCCCCGGCAGACGATAAACAGCCTGCTGCCGCCACACCCGTTACGATAGTAGAAGAGACAGAGGATAAGGATGAAGAACCTAAGCCTCCTCAGATCCGAATGAAGTGGGAAGGACGCATTGAAGATTATCGTCCTCCACCTCCTTTTCCACAGCGGCTACAGAAACAGAAACATGAGTTCCAGCTTAAAAAGATCTATGATATTTTTAAGCAGGTCCACATCAATATTCCGTTGTTAGATGCCATCAAGGAGATGCCTAGTTATGCCAAATTTCTCAAGGATGCTATGTCGAAGAAATCTAGACTTGGGGAATTTGAGATGGTAAAACTGACAGAAGGATGCACGACTATTCTGCACAAGCATCCACCCTAGAAAAAGAATGATCCTGGGAGTTTCATAATACCATGCATAATCGGTGATAAATTCGTGGGTAAGACACTTTGTGATCTAGGTGCTAGTATTAATTTAATGCCAAAATCTGTATTTCAAAAATTAGGTATTGGACGAGCACGACCCACGACAATTATGATGCAGCTGGTAGACCGCTCTTACTGCAACCAGAAGGGAAGATTGAATATATTCTGGTAAGAGTGGATAAAATTATTTTTCATGCTGACTTTCTTGTTTTAGATTGTGAAGCAGATGAGAATGCACCAATCATCCTGGGGCGACCCTTCTTAGCCACAGGCAGATCACTGATTGATGTAGAAAAGGGAGAACTCACTATGAGAGTGAACGATCAAGAGATCAAATTAAATGTTCTCCAAGCAATAAAGCACGCTGATGCAGAAGAAGAATGCAAGGCTATCACTGAAGTTATCCTTGACCAACCCTGCATCAGGTCAGGCTGCCATGACATCAAATTTGGCCACTGCCAAAGCAGCCATCTGGAAGACTGTCACGACAGCGACGACGACAGCAGCTCCTCAGATTCTGACATATCTGACACTGAAGGTCATGAGGAGGTAAACTGGATAGGCAATCGTCCAGGTAAGTTATTCGAGCCCTTAAACTATACCTCGAATGAACATATCATCCAAAAGCCATCAACTATAGAACCACATGTTCTAGATCTTAAGCCCCTGCCAGGGTAGCTCAAATATGTTTTTCTTCGATTAAATGATACGTTGCCCGTAATCATCTTTTCCAAGTTGATGTAGGAACAGGAACAACAGCTGATAGGGATGTTGCAGCAGCACAAAAAGGCTATTGGATGGACGATAGCTGATATCCAAGGCATCAATCTAGCACTATGCATGCATAAAATTCTCTTAGAGGATGACCATAAGCCGACCATTGATGTCCATAGACATTTGAATGATGCTATGCGAGAAGTGGTTCGAAAGGAAATTATCAAATGGCTAGATGCTGGGATAATTTATGCCATCTCGGTTAGTAAGTGTGTAACGCCCCGGTTTTGGGCTTAGTAGTTTTGGGCGTTGACCGGTTTGGTCAAAGTGCTGTTCGAATCTAAAGGGGTGAAATTAGGAAAGCCTAGTTCGGGTTGCATTAAAAATATGGAAAAATGTTCTAAAATCATCTTTTAATATAATTAAGTGAACTGTGAAATCAATTTTGGAAAATGAGTTTTGGAAGGGTGACATTTTGGCTAGTGACCAAAATGTAATTTTTGAAAGTTTGGTGACTGTTTTAGAAAGGGTTGAAACTTTGAATCTTTAAGGAGCTATTATTCCAAAAGTAGTTTCTCCAGATTTTTCTAAGATATTTTGAGATTTATTCTGATTTTAATACATATCAAAAGAGGAGGGAAAGCCATTTTGGCTATTTTGTTAACTAACTTTCCAATTTTCTTTCTCTCATTTTCTCTCAACCCAAACACTTTCTTTCCAGAGAATTGTTTCTGATTTTCTCTACTAAATCTCTCCTTTCAACTCTCTTTTGATTCCTAATCAACATATCTACAAAACCTCATCATTTGCTACTTGATTCATCAAGGTTTTTGATTCCAAAAAGAGGAGAAACTCAAGTTTGGAGGTAAGAACGTCCTTCTCCTCTAAACTATCAGTTCTTTACTGAAATTCCTAAGTTTTCAATCCTTAATTGATGTTTTATTAAAGACTTTTAAGATGTGAAATGGATCATGGCTTATAATGCAAGATTTGGTGATTTTTGATGATTTTCGTTTGATCTGATTAATCTGTGATTTGAGATGTGTTTTTGATGATATTTGGACTCTAAATTGATAAGGAATTGAGTTTTGATTAATGCAATCCCGGATAGGTTGAGTTTCCTAAGTTTAGCTTGTGTTTTTAGGTTGTTTTTGGTGTGATCTTGTGGATCTGATGTTGCTGGAGGTATAAGGATGTTTATAGGCTCTTTTTAGGTGTTAAATGATGTTAAAAGAAGTTAGGTTTTGATGGTTTATGGCTGGGCTTTGTTGAGAAGTGGTTTGGATGCATTTTCGGTTGTGTTTGGTGGTCGAAAATGGAGTGTGGATGAGAGCAGCGAGTTTAGGTGCTTTCATTGAAGCAATTAATGCATGATGATGCATTAATCCTCTGCTTTGATGTGTTAAAACAAGGGAGGCATCTTTGGATCCAAGAGTTGTTGATCCGGAAGCTTGATTGGTGCTTCGGCAAGAGGCGAAGTGGAATCAGTGAGTGAAATTGGGTTTTCGGCTTTGAAACCAATGTCTTGGGAGCTTAGTTTAAGTCTAAACAACTTTGCTAAGCTCAAGTGTAAGTTTTCGGAAATACTCTCTAGTGGTGGCCATGATTTGATTGTTGTGCAATGTGGTTAATTGCATGTTTTAAACTCTGTTTTGAAAGCATGATTTAGCATGGTTAATGTTGTTTTTGTAAGCCATATGTTGAAGGAAGCTCAAGGTAAGAGTTCCTTGTTTTTGTACATTGATTAAATGTGGTTTGATGCTTTTAAATGCATGATGAATATGGCTTGGATTAATGCTTTAAAACAGTGGATTAATTGATGAAAATGATGTATATTGGCAAGTGATGTTTTGGAAAGGTTAAGGTCACTAAGGTGGTTAAAAGTCCTTGAGTGAGCCTTGTTTACTTAAGAACATCAAGGTGGTTAAAAGTCCTTGGATGGTTCTTGTTATGGACACAAAGGTGGTTAAAAGTCCTTGTGTGATCCTTTCCATGGTGTTTAAAAGTCCATGGGGCCATGGTGTTTAAAAGTCCATGGGGCCAAGGTGTTTAAAAGTCCTTGGGGCCAAGGTGTTTAAAAGTCCTTGGGGTGAAACTTGATACGGACACAAAGGTGGTTAAAAGTCCTTGTGTGGTCTTTTCCATGGTGGTTAAAAGTCCATGGGCCAAGGTGTTTAAAAGTCCTTGGGGCCAAGGTGTTTAAAAGTCCTTGGGGTGAAAGTTGATGAACTTGTTTTTAAAAGAAATGGAACTTATCACTTGTGGCCAATATGACATGTTATAATATGAAGCATGAGATGCTTGTTTTAAGTATGCTTTTGAGCATGTGCAATTGATGATTTGAAGCATGATTTATAAATGTTTTATAAATGCATTATTGAATGGTTTTATGAGCATTCCTCACTAAGCTTTTGCTTACGCTCTCTTTCGTTTTCTTAATTCAATAATGCAGAACATTAGAGTACTTTGAGGGCAGCAAGAAGGGCAAGCATTCAAGTGAAAGTAGAGCTCAAAGTATGGAAGGTTTCTTAAGTACATTTTTAGCTTTTGGTAATTTGGCAATGGGGGACCAATGTGTATGTTTTGGGAGATGTTTGGAACTCCCTAAGTATGTTGAATGTTGATGAGAATGCTGGTTTTAGTGCTTGGCCTTTATATGCTTGAATTGGAAGTTTATGCATGTATGGCTTGCTTGTGTAGGAAGTATGCCTATAGATTTGGGGCTTTTCGTATACGATGTTGTTTTGATGAATTGTTGATGCAAGTATGTCTTATATATGTTGAATTGCATGCTGGTAAAGTTTGGTGGCAATTGGAGCATGATTGGATGTTTAATTGCATGTTTAAGTTTGCATTTTGGGGCAATCTGTGCAAGGTGTTTCGGAACAGTAACACACGTTTCGGAACAGGTGCCTTAAACAAGCCCAGGCGTCCGAAACGGGAGAGACCGTTCCGAAACGGTTTGGCTACTGCCAGCCCGTGTTGTGGTACACGTTGCGGAACGGCCCGCGTTTCGAAACGGGCTCTGCCTGTTTCGGAACGGGTGACCGTTGGGGGCTGACATTGGCAGTTAAATGTTTTGAAATGTTTGCATTTTGGTCCTGAATCTTGTTTGTGCAATTGTATGAGTTTGGGAAGTCCTTTTGAGCTGAAATTTCACAGTGAAGCATGAAACCCGACTAATTACAAGCTGGTAACTTTAATTTGAGTTAAGTCCTCATATTTATCAGAAATTACAATTTGGTCCCTAAAGTTGTAATTTGTTCATTTGGGTCCCTGTTTGATCTCTGATGTTTATGATCTTTGAGTATGTTGTTGTATGATCATATCTAAGGTTTAATATGCATCTAGACAAGATTAAAAAGAAAAAAAGGGGTCGTTAATCAAGGTTGACTTTCGGGTTGACTTTGGTTTTCCCCGTGTGACTTTCTTAATTCGGGTCAACCGTCTAGGCCGGGTTAAGGGGGTTACATTTGGTGGTATCAGAGCTGAGTTTTCGAGTAATTGGGAATGAATGTGTGCATGATTGAAGTATGTATGCCTTGTATGCTTGTTGTTTGAAAGCATGTTTAGTGGCTTGTGATTTGGATGCAATTGAGATGTATGCTGTGATGTAGCATGTTGTGGGTACCCATTGCCAAATCAAAGCTAATGAAATGATGTTGATTTTGAATGAAATTGAGCTTGAATACTTGGATTGCTTACCTTGCTGGGCCTGACTTGTTTTATTTGCATTGTGATTGCATGGTAAAAGTATGGCACCACGTAGAGAGTTACGAGGTAATGTGCGAGCTACGGCTCCTAATGAGAATGAGAACGAGGAAAATACGGGTAGTGCGGTGTTACCTCCTCCTCCACCTGGTGGTGGTGGTGCTGAGGGAGGAAGAGCTGAAGCTGCAGCTGGTGCTGGAGCTGCTGGACCTGAGGTTGGTCAGGGGCAAGCTATGCCTGATATGTCTATGTTGGTACAAGCTATTGCGGGTGCTTTTCGAGCAGCAGTAGCTGGAGCTCAAGGAGCTGGGCATCAGGGAGATGCTGGAGTTAGACTACCTTTGGAGCGTCTGCGCAGTCTTGGTGGGACTGAGTTCAGGGGTATGTCTGCTGAGAGTTCTGAAGCTTGGCTAGAGAGTACCAAGCGAATCTTGGGACAGATGAGTTGCACGGATGTGCAAAAGCTGGGTTGTATTGTGTCCTTGCTGCAGGACGATGCGTATACGTGGTGGACGACCACTATAGCTGGGATGGCTGAGGCTGACATCACTTGGACATTCTTTCAGAATGTGTTCAAGCGGAGATATCTTGGAGTGAGATATCTTGATGAGAAGAAACGTGAGTTCATGACTCTTACCCAGGGGAGTATGACAGTGGCTGAGTATGAGGTGCAGTTTGTGCGACTCAGTCAGTATGCACCTGAGCTTATTCCTGATGAACGGGAGAGGTGCGAAAGGTTTCGTTATGGTCTTGTAACGGAGGTGAAGATGTATGTGCTGGCCACCGAATATGATGATTTTGATGTGTTGGTGGGCCGAGCCAAGGACATTGAGATGAACTTGGGTTTATCTGCGAAAGGTGCTGGAGCAAGTTCTGGCAAGAGAGCTGCTGAGTTTAGTTCCGGTGGTGGACGGAACAAGAGGGGACGTGATCAGAAGTATCAGTCCTCAGCTAAGAGAGGTGGTGGTGCACCTGCTAGAGGAGGCAATGCTAGAGCTGACCCTAGTGCTTGTTGGATCTGTGGTTCACGTGGTCACATGAAGCGTGACTGTCCTCGTGCTGTGAGGGAGGTGCAAGCTCCTATTGCGGCAGCTGGTAATGGGTGCTGGAATTGTGCTTCTGCAGACCACTTGAGACGAGATTGTCCTAGGTTGGCTGGTGATCAGTTGCGTGCTCCTGTTGTTGCTGCACCGCAGAGAGGTCGTGGGCGCGGCCGTGGTAATTTCCAGAGGCGTGAGGAAGGTGGTCGTGGAGTGGCCCATGTTGTGGCTATTCAGCCTGAAGGTGGAGGCCAAGCGAGGGTGTATGCTCAGCGTGAAGGAAGGAATGATGCGGATGTGATTGCAGGTACCTTTACTTTGCAATCCTTATCATTGCTTTCTTTGATTGATTCTGGATCTACGCATTCATACATTTTGCGTGAGCATGCTGAATTGCTTGGTTTGCCTGTTGAGTTTTTGGATGTTGGTGTTCGTGTCACTAGTTCTTTTGGTGAAACTGTTGTGACTCGAAAGCTTTATAGAAGGTGTCCCTTGGTTGTTTAAGAACATGTTTTTCATGTTGATCTTATGGAGTTGCCCTTTTATGGTTTTGATGTGATCCTTGGTATGGATTGGCTTGCTGAGCATCGTGCTGTTGTGGATTGTGAAAATAAGCGAGTTTCGCTTAAGCTTGCGGATGATTATGAAGTGGTTGTGGTTGGTGAGAATGTGAAGTTTCTTGCCAATGTGGTGTCTACCTTGGAGGCGAGCAGGATGCTGAGGCAAGGTTGCGAAGCTTATCTAGCTTTTGTGATGAATCCTAGCTCTAAGGAGTTGAGGGTGCAAGATATCAGAGTTGTGAAGGAGTTTCCTGGTGTTTTTCTTGAGGAGTTGCCTGGTTTACCTCCTAATCGCGAGGTGGAGTTTAGAATTGAGCTGTATGAGAATACAACTCCTGTGTCCATTACTCCCTATAGAATGGCACCTAAGGAGCTGAAGGAGCTGAAGACGCAGTTGCAAGAGCTGCTTGATCGTGGTTTCATCCGGCCGAGTGTGTCACCTTGGGGAGCACCGGTCTTGTTTGTGAAGAAGAAAGATGGCACTATGAGGATGTGCATTGATTACCGTCAGCTGAACAAGTTGACTATCAAGAATCGGTATCCTTTGCCGAGGATTGATGATCTCTTTGATCAATTTCGGGGAGCTGCTGTGTTCTCTAAGATTGACTTGAGGTCAGGGTATTACCAGTTGAAGGTGAAGGATGTGGATGTGCCTAAGACAGCTTTCAGGACAAGGTATGGGCATTATGAGTTCCTTGTGATGCCGTTTGGTTTGACAAATGCTCCTGCTGCTTTTATGGACATGATGAACCGTGTATTTCATGAGTACCTGGACAAGTTCGTTGTGGTGTTCATTGATGATATCCTTGTGTACTCGCGTACTGAGGAGGAGCATGAAGAGCATTTGAGGATTGTTCTGCAAGCTTTGTTGGAGAATCAGCTTTATGCTAAGTTGAGCAAGTGTGAGTTCTGGCTTAAGGAGGTGGTGTTTCTTGGGCATGTGGTCTCAGCTGAGGGGATTCGTGTTGATCCTCAGAAGATCGAGGCGGTGATGAATTGGAAGGTTCCTAAGTCTGTTCATGAGGTCCGTAGTTTCCTTGGTTTGGCGGGATACTACCGAAGGTTTGTGGATGGTTTTTCCAAGATTGCTGCTCCTTTGACGAAGCTGTTGCAAAAGGATGTTAAGTATGAGTGGACGGAAGCGAGACAGCAGGCTTTTGAGAAGCTGAAGGCGGCTTTGACGCAAGCTCCTATCTTGGTTCAGCCTGAATCAGGGAAAGAGTTTGTGGTCTATAGTGATGCATCCTATGTTGGTTTGGGGTGTGTGCTGATGCAGGAGGGTAAGGTGGTGGCTTATGCATCGCGGCAGTTGAAAGTGCATGAGCGCAATTATCCTACGCATGATATTGAGCTGGCTGCAGTGGTTTTTGCTCTGAAGATCTGGAGGCATTATCTGTATGGTGAGAAGTGTACAGTGTACACGGATCACAAGAGTTTGAGGTATCTGATGTCACAGAAGGAGTTGAATCTTAGGCAGCGGCGTTGGTTGGAGTTGCTCAAGGATTATGATCTGACGATTGAGTACCATCCTGGAAAAGCTAATGTTGTTGCGGATGCCTTGAGTAGGAAAGTAGCTGTTGAGCTGAGGGCTATGTTTGCTAGCTTGAGCATATCGCAAGATGGTGGTCTTGTTGCTGAGTTGCAGGTGAAACCATCGTTGGTTCAGTTGATCAAGGATAAGCAGTTGCTCGATGATTCCTTGGTGTCGCATGTTCAGGATATCGCGGAGGGTAGACCTTCGGATTTCTGCTTTAATGATGATGGTGTGTTGTGTTTTGGGAGTCGGATAGTAGTGCCTGCAGATGCTGAGTTGAGGTGTGCTATTCTGACTGAAGGTCATAGTAGTCCTTTTGCTATGCACCCTGGTAGTACTAAGATGTATCGTGATCTTCGTGATGAGTACTATTGGGTGGGTTTGAAGAAGGATGTTGCAGAGTTTGTGAGCAAGTGTTTGGTGTGTCAGCGAGTTAAGGCTGAACATCAGGTTCCTTCAGGGTTGTTGCAACCGTTGAAAATCCCTGAATGGAAGTGGGAGAGGGTTACCATGGATTTTGTATCTGGTTTACCTTTGTCTCCATCGAAGAAGAATTCGGTTTGGGTGATTGTGGATCGCCTGACGAAGTGTGCGGATTTCTTGCCTGTGCATACTACGTTTTCTTTGGATAAGCTGGCAGAGCTGTACATTGCTGAGATTGTGAGGCTGCATGGTGTGCCTAAGTCGATTGTGTCGGATAGGGATCCGAGGTTCACATCGCGTTTCTGGCAGTGTTTGCATCAAGCTCTGGGTACAAGATTGCATTTCAGTACATCCTATCATCCTCAGTCGGATGGTCAGTCTGAGCGAGTTATCCAGATTTTGGAGGATATGTTGAGGTGCTGCGTGATTGAGTTCCAAGGTTCTTGGGAGAAGCATCTGCCTTTGGTTGAGTTCGCTTATAACAATAGTTATCAGGCGAGTATACAGATGGCACCTTATGAGGCTTTGTACGGGAGGAAGTGTAGGACTCCTCTTTGTTGGGCTGAAACTGGTCAAAAGTTGGTTTCGATGCCGGCTTTGTTGAAAGGGACCACCGAGAAGGTGAAGCTCATTTGTGAGCGGTTGAAGGCTGCCTCTGATCGGCAGAAGTCTTACGCGGATTTGAACCGTAAGGAGATAGAGTATGCGGTGGGTGACCGTGTGTTCTTGAAGGTTTCGCCTTGGAAGAAGGTGATGAGGTTTGGCCGGAAGGGTAAGTTGAGCCCTAGGTACATTGGACCATATGAGGTTGTTGAGCGTGTAGGTCCTGTTGCGTATTGGTTAAGGTTACCTCAGGAGTTGGAGAAGATTCATGATGTGTTCCATGTTTCTATGCTCTGGAAGTATAGATCTGATCCTTCGCATGTGATGCCTGTGGAGGAAGTGGAATTGAATCCGGATTTGACCTATGATGAGGAACCAGTGAAGGTTCTGGATTCGGATAGCAAGGTTCTTCGTGGCAAGACCATTGAGTTGGTGATGGTGCTGTGGAAGCATCGAGGTGTTGAGGAAGCCACGTGGGAGCGGAAGGAAGACATGCTGAAGCAGTTTCCTTATCTCTTTCCTTCAGGTAAATTTCGAGGACGAAATTTCTTAAGGGGGGGAGAGTTGTAACGCCCCGGTTTTGGGCTTAGTAGTTTTGGGCGTTGACCGGTTTGGTCAAAGTGCTGTTCGAATCTAAAGGGGTGAAATTAGGAAAGCCTAGTTCGGGTTGCATTAAAAATATGGAAAAATGTTCTAAAATCATCTTTTAATATAAGTAAGTGAACTGTGAAATCAATTTTGGAAAATGAGTTTTGGAAGGGTGACATTTTGGCTAGTGACCAAAATGTAATTTTTGAAAGTTTGGTGACTGTTTTAGAAAGGGTTGAAACTTTGAATCTTTAAGGAGCTATTATTCCAAAAGTAGTTTCTCCAGATTTTTCTAAGATATTTTGAGATTTATTCTGATTTTAAAACATATCAAAAGAGGAGGGAAAGCCATTTTGGCTATTTTGTTAACTAACTTTCCAATTTTCTTTCTCTCATTTTCTCTCAACCCAAACACTTTCTTTCCAGAGAATTGTTTCTGATTTTCTCTCCTAAATCTCTCCTTTCAACTCTCTTTTGATTCCTAATCAACATATCTACAAAACCTCATCATTTGCTACTTGATTCATCAAGGTTTTTGATTCCAAAAAGAGGAGAAACTCAAGTTTGGAGGTAAGAACGTCCTTCTCCTCTAAACTATCAGTTCTTTACTGAAATTCCTAAGTTTTCAATCCTTAATTGATGTTTTATTAAAGGATTTTAAGATGTGAAATGGATCTTGGCTTATAATGCAAGATTTGGTGATTTTTGATGATTTTCGTTTGATCTGATTAATCTGTGATTTGAGATGTGTTTTTGATGATATTTGGACTCTAAATTGATAAGGAATTGAGTTTTGATTAATGCAATCCCGGATAGGTTGAGTTTCCTAAGTTTAGCTTGTGTTTTTAGGTTGTTTTTGGTGTGATCTTGTGGATCTGATGTTGCTAGAGGTATAAGGATGTTTATAGGCTCTTTTTAGGTGTTAAATGATGTTAAAAGAAGTTAGGTTTTGATGGTTTATGGCTGGGCTTTGTTGAGAAGTGGTTTGGATGCATTTTCAGTTGTGTTTGGTGGTCGAAAATGGAGTGTGGATGAGAGCAGCGAGTTTAGGTGCTTTCATTGAAGCAATTAATGCATGATGATGCATTAATCCTCTGCTTTGATGTGTTAAAACAGGGGAGGCATCTTTGGATCCAAGAGTTGTTGATCCGGAAGCTTGATTGGTGCTTCGGCAAGAGGCGAAGTGGAATCGATGAGTGAAATTGGGTTTTCGGCTTTGAAACCAATGTCTTGGGAGCTTAGTTTAAGTCTAAACAACTTTGCTAAGCTCAAGTGTAAGTTTTCGGAAATACTCTCTAGTGGTGGCCATGATTTGATTGATGTGCAATGTGGTTAATTGCATGTTTTAAACTCTGTTTTGAAAGCATGATTTAGCATGGTTAATGCTGTTTTTGTAAGCCATATGTTGAAGGAAGCTCAAGGTAAGAGTTCCTTGTTTTTGTACATTGATTAAATGTGGTTTGATGCTTTTAAATGCATGATGAATATGGCTTGGATTAATGCTTTAAAACAGTGGATTAATTGATGAAAATGATGTATATTGGCAAGTGATGTTTTGGAAAGGTTAAGGTCACTAAGGTGGTTAAAAGTCCTTGAGTGAGCCTTGTTTACTTAAGAACATCAAGGTGGTTAAAAGTCCTTGGATGGTTCTTGTTATGGACACAAAGGTGGTTAAAAGTCCTTGTGTGATCCTTTCCATGGTGTTTAAAAGTCCATGGGGCCATGGTGTTTAAAAGTCCATGGGGCCAAGGTGTTTAAAAGTCCTTGGGGCCAAGGTGTTTAAAAGTCCTTGGGGTGAAACTTGATACGGACACAAAGGTGGTTAAAAGTCCTTGTGTGGTCTTTTCCATGGTGGTTAAAAGTCCATGGGCCAAGGTGTTTAAAAGTCCTTGGGGCCAAGGTGTTTAAAAGTCCTTGGGGTGAAAGTTGATGAACTTGTTTTTAAAAGAAATGGAACTTATCACTTGTGGCCAATATGACATGTTATAATATGAAGCATGAGATGCTTGTTTTAAGTATGCTTTTGAGCATGTGCAATTGATGATTTGAAGCATGATTTATAAATGTTTTATAAATGCATTATTGAATGGTTTTATGAGCATTCCTCACTAAGCTTTTGCTTACGCTCTCTTTCGTTTTCTTAATTCAATAATGCAGAAAATTAGAGTACTTTGAGGGCAGCAAGAAGGGCAAGCATTCAAGTGAAAGTAGAGCTCAAAGTATGGAAGGTTTCTTAAGTACATTTTAGCTTTTGGTAATTTGGCAATGGGGGACCAATGTGTATGTTTTGGGAGATGTTTGGAACTCCCTAAGTATGTTGAATGTTGATGAGAATGCTGGTTTTAGTGCTTGGCCTTTATATGCTTGAATTGGAAGTTTATGCATGTATGGCTTGCTTGTGTAGGAAGTATGCCTATAGATTTGGGGCTTTTCGTATATGATGTTGTTTTGATGAATTGTTGATGCAAGTATGTCTTATATATGTTGAATTGCATGCTGGTAAAGTTTGGTGGCAATTGGAGCATGATTGGATGTTTAATTGCATGTTTAAGTTTGCATTTTGGGGCAATCTGTGCAAGGTGTTTCGGAACAGTAACACCCGTTTTGGAACAGGTGCCTTAAACAAGCCCAGGCGTCCGAAACGGGAGAGACCGTTCCGAAACGGTTTGGCTACTGCTAGCCCGTGTTGCGGTACGCGTTGCGGAATGGCCCGCGTTTCGAAACGGGCTCTGCCTGTTTCGGAACGGGTGACCGTTGGGGGCTGACATTGGCAGTTAAATGTTTTGAAATGTTTACATTTTGGTCCTGAATCTTGTTTGTGCAATTGTATGAGTTTGGGAAGTCCTTTTGAGCTGAAATTTCACAGTGAAGCATGAAACCTGACTAATTACAAGCTGGTAACTTTAATTTGAGTTAAGTCCTCATATTTATCAGAAATTACAATTTGGTTCCTAAAGTTGTAATTTGTTCATTTGGGTCCCTGTTTGATCTCTGATGTTTATGATCTTTGAGTATGCTGTTGTATGATCATATCTAAGGTTTAATATGCATCTAGACAAGATTAAAAAGAAAAAAAAAAGGGGTCGTTAATCAAGGTTGACTTTCGGGTTGACTTTGGTTTTCCCCGTGTGACTTTCTTAATTCGGGTCAACCGTCTAGGCCGGGTTAAGGGGGTTACAAAGTGGGTGAGCCCGATGCAGCGCGTTCCTAAGAAGGGAGGAATAACCGTGGTAACCAATGAAAAAAACGAGTTAATCCCAACCAAGACTGTGACCGGTTGGAGAGTTTGTATGGACTACCGGAAGCTTAACAAAGCTACCCGGAAGGACCACCTTCCCTTGCCTTTTATTGATCAAATGCTTGATAGATTAGCGGGAAAGCCTTATTACTGTTTTCTTGATGGTTACTCAGGTTATAACCAGATAGCCATCGCACCGGAGGATCAAGAGAAAACGACTTTCACTTGCCCATACGGTACTTACGCCTTTAGGAGAATGCCATTTTGACTTTGCAACGCACCAGCAACCTTCCAGAGATGTATGATGGCGATATTCTCCGACATGGTGGAGGATTTCCTAGAGATATTTATGGATGATTTCTCTGTCTTTGGAGATAATTTTGAAAGCTTCTTAGGCAACCTACAGAAAGTGCTCGAGAGATGCGAGAAAGCAAACTTAGTATTAAACTGGAAGAAATGTCACTTCATGGTGAATGAAGGGATAATCCTAGGCCACAAAGTAAGCTGACGCGGCATAGAAGTCGACAGAGCCAAGATTGAGGTAATTGAAAAGCTGCCAACACCCACCACGGTCAAGGGAATTCAGAGTTTCTTAGGGCACGCTGGGTTCTATCGAAGGTTTATATCCAATTTCTCTAAGATCACCAAGCCGCTATGCCACCTACTAGAGCAGAATCGTCCCTTCGACTTCAATGTTGAATGTATTGAGGCATTCAGAATTCTAAAAGAAAAGCTAGTCACAGCCCCAATCGTACAACCACCGGACTGGAAGTTGCCATTTGAGATTATGTGTGATGCCAGTGATTATGCTGTAGGGGCAGCACTTGGGCAGAGGAAGGACAAGCTATTCCATGTAATTTACTATGTTAGCAAAACACTCAACGACACCCAAGTAAATTACACCACAACAGAGAAGGAATTGTTGGCTGTGGTGTTTTCAATTGACAAGTTCCGATCCTATATACTTGGAACGAAAGTGGTGGTCCACACAGACCACTCTGCACTGAAATATCTGTTTGCTAAGAAAGATGCAAGGCCCAGACTGATTTGTTGGATTCTGTTGCTACAAGAGTTCGACATAGAAATCAAAGATAAAAAGGGGACAGAGAACCAAGTTGCAGATCACTTGTCATGATTAGAGATGGGAAAGAGTCTTCCAATAGACAAGACACACATACTGGAGACCTTCCCTGACGAGCAGCTGTTCGCTGCCACAAGCACTGTCGCGACAGCCATGGCGACAAGTAAGTTTTCTGAACTCCCTTGGCATGCTGATTTCGTTAATTATTTAGTTAGTGGAATATTTCCTCCTGACCTTAACTATCAAGCTAGGAAGAGATTCCAAAATGATGTTAAGCATTATTATTGGAACGAACCTCTTCTTTTCAAAATATGTGCAAATCAGATCATCAAGAGGTGTGTACCACAGGACGAGCAGGAAGTTGTGCTTCATCACTGCCATGCTTACAATATGGAGGACACTTAGGTGGTAACAAAACTGCTGCCAAGGTTTTGCAGTCTGGTTTTTATTGGCCTTCACTGTTCAAATATGCCCAAGCATTCTACAAAAGTTGTGACAAGTGTCAACGGACTGGAAACATCTCAAGGAGACACGAGATGCCGCTGCAAAACATCCTTGAAGTCGAAATCTTCGACGTTTAGGGGATTGATTTCATGGGACCATTCCCAGCATCATGTGGGAATCTGTATATCCTCTTGGCAGTGGACTATGTGTCCAAATGGGTTGAAGCAGTCGCCACGCAGAAAAATGATGCCAAGACTGTTCAGAGATTTCTACATAAGAACATTTTTTCTAGATTTGGCATCCCAAAGGCGATCATCAGTGATGAAGGGAGGCATTTTGATAATAGGGTAATAGTTGTTGCCTTAAAGAAATATGGTGTCAAACATCGGATTGCAACAGATTACCACCCTCAGACCAATGGACAGGCCGAAATATCCAACAGAGAGGTGAAGAACATTCTTGAGAAGATGGTTAAACCAACTCGAAATGATTGGTCTCTACACCTCAATGATGCACTCTGGGCCTACAGAACAGCATTTAAAACTCCATTGGGAATGTCACCCTACCGACTGATTTATGGAAAAACATGCCATCTACCTGTTGAGATTGAGCACATAGCATACTGGGCCATCAAGGCAGTGAACATGGACTTGGAAAAGGCAGGACAGAAAATGTTACTTGACTTGAATGATATTGAAGAAATTCGAGCAATGGCCTATGACAACGCAAGGATTTACAAGGACAAGACAAAGAAGTGGCATGACAAGAAGCTGCTGCCACGACAGTTCTACCCAGGGCAGTTTGTGTTGTTATTCAACTCTAGGTTGAAACTCTTCCTAGGGAAGTTGAAATCTATATGGTCCTGCCCGTTTCAAGTGGTGCAAGTTTTTCCTCATGGTGTCATCACGATCAAATCCTTAAAAGACGGACACTAATTTAAAGTCAACGGACAGAGATTGAAGCATTATCAGGGGACTAAAGCCCCAAGAATGTAGGAAGTGGTTACTTTAGGAGATGCCCCTCCTGGCATCCCTAATTTAACTTAATCTTATTTTATATATATATATATATTTATTTATTAGGAAGTTAGAATTATTTTATTATTAGGAACTAAGTTTTTATTATTTTCAGGAAATAAAGGAGACAAGGAGAGGAGAAGAAGTGAACTCAGCCCACCATCTCACCATCAGCCCAAAAAGCCCAAAATAGGAGCATGTAGTTACAGTTGCCGCGACAGACGCGGAAAATCCAGCCTGTCAACACGCTGTCGCGGAAAACACGCTAACACGTAACAGACGCGCAGCAGACACGAAAACGCATGACAGACGCGTCAGAAACTGCGTAACAGCTGGCCCCGTTATTCGCGCATACCGTTACAGCTCCAACGGGCAGCAAACTCTTCATCTATATAAACCCCGTTTTACTATTCATTTTTCACTTCACTTTTACTCTTTCTACTTGCTTCCTCTCTAGATTTTCATTTGCTTTCATTTTTCTACAGTCTCTTGCAACTATGAGTACCAGAAACAATAGAAGGAGTGCTGCCTCAAGTTCTGCTGCCGCAGCAGCCACTCTCAGCCACGACAGAATCCCAAACTGATTTTCCAACGAAGAGTCCAATGACCGCTACTACACCTCCTTTCAGAAAAGGGATATGTGGGAGGAGAAAGGGTTCATCTACAGCAAACGAACGGAGAATCTCGGGCTCAAACCATTTATAGCTGTAAGATCAGAGCACTACGTTGGCAGATGTTTGCTGAGCAACCTGAGGAGATGAACATTACCCTGGTCAGAGAATTCTATGCTGCCGTCGACAGCAAAGACGTGACAATAGTGACAGTTCGTGGTAAGGAAGTCCCTCTGGAGCCATAATATATTAACACCCTTTACAGACTCTACGTCGGCAGAAAGGAAGATGGGTATAAGAGGTTCGTGGAGAGCCTAGAGGCAACAGATTATGATGATGTCATGGCAGAACTCACCGAGGAAGGAACCCAATGGAATACAGATCCCAAACACCCAAGGACAGTGAAACGAGCCGAACTCACCCTCGAAGCCAAGCTGTGGAACACATTCGTGAAAAAGAGGATTATGCCCTCCTCACACAACAACACAGTGGATCAACCAAGGTTAGCTCTCGTTCATTCAATTTTAAACGAGATGCCTATTAATGTTGGTAGATATATTCGGGAAGGGATTTTGGATTGCGCAATGCGGCCATCGGGACCCCTTGTCTTCCCATACCTCATTACAGAACTCTACCGTGGCCACAATGTCCCTGAGATAGCGGAAGATCTGAAGGTGCGAGGAAAAGGATGGACGGAGAAAAACATCTTTAGTTTGATGGAGCTGAAAACTGCAACTCCAATCTCCTGTTTCAACCCGTCTGTCGCGGCAGGTGAGCCGACACAGCCCACCCAAACAAAGCCTGCTGCCACAGAACAGAGGTAGCCCACCGCAACAGCTCCCACGGTAGATTCCTCCACACAAATCCTGCCTACCCTGCAGAAAATGGAGGAACGACAGCTGGGTCTTATGAGCTTTATCCGGGACTTCAAAACATCAACAATACATTTCATTAAAAGCACTTTAAATTTTCAAGATGTATAGTTTCTTGTTTTCCCCCATCATTATTTTGCTACCCCCACCCCTGCCCATACCCTACACCTGCTGCCACACCGAGAACACCTTCTGCTGCGTCCACTCCAACCCCGACCACGACAGCTGCAGGTGGCAGCCACACCGCCACAGCCTCTGCCAGGGGAGAAAAAAGAAAAGACCCCATGTCCGACCTTGACGAGTTCATTGCTGGTTTCTCCTATTCCTCAATTTGGGAAAAATCCGATGGAAAGCCCTCTGTCAAGAGGAACCTGTCCAAAGAATTCACTCAGATGAAGCGGCAGAAACCCAACACCGGAGATGGACCATCCGGCCAAAGGAAGTCTGCCAGCAGCAGCAACAACAGCTCTTCCGAGGAGATTCAAGTGCTGGAGAAACCACCCCAGATCTCACCTACTCGCATCCAGCCTCCGAGGGAAGCCAAGAAAAAGACCACCTCCGCCTCCCCAAGCCATCTGTCGGCACCGACGACGAAGATCACTGCCCGCTGGTAGATACAGATCAACAAGAGCAGCAGCAGCGACGACAACACTTAAAATTTAAGTTTTTATCTTATCTTTGCTGTCTGCTATTTTGTTATAATTGTGATGTTGTTTTTATTTTTTTTCATTTTGTCATCATGCATTGAGGGCAATGCAACCCTTGAGTTTGGGGGTGGCATCCCTTCATTAATGAAGTGTCTTTATGTTTAGAAATTGTGTCTAATGTTTAGTTTATTTTTGCTCAAAAAAAATAAAAAAAATGAAAAAAAATGAAAATTTGGCTTAAGTCTTTGAACTTCACTTATGTGCCACGACATATGCTGTCGTGACAGTGCCTTTAAGAAATTTTAGGATCTGTTTAGAGCCTTGCTATGATTCTACCCTGTAAAACACTCTTTGTGACTCTTATGCTTTTTTAGATTACTTTAGTACACTGGAATATGAATGTTTACCCGCTTGAACATGCCCCTAGAGGTGCCTATCACTGGCTCTAGGAAAACAAGGAAAGAAAGAAAAAATTATTCAGATTCAATAGCTTGCAAAACTGCCTTGCACTTATTTTAAGAGATTTCTTTTTGAGCTAAGTTAGAAAAAAACTAAAGGAGCCCAAGAATTGCCTCCAGAAAAGATGCAGTTAAATAAAAAGTCAGAAAAAACCTAAAGGAGCCTAAGAATTGCCTCCAGAAAAAATTGAAATGGCATAACCTCAAGTTTGTAGACATAACTAATCTGGTATACTAAGGTAGTCTAGATGCATAAGTGTTCACAAAACTGCACACACTGCACAAGAATTATAGCATGGTTCCGAATAAATCCAGAAACGCCCGACAAGGTACTACTCGTGATAGAATACAAGTGGTAGGTAATGTAGAGTTCACTGATTTAAGCCAAAGAAAAAAATACGTCATTTTAAGTTAGGTAATATTTGCTTGAGGGCAAGCAAAAACTTGAGTTTGGGGGTGTGTTGAGTGTATAAAAGTTCTATATTTTACCCCCTATTTAACCCATATTTCTGCTGCATTCAAGCATAATTCATTGCATTTAGGATATATTTCATTCATACATCACAATTATATTAAGTGGCACAGTTGCTACTGAAATTGGTTACTTTTGCAAGTAGCTGTTGTAGCAGACGCAGGGCAATGGAGAAGCAGAGCTGGAACACGGGACTGTAGACGAAAAGAAGGATGCTACCATGGCCGCTACTGTGGCAGCCAATGACGACAGCAATGGTGAAGGGAAGAAATGAAGTGGAGCTTGACAGAAAGAAGAAATTAAGCCGGTCTGTCGTGGAGCACTCTTATATTTTTCTGAGCCCTAGATCATAATAAAGGCCAAGCCCAAAGTACAAGGAAGAAACTCCAAGCAAGGAAAGAGGACGAATTAAAGACATCTACTCTGAAGATTTAGTCTTTAATAGAGTTGTACTTTAATTTAAACTTGTATTCTTGCCATATTAGAAAACTTGAACCCAAGGCCTATATAAAGGCATGTAATTCGATGTTGGGAAGGATATCTTGCTTTCTAGTCGTCTTCCCCTAAACCCTTGTCGTTTCCCCCCTTCTCATCATGTTCTAAACTTCCCCTAGGGCTAAGGGTTGATTCTGTAAAGTAGTTGCAAGGATTGCATTTGTTTTAGGATTTTTTCTGTTCAATAAAATAGACTTCAAGTTTGCTTATTCTGGTTTTCAACATCTTGCAAGAGTATCGGGAGAGCATTGTGAGATTATACATTTACTTAATATAGGGAGAGTTAAGTATACGAAAGGAATAAGTACAGGTTCTCCAGTTTATGGTTGAACTATCTCGGACCTAGGGATAGGACGAGGTTAAGTGGCTAAAGAAGAATTCAACAACATCGTTTTCATCCTTCAATTCACGTCGGGAGGTATCATCAAAGACGTGTTCTTCGACAGGCTTAGACCTAGGGATAAGACAAGGCACATCAGGGATTCTTGCCAAGCTTCAAGTACAGAGTTGTGTGATCGCTGCCGCGACAACAACAAACCGCTGCCGCCGTAGGTGCTACCGCGACAGGAGCAACGACAGAACATACAATCCTAGAAATTGCAACACCTACACTACTGAGCAAAACAATACCGGCCCATTCTCTCTATCCTGATTTCTCTAATTTTTTATCTTCAGTACTCTTTATTATTCCCTCACAAACAATTAAAATTATGTTTTTCTTTGTGCAGCAATTCAAGGTTAAGGCTATTTCCAGTCCCTGTGGATTCGACATCCGATACTTCGTGTATCACTTTACTACTTGTGTCGTGTACACTTGCACTCTATTGCGATAGACTCTTTTACACGCAACATCTCGTACCGATACGCTTACACGTGTATCGATACGCCCTCTTTATTATTGTGCAACGACTCTTTCTGTTTTGAGATAGGTATCGATACGGATCTTCGTGTACCGATACAGATAGTTGTAGAAGTGCATTTATGGTGGAAAGAGAGGGTCCAACGGCTATAATCAATACCCTAACCACCCAAACGACTAAAATTGATAGAGAAGGTATAAATTGAAGCTAATTGAAGACCAGCAATAACCATTGCATCAAAGATAAACATCCAAGCAAAAATCCAAGCTCATTGTGCTTATTTTTCAATTTCTTGTAAACCCCAAATTAAGTAGTGTTCAATTCCTATCTTATCATCAAATTTGGGTTGAGTGTTTGTACTTAAAGGGACAATCTTGTATTTGAGAGATATAGTTCTTGCCTAATTTCTTCTTTGTACTCTTGTGAGGGTTTGGTCAAATTTTGGGTAGAAAATTTGACCGGTTGTGTAAAGGTTACCTCCGAAGCCTTGAAAAGGGGAAGAACAAATTAGTGAATTGTTTGAAATCCTTAGTGGTAGCTAAGGTAGTGGATGTAGAGTTCATTTGGAACTTGAACCACTCTAAAATCCCTTGTTCTTCATTTTTAGCTATCATTTTACTCCAACAAAATTTTAAAAGCCCAATTCACCCCCTCTTGGCTTCGATCAATCCATTGATCCACTCAACAAAACCGATAACTCCCGAGCCCTAAACCGGGCGTTACAACTCTTCCCTACTTAAGGAATTTCGTCCTCGAAATTACCTGACAGAAAGAGATACGAAAACGGTTTCTTCATGTCTTCCTTCCTCTCTAAGTAGCCTCTTCCACACCTCGGTGTCTCCACAAAACTTTGACTAACTCGATAGATCTCCCACGCAACACTTTCCTACCCGTAGCAAGAATTTCAACCAGCTCTTCATCATACGACAAGTTTGGGTTCAACTCGATCTCTTCCACTGGCATTACATGAGACAAATCCGATCTATACTTCCGAAGCATCGAAACATGGAACACATCGTGAATCTTCTCTAATTCCTTCGGTAGTCTCAATCTATAAGCAACAGGACCAATCCTCTCAACTACCTCGTAAGGACCAATGAACCTCGAGCTTAACTTACCCTTCTTCCCAAACCTCATCACCTTCTTCCAAGATGAGACTTTCAAAAACCCTTTGTCGCCCACAACATACTCTATCTCCTTTCTTTTCAAATCGGCATACGATTTCTATCGGTCTGAAGCTGCTTTCAAGCGATCACAGATCAGTTTTACCTTATCGGTAGTGCCCTTGAGCAAGTCTGGCATCGGTACAAGCTTCTGTCCGGCCACGACCCAACAAATAGGTGTCCTACACCTCCTACCATACAGAGCCTCATACGTTGCAATCTGAATAATAGCCTGATAACTGTTGTTGTATGCAAACTCCACTAACGGTAGGTGTTTCTCCCAAGAACCCTTAAAGTCGATGATGCAACATCTCAACATGTCCTCCAACACCTGAATAACTCTCTCTGACTGACCATCTGACTGTGGGTGACACGAAGTGCTGAAGTTCAACCAAGTACCCAAGGCACGATGCAAACACTCCCAAAACCTGGCTATGAACCTCGGATCTCGATCTAATACGATTGACTTCGGTACCCCATGCAATCTCACTATCTCACTGATGTACAGATCGACCAACTTATCTAAGGTGTAGGTAGTATGAACAAGTATGAAATGGGCACACTCAGTGAATCTGTCAACTATCACCCACACCGAATTCTTCTTCGAAGGAGTCAACGGTAAACCCGACACAAATTCCATGGTAATATGTTCCCACTTCCATTCCAGAATCTTCAACGGTTGTAACAAACCTAAAGGAAACTGATGCTCGACCTTAACTCGATGACAAACTATACACTTACTCACAAACTCGGCCATATCTTTCTTCAACCCAATCCAGTAGTACTCTTCTTTTAACCCACAGTACATCTTCGTACTACCCGGATGCATAGCAAAAGGACTATTATGGGCTTCATTCAAGATAGTACGCCTTAACCTGACGTCTTCTAGGACTACTATCCTATCCTTGAAACATAGGATCCCATTCTCGCCAAAGCAGAAATCTGTAGGTCTACCCTCGGCTATATCTTGCACGTGAGGTGCCAACGATCGTTCTTGCAACTGTTTCTCTCGAATCAAATAAACTAACGAAGGTTTAACCGGTAGCTCGGTTATCAAACCGCCATCCCGTGACACACTCAATCTCGCAAACATGGCTTGCAACTCAATTGCCACTTTTCTGCTCAAAGCATCGGCCACTACGTTTACCTTACTCGGATGGTACTCTATCGTAAGGTCATAGTCCTTAAGAAGCTCTATCCACCTACGTTGTCTAAGGTTCAGCTCTCTTTGAGACATCAAGTATTTCAAACTCTTGTGGCCGGTATAAACTGTGCACTTCTCCCCGTAAAGGTGGTGTCTCCAAATCTTCAAAGCAAACACTATTGCGGCTAACTCTATGTCATGAGTGGGGTAGTTCTTCTCGTGAACCTTCAACTGTCTTGAAACATATGCTACAACCTTACCCTCTTGCATAAGCACACAACCTAAACCTACATACGATGCATCACTGTAAATCGCAAACTCTTTCCCCGGTTCAGGCTGAATCAAAATAGGAGCTTCGGTCAAAGCTTTCTTCAACTTCTCAAACGTTTGTTGCCTTGCATCGACCACTCATACGGAACATTCTTCTAAAGAAATTTAGTCAAGGGTGCCGCAATCTTTGAAAATCTCTCGACAAACCTTCGGTAGTACCCCACCAAGCCTAGGAAACTACGGATTTCGATCACTGACTTCGATTGCTTCCAATTCACTATGGCTTCTATCTTCTTGGGGTCCACATTAATCTCATTGGCTGAGATCACATGACTTAAGAAGACTACCTCCCTAATCCAAAACTCGCATTTACTTAACTTGGCATACAACTGATTTTCAAGCAAAGTCTAAAGCACTAGCCGCAAATGCTCATCATGCTCTTCCTCGGTCCTGTAGTACACTAAGATATCATTTATGAACACTACCATAAACCTATCCAAAAACTCGTGGAACACTCGATTCATCATATCCATAAATGTAGCTGGAGCATTAGTCAACCCGAAAGGCGTTACCAAGAACTCATAGTGCCCATAACGTGTTCGGAAGGCTGTCTTCGGTATGTCCACATCTTTTACCTTCAACTGATAGTAACCCGATCTCAAAATCAATCTTAAAAAACACTGAAGCACCTCTCAACTGATCAAGCAAGTCATCTATCTGCGGCAAAGGGTACTTGTTCTTCATTGTTGCCTTGTTCAACTGCCTATAGTCTATACACATCCTCATACTGCCGTCCTTTTTCTTCACAAACAAGACCGGAGCACCCCACAAAGAAATACTAGGCCTAATGAAACCTCTATATGACAGTTCCTGAAGTTGTGTCTTCAACTCTTTCAACTCTTTCAGTGCCATTCTATACGAAGCAATAGACACGGGTGCAGAATCTGAATACCTCTCAATAGCAAACTCAACTTCCTTATCTGGAGGCAAACCCGACAATTCTTTCAGAAAAACACTCGAAAAATCACAAACTATTCTGATGTCTTACGGCCTAACCTCACTCATATTCGGATTCATTACATAAGCCAAATACGTCTGACAACCCGAATCTATCAATCTCTGAGCTTCTAAAGCCGAAACAACATTGGACAAGAACTTAATGTTCTCGCCCACCACTACAACTTCAAAATCATCCGTAAGCCTCAAGAAGACTCTCTTGGTCTCAAAGTCTACCCTAGCTCTATGCTCTACGAGCCAATCCATGCCCAACATCACATCAAAACCATAGAATGTCAATTCCATCATGTCAACCAGAAACACATGGCCCTGAATCATCAAATAACACCTCATATACATCTTCCTAACTACCACAGTCTCACCGAAGAACTAGTAACATTTACACCTACTTCTAACCACTCATACGGTAAACCTAGAGACATTGCATGTTCACCCAAAATGTACGAATGTGTCAAACCTGAGTCTATCAAAGAAAGCAAAGTCAAAGACTGTAACGAGAAATTACATGTGATGACATCCGTGTCATTCTCAGCCTCTCGCTGTGCATACACTCTAGCTGGTCCTCCACCCTCGGGCTGAATTGCCACCACATGAGATAAGTTTCTCTGACCATCATTCCTTGGCTGAAAATTACCTCGACCGCGCCCACGGCCTCTCTGATGCTCAAACCCCCTAGCTGGAGCCGGTCCACCCCTAGCCAGGTGTGGACAGTTGCGCCTCAAATGATCTCGGGAACCACAGTTCCAACATACCTTAAAGGTACCCATACACTCGCCCGAATGGCGTCTTCCGCATCTAGTGCACTCAAGAGTGTAAACAACAGCCCATTGGCCCTGATGGCCCCGTCCTTGGCTACCGCCCCTAAGTCTCGAATCGGTCTGATACCTCCTATCTCTGTGCCTCTTGGCATGATCTTTGTCCCAATCTGCATGTCTCTTCCCGGAATCAGACCCACTAGCATGAGTACTCGAGCCTAAGTTCTGCTCAATATCCTTGGCCCTAGAGACCAAAACATCAAACTCAGTGTAATCAAAAGCGAGCATATAAGCCTTCA
Source organism: Hibiscus tridactylites (assembly GCA_958450335.1). Taxonomy (NCBI): domain Eukaryota; kingdom Viridiplantae; phylum Streptophyta; class Magnoliopsida; order Malvales; family Malvaceae; genus Hibiscus; species Hibiscus tridactylites. The sequence continues at coordinate 65,202,048 of OY288281.1, read as the reverse complement.
CATCCCTAGTCAAACCATAACGGAAACGCTCACACCGTTCCCTCTCACTGGGAACCAACTCGGGGGCATACTGGCTCAACCTCACAAACTGAACCTCATACTCTGACACTGTCTTACTACCCTGAACCAAGACCATAAATTCTCTCTTCTTTCCATCTTGGTATCAAACTCCAAGATACTTCTTCTTAAAGGTTGTTTTGAAGAATTCCCAAGTGACATTCGTTTCTGCCATACCCGAAGTAACGGTAGTCCACCAAGCATACGCATCTCCCTGAAGCAAGAAGACGACACAGCCCAACTTACGAGTGTCTGAGCACTCCATTTTGCCTAAGATTCGTGTAGTGCTCTCGAGCCAAGCCTTTGAACCCTCGGGAGTCAAACCACGGAACTCAACTCCACCCAAGCTACGAAGCCTCTCAAGGGGCAAACATGTCCCCGCACCCTGAGGTGGTGCTGCAGCATGTATACCGGCCAAAGCTGTCTGAAAAGCCCTGGATATAGTCTGAATCAAATGAGTCATGTCTGCACCTGCCTGGCCCTGACCAGCCTGAGCTCTATTTCCTCCAACATTCGCACAGGCCTGAGGTCCATTACTATCACCTCCAACATTCGCATCGGCCTGAGGTCCATTACCATCACCTCCAACATTCGCCTCATTACCATCGGGAGCAAGAGGAACATGAGGCACATCCCTGGTGCCTGGTCACCCGCTCTAGGCCGTCCTCTCGTTCTTACCATAACGAAGATAAAATTTAAACAATAAAAACATCACATACAAGAAAACATTGGGTTAGCAAGGGCAAGGATCCGAGTGCTCAAGCTCTTTTAAATCGAAACCGTTTTCCAATAACAACACCTAGCAACGGGAACACTCGACTAAACTTCAACCAACAACAAGAACAATAAAACATGCTTTCACACACCGTGCAATGGCAAACAAACCAAACAAACCAACTTACCTGACTTACCTTCCCGGGAGACCTCGTAACTGAGGCTATGATACCACCAAATGTAACCCCCTCGTTCCGGCCTAGCCAGCAGACCCGGACCGAACGGGTTACACGGGGAAAACCGAAGCGAAACCCGCTAAGGCCTCACTCCGATTAGCAACCCTATTTTTTTATTTTATTAATCTTGTCTATATGCCATGTTTAAACACATATGAGATGGCAAACCGCGGAAGAACAAACACTGATACGAACCAAGCAGAGGGCATACGATAATTTAAACTTACCAAGTACTTTATTAGTCAAATTTCATGCACACGAGGCAAAACCACCACAAAGGACACATGTAAACTCATTTAGGAAGCATACAAGCATTAGGGACTAAAACGAAACATTTGGAAACCCTCAAAGATGCCTTTTAACCGTTTTAACCACCTGCATTTCGAAACAGGCCTACTCATTCCGAAACGCGGGCTTCATTAAAAAAGTAACACCAAGCCGTTCCGGAACGGTCCCACATGGTTCCGGAACAGGAGCCTCTAGTGGCAAACCGTATCGAAACGGCTCCTCATGGTTCCGAAACAGGAGCCTCTAGTGGCAAATCGTATCGAAATGGAACTACCCCCATTCCGATACAGGTGCCCCTGAAGCTTGGATGTTCTGAAACCATATTAGACGTTCTGAAATGCCTGGACACAGTTTTGCCCGAAAATGCATTTCGGCATCTCCAAATGCTCCCAAACTTACCCCGAAACATCACAAACCACATGGCAACTTATTATACAAACAATCTAGAGGCTAGACACCCTAAGGACAAGCTTCAAACATGCATGCACACAAAAACGGATCTCAAATCCAAGAGCTCATAAGAACACTTTAATTCAAAAACACTAACAAGTCAAAACACATAATAATTAACCCAAGGCCATAACAAGCCTCAACATAACAAGGTAACAACATTCAAAACATGCTAGCAACATTAACAAAAGCCAAACATAGGAGTTTGAACACCAACTCGCTAACAACAAACCTAGCATTCCCATTGCCTAAGTGTTATTACAACTAGTAAAACCGTACTTTAAGCTAGCCAAGAACTTCGAGAACTTCGAGAACTCCTCCCTTGCCTCGCTTGCTTCCAAAGCTACTAACGATCTGCATTGTTGGAAAAAGAGAGCGTAAGCTTAAAAGCTTAGTGAGCGGAGCTCTAAAACATAACAACAATGCAGTTCAAAACATATATCTTAGCTTTAAAAACAAAACCATTTAAGGAAGAGATACAATAAAATGGAAGCATAAATGAAATATGGTTTGCACATGCACAACCATCTCGGTGGGGCTACACATCACCGTACACAACAACTAGCATATTTTCGATGGGACTACACATCACCGTACACAATGACTAACCATCACGTAAGGCTTGACACCAACTACGACAACACAACAACATTAAAACAAGGAGTAAAAGCAATCTGTATTTCACACAACAGCACGAATAACCGCATACACCAACAAACAACGAAACAAGGCAAATTAGACAAACTTACACTTGGGTTTAGGTTAGCCTTTAAAACTCCACCCAAACCCCCAAGAAGACCTCTGTGAATCATTTTAAAGCTTTAAAACATTACCACTCACCGATAAAGCCCAAACGATAGCCGAATCCCCAATTCAAGCCTCCGAACTACCCGGCCTCGCGTCCAAAGGACCCAAATTCGTTTCCTCTATTTATAATGAACAAAAAACAAAGTATTACTCCCCTAATCTTCCATAAATTCACTAAAAAGCAACAGTCCATCAATCAACACATTTACTCAATCAAAACAAAGCCGAAATCAATCGAAATGTTGCCAAAACATCATCCAAACACAATCTGACTTTACACAGCATTTTAACCTTAAAAACCCACCAATTATTATCTAAAAGCACCCATCCTAGGTTCGTATACCTCCAGCTCTCGTTTTACCACAAAACTAAGCAAAAAACACCACTTTTTCACCTTCAAACTTACCCACTACACCTAGTTTCGGGTTTTATGGGTTTAAGCTACTTATTAACATTATTTAGCAACCAAAAATAGTTCAAAAACATCCCACCAAGCACCCATTAAAATCCATACGAAAATTTCATAAACCCTTCTCTTTTCCATCAAAACTTTGGAACCCAAAATGAAAAATTAAAATTTTGTTAGGTTTTCAAAAAGATAAGATTTAATAAATAAAAGCCTAGGTAAAGTGATGATTACCTTTGAAAATTTTCTATGGAAAAGCCTTTGAGTCAAGGAAGAGATGGTGGAGAGCTTTTGAGAGAAAGTTTGAGCTTTTAGTTTTTTTTGCAATGAAGATGACTCTTCAAATCCCAAAACCCCCTTTCAAAACCTCATTAATGGCGTTATTGTAAATAATGACACTTTTATAAAAATCAACATTTTAATTTGAATTTAACCCAAAACTAGTCCTAGTTCAAAACTGTTAACTCCCGGGCCCTAAATCGGGGCGTTACAGATATACTCAACCGAGCAAACATCGCTCTCACTCAACAGCCACATTTCTACTCAAAGCATCACCCACAACATTGGCCTTTCTAGGATGGTACACTATCGTCAGATCGTAATCCTTAAGCAACTCCAACCATCTTCATTGCCTATCATTCAAGTCTCTCTGAGTCATTAGATATTTCAAACTCTTGTGCTCTGTGAAAAACACACACTTCTCACTGTAAAGGTAATGCCTCTAAATCTTCAAGACAAACACAATTGCAACATGCTCTAGATCATGAGTAGGATAATTGCGCTCATGCACCTTCAATTATCTAGATGCATATGCCACAACCTTTCCACCTTGCATCAACACATAACCTAGACCAACATATGACGCATCATTGTAAACCATAAACTCATTTCTCGATTCAGGTTGAATCAAGACATGAGCTTGCGTCAAAGCTTCCTTCAACCTCTCGAAAGCTTGTTGTCTAATATCTGTCCACTCAAAGAGAACATTCTTTTGCAACAACTTAGTCAACGGAGCAGCAATCTTAGAAAAACCCTCCACAAACCTTCGATAATATCCAGCCAAACCAAGGAAACTACGGACTTCAATCGCCGATTTAGGTATTTTCCAATTCATGACCGCCTCGATCTTGTGTGGGTCAACCCTAATACGCTCGGCTGACACTATATGTCCATGAAAGACAACTTCCCTAAGCCAAAACTCGCACTTGCTCATCTTAGCATAAAGTTGATTCTCCAATAATACTTGCAACACAATCTTCAAATACTTATCATGATCCTCCTCGGTACGCGAGTACACAAGAATATCATCGATAAACACTACCACAAACTGATCTAGGAACTCATGAAACACATGATTCATCATATCCATGAATACAGCCGGTGCGTTCGTCAACCCAAACGGCATCACTAAGAACTCATAATACCCGTACCTTGTCCGAAAAGCTGTATAAGGTACATCTAGACCCTTAACCTTTAGTATATATTATCCAGATCTTAATCAATCTTCGAAAACACTGAAGCACCTCAAAACTGGTCAAACAAATCATCAATTCTTGGCAAAGGGTACTTGTTCTTAATCGTCAACTTGTTTAGTTGCCGATGGTCTAAACACATACGCATCGTGCCATCCTCCTTCTTTACAAACAAAACTGATGCACCCCATGTTGAAACACTTGGCCTTATGAACCCTCGATCAAGCAACTCCAGAAGTTGCGTTTTCAACTCCTTCATCTTCTTAGGTGCCATCCGATAAGGAGAAATAGACACTGGAGTCATATTTTCATACAACTCAATGCCAAACTCAACTTCTCTGTTCGGTGGCAAACCAGACAACTCTTCTGGAAAGACACCCAAAAACTCACATACAATTCGTATGTCTTGTACTTGCACATCCTTTGTACCGGGGTTAATCACATAAGCTAGGAAAGCTTTACAACCCAACTCCATCATACGACTTGCTTCAAGAGCCGAGATTGCATTGGACAAGAACTTTACATTCTCGCCTACGATTATCACTTCGTAATCATCAGCAAGTTTCAAGGTAACTCGTTTAACATTAAAATCAACTACAACTCTATGCTCAGACAACCATTCCATTCTAAGGATCACATCAAAATTGTAGAAAGGCAACTCCATCAAATCAACTGAAAACACATGGCCTTGAACAGATAAAGGACATCTCCTATACAATTTTCTCGTAACAACAGTTTCATCAAGAGCTTGTTACATGCATTCCTACATCTAGGATCTCAAATAGGATAACAAGAAAATGTGCATGCTCACTCAAGATGTATGAATATGTGGATCTAGAATCAATTAAATCTAACAAAGACAAGGATTGTAAGGTGAAAGCACCTACAAGTACGTCGGTGTCGTTACGTCCCTCGCGATGTGCATACACTCTCGCAGGACCACCAGCCTCTGGTTGAATAGCAACAACATGGGCTATACCTCTCTGTCCATCCTCCCTCCGTTGGAAATTACCACGACCGCGCCCACGACCTCTTTGTAGTGCAAAAAAAGGTGCTCGTCCTTGACCACCTCCAATTAGCAAAGGACACTCACGTCTCATATGATTAGCTGATCCATAGTTCCAACAAGAATTAGCCGGAGGTGCTTGAACTTGCACTTGCACACTAGCAACAGCAGCCTGGAATGCTCTAGTCACCGCCTGTACTAAAAAAGTCAAATCACCCAACACCAGACCAGCTTGTCCGTGTTGTACTTGCTCCTAACCCCAAGGGGTGGCGGTGGAGGAAGTCAATTCACACCAGATAGAACCTTGTTCTCTTGATTCCTTTACTCATCAGCCGGAGCAACTGATCCTGAACGTAGCTCTCTCCTCGGTCCCATTGTGCTATTATCATTAAGGCATGAACATAAAACAAAACAAGAAATCTGGCCAGCTTCTACCAAGGATCCAAGACTTTGAATTCAATTTAAAAACACTTCACTACAGTAATAAGGCAATGGACATCCCAATTTCCCCCAAACATAGCATAAATCATACAACGCACATGTCACAACCATCGTGCATCACAATCAATAAGATTCAACCTACAACATCACCATGTATAACAACTCATACTTACATCACAATCGTCATACATAGTATCACTATCATTTAATCAATATTAACATGCTTATCACATTCACCATGCAAACAAACATCACCAGATACATACAATCACATCAAATTGACTTACTATTAACTTACCATCATCCTATTCTTTTGAAACCTGGCTCTGATACTACCAAATGTAACCCTCTCAACCCGGCTTAGCCGATAGACCGAACCGAACGGGTCACACGGGGAATATTGAAGTAAACCGGGAAGGTTTACCTCAATAAACAACCCTAAATTTTAAGAGATCCAACCTAATTCAGGATTATTATAATTAAGCCTTTACTTTAACATCATTTAACATCCAAAACAACTTTAAAATCATTCTCAAATCAATCAAAACAATGTCCAAACGAAAATCTTGGAAAATCATCAACTAAGCCATTTTAACCCATTTTTCATTAATCAAATCATAAACTCAGTTAATAAAAATATTTAGGAAGCACAAGACTTGGGAATTTCATTAAAGAACCTTGATTAGAGGGTTGATCAGCTTTTACCTCCAATCTTAGCTTTTTCCCTCAATTGACAAAGATTTTGCAAGCAAACTTGAAAGCTTCCTTGATTAAATTGATAGATCACTTTTAGGAAATCAAAAAGAAAGAGAAAAGATGATATAATCTGAGATTTTTGAGAGAAAAGAAAGTGTTTGGCTGTTAAGAAAATGAGGAAATGGAAGTTACGTAAAATCCTTTTGATTCCATTAAAAATCTCTTTTTAATTAAAAACTTTTCTTTTTATTCCTTTTTAATAATACTATTTTAAAATTGGTCAAATTAAGGGGGAAAGGATTTTAAACACATGTAAGCTCCCTAAAGATTCTAAGTCTTGTCTTCTTTTTAATTTAGTCCTTAAAAATGAATTTTGCACTTTTTACAAAATGACACTTCCCAAAATCTTGACTTTCCAAGACTCGTTTTCTAAAATCGATTTCACCATCCTTCAATATATATTTAAAAAATATTTTAGCAATTTTTATTATAATTTTATCACATTATGGATTACGTTTTCCCTGAACCGCTTCTAAAGGCTTGAATCTCCAATTCTAGGTTCGACTAACCTAAACCGGTGCCTAAAACATCTAGGCCCAAAACCGGGGTGTTACAGTGACATGACGTGCTACACTAATTGATCCAAAAAAATCTTTAGATTCAACATTTAATATTGGTCAAAGAGCTTAATTGATTTAATTTATTGGTTTAAGGGCTTAATTGGTTTAAGGTCAAAGTTTAGGGCTTAATCGATTTTTTTAAAGTTTAAGGGCTTCTTACACCGTTAAGCCTTAGTTTTATTTTATAAGATGTGATGACAATTTTTTCAACTCAATTTCTTATGTTCACAACATTAGTATTCGAGTTTTTAATTTCATTTAATAGACTTAACATCTCATCCCATAATACCACGTGATAATTTTTATATTGAAGTGAGAAAAAATAAGTACTAAAATAAAAATATGAATAATTTAAGGGAAAATATCTAGTACACATGTATTCAAAAAATTTGTTTAGGGGTTTGAGATTTAGTTAATGGTTAATGAGTCTAGTTTGTAGAATTAAAATTTAGAGTTTATGGGTAGAGTTTAGGTTTTAGGATTAGGGGTTTAGATTTTACTTTTTAAAGAGTAAACATGTAGACTTGTGTAAATTATTCTTAACCTCGTGTGTATCAAAAAATTACTTATAATTTAAAGAGTTACCGTTTAATACACAAATTATATAAAGGGTAAAATACACAAATCATCACCAAACTTTTTTATCTGACCTATTTTAATTATTGAAGTTTCAAAACGACTAATTTACTCATTGGAATTTATACATTGATTTTTTTCCATCACTCTTCATTAATCCTCTAATCAGAACAAGACACGTGGCAGGAATATTAATTTTTTTTAAAGAACTTTAAATTTTTAAAAAATCTCAAAATTTTCAAAACGACCCATAAATTCCTAAAAATAACAAAATCCCCAAATCTTCACCGATGCCGCCGCCGACCCTATCCTTTCGGTCGCCGGACCCAACCGGCCATTTCCCACAACGTGTCGCCGCCGAAAATCGGCGAACGGTGTGCCAATCGAACGGCTTTTTAACATTCGTCGTTCAATGTTCGACTGGTACATCATTCGCCGGTTTCCGACAACAACACGCTGGGGGAAATGGTCGGCTGGGTTTGGCAATCGAAAGGGTGGGGTCGGCGACGGCAATTGGCGGCGAAAGTGGTGAAGATTTGGGTACTTGAAATTTAGGGATTTGGGAACTATTTAAAAATAGAATTTCAATGTATTTTTTAATTTAAATTATTAAAAACAAAAAAGAAATAAAAAGAAATTGTAAATTAAAATGTGACACATGTTAAATTTTCATTGGTTAATGGTTTAGACACCTATTTTTACAAAAAAATAGTTTAGGCACCTAAAGTTCATAAGTGGTATAGTTTGGGCACTTATTTTTTATTTAAGCCTTAAAGGATTGGATCAAGTTTTACAAACGATGTTTGAAGATGAACTTGAAGAATACAATGTATATTTTCAAAGCTATACTTTGCATTTCCCTTGAGATTTTTTGTAACGACCCAAATTTTTTAGTCAACATATAGGTGTTGACCCGAGTTATGGACCTTCGTGCTTGGTTTGAGTAATTGGAGCCTTTGGGCCAATCTTAGGCATTAATGGTTGGGTTTTGGACCTTGCATGCTTGAGAATGGATTGTTTTATAAAAAGGGAGAACCATGAAGGATTGATGTTGTAAATAAAACTTTTTAAAAGAATTGGTTGATCACCCTCTTTTCCCTCTTTTCTTCACGTGAGTGTTTGGGTGGACAAAAAGGTGGGTTGTGATATTACCCTTTCTTTCTCACCTTTTCTCCTATCTTTTTCCTGTCATTTTCTCCATAGAAACCCAGCCACCAAAGCTTAAAAGATTCAAGCTTTCTTCATCTTTCCTTCCATCCAAGGTCCAATGTTTTAGTATGTTAATCTCCTCCTTGTAAGCTTTTGGAAAAGTATAATTTCAAAGAAAAAGGGGCAGGTTCTTCATTATGGTTTTTTTAGGAAGTTAAGCTTTTAGGGATTTTTCTTTGGATTAAAGGTTGTATTTTCCTAGTTAATCTCCTCTTTCATGCTAGACCAAGCTTTGGTTTGGATTTCTTGTTTGTGTGGCGTGTGGAAGGGGTTGAAGAGCTTCTCCAAGCTTGAGTTGAGAGAAAATTTAAGAATCTTTATTGGAAAGCTCAAATTTGGGTTAGTTGCTAAAATGTTAGTACATCTCTGACTCCTACTCTTCTTGAAGATCATAAAATGATTGTCTTGCTTGGTATTATGGTTTATTGTTTCTAGTTGGGTGTTTGGGTAGCTTAAAGCCCTTTAATTGTGAAATTTGGTTTAATCGTTAATAATGTGTAAATATGGTAGCAAACCACCCTAATTAACTCTCATAAGATGTAAGATTAAGTTAATGGGTTAAATGTTATGTTTTGGGGGGCTTGGAAAGTGATTAACCGAGACTTGGAAGCCATTTCTAGGCCTCAGTATCGGTACACGAGGAGCTCGTACCGATACCTTGTGTTATATATGACGAACACAAGCAAGGTTTAAAGGGAGTATTGGTACATGTTGGGGTCGTATCGGTACCCCATGTTATATTGAAATTCTAGTAGCTTAATATGGTATCGGTACGCTTGGAGCCATATCGATACCTAGGGTGTATCGGTACACGGGGGTTGTATCGGTACGCGAGGGCGTGTATCGGTACTGCCTGGGCAATTTGCCCAGAAAATATGATGTTGAGTTCGAGGGGTTGATAATTCAAGGACTATGGTCCAATGGGCTTCTAAGGTAGTATAATGAATTATAAAATTGAGAAACCGAGGTTTTACCCTCATAGATAAGAATAACATGTAATAACTTGGTAAACGATGACTCGATATAACCGTGATGGTTAGTGTCATGCCTTGAGGCATTTGTTGATAGCTTGACTTGGAGCCACTTACCTCTTGGTGAGGTGAATGAATGGTCGGGGAGCATGTATTATCATATGATTGTGGTAAAGGAATCTGGATGTCCTAGAGTTAGTACTAGTGTACTTATGGTCGGGCTGTGTGAACAAGTACATTTGACGTACCTATGGGCTGAGTGATCTGGGTGCGGTTAGAAACCTATTTGTGGCTATGGTGATCCGAATAAGGTAATAAACTCGGTAGGCTGAGTGAGCTCGAGTAACCTGATAGGCTGAGTGACCTCAGGTAAAGACTACTTGTGGCTAATGTGATCCAAGTATGTCTAGGACGTATTCGTGGCTATGGTGATTCGTATATGATCCATTTAACTCGACGACTGTGTGAACACGGTTAACCCGACGGCTATGTGAGCACAGGTAAAGTATGGCTTCATTGGCCATTATGTAGATGATGTATGAATGTATTTATGTATGATGTTTGGATGTTATAAATGATAGCTTATGTACCCGATGGCTGAGTGATAAGGGTACGGTATGTATTAACTTGATGGGTTGAGTGAACTCGAGTAACTCGATAGGCTATGTGATATCGAGTATGGAAAGCATTATGGAATCATGTATGATTGTTATAGAATTAATGATACCTTGGTATAGGTGATTTAAGAACTCTAGCTAGTGTAGGCTAGATGATAACTCATAGATAGTGAAACTTTATCTATGCTCTCTAAGCTATATTTATCTTGCATGCTTATTTTATAATAATCATGAATTGTGGTAGAGTAGAAATGTACCACTGAGCTTTGTTAGCTCAACGTGCGAGTGTGTTTATTTCTGTGCGTAGGTTGACAGGTTACCTTTGGAAGAGCATATCGGTGAGGATTTTCCAGCATCGCGTTCGCTTCAGAGTACAATACTTGTTATTTTAGTTTGGGCTAATTTATTCATAGAACCTTAACACTGTTGAGTCTGTAACTCTATTTGAAATATTATTTTTTTATACGGTGTTTTAAACTTGGAGCTCCTCATTTGTAAACTTAATTTTAATACTTATTTACCTTCATAGATTTGTGAATATTTAACATTTTTAATTGATGGCTAAACTTATGGTTTTAAATTGGAAATTTGATGGGTCAATTTGCGGATGACCCGAATGTAGCACTTTGAATCTGGATCGAGATCGGGGTGTTACATTTTCTTTTCTTACCTAAAATGTTAAGAAAAGAAATCCCTTTTATGATTTTCTTGCTCAATACAATTTATGGGTTTTCTATTTTCTAGGGGCATTACATTATTGGAAGCTGGCATGGCATGAACAACGTGAAAATCATGCATCTCTTGCCAACAAGTAAACATTCAAAGCAATTAAACTCTTGAATCCTTGTGGGATTGATAACTCACCTTATTGCTCCTCAATCTTTGGCATTGTTTTTACTAAATTTCCAATACATTTTCTTCCCCTTTTGCCAACACTCACGCGATCCCAACAAGTTCCTCAATAAGCTCAAAGAATTGACCAACGGTGACCTTAGTCCGGGTCCTAGGAGTGGTAGCATATGGAGTTGGAGTCGGTGATGTCTTGACAGAGGAAGGAGTGCCCTAGCCCACTGACTGTTGCACTTCAATAGAATCATCGCTAACCAAGTGTACTGAGCTAGCAGGAGTTGATAGGTCAGGGTGCATGGGCTCCTTGCCTTTGGCCGCAGTCCTTGTCCGTTTAGCACATCGGCAGGGAGCAAGCGTGGCAGTGGTCTCCTTCCTCTTTCTTGTTTTAGCATTAGCAGCAGCGGCTGGAGGGCTGGGGGAATTTCATCTTCCACTTCTGTTGCTTCTTGTTCTTCTTCTTCTTCTTCTTCTTCTTCTTCTTCTTCTTCTTCTTCTTCTTCTTTTTTGTCCTTGTCCGTCTCTTCGTCTTTTTCTCTGTGCGGCAAATTAACAGGTGGTACAGTATGTTGTCACTGAATTTTCATCTAAATGTTTTATTTCTTTATTCATTTATTTATTTTTACTATTAGGTTATTATTTTATTATTATGTATATATTGTAGTAAATTATAATAATTATTATGCATTATTAGTCATGTTAACAAAAACCCAAAAAATAGAATGGTCCACTTAGTTTAAATAAGAGTCCATTTTAAAAATTAAATAAGGATCCATTTTACAATGCTAGCCCATTTGGCCTAAAATAATGGAATAAAAAAATCCAGCTGATATTTGTTTCTCCTATACGCAGCCCATCCATAGCTATTGGATCGAAGTCAGATCCAACGACTCAGATCGAGTCTGGAGAGGAACAAGTTAGCGTTCCCAGCACGCGTGTATCCCACACGCCCGCTTAGCCTCATCCCGCGCCGCGCCTTCCGCCCACACACCTGTGTTTTGGGCATTGAGAAAGCTATCGAGGAAGCTGCTTCGTCCCTTGCCGTGAGTAGCGCCAGCAACCGCAACTCGGGCTTGCTCCAGCACTGCCTGGCCATGCCGGACCACCAGCGGCCACCTACAATAGCAGCCGCCTTGCCCCAGCTCCATTCCCTTTAGCAAAAAAGGAAGAAATCGATATGAATTTGATCAAATATGGAAAAAGAATGATTGAAAATCAGCTCCAATATTTGAGCAAATTAGGCCAAGTAAAAGGGGAAAGTCAATATGTTCAAACAAGATAAAAGGGAAATAAATCAGACCAAAATCAGTGGAAAATTAGGGGAAATCAAAACCAAATCAATCAACCGATTTTAGTGGATTTTTAATTCCGAATTTTCATGTTATTTAGGCAACAAAAAGCCTATTTTTCGAAAATCAAACCCAAATCAATCAACCGATTTTGTGATTGACGCCAAAAAAAGAGAGGAAAATCCTTCCGAAAATCATCCAAAAAAACCTCTAAAAATTCTGAAAAAATCTTGAAGTGTCATTCGAGCTTGGAGCAACACTAGAATAAATTTTTAGGAGAAAAAGGCTTGTAATTTTTTCGATATCGGTATAATTTTTTATCTTTTTTACTATTTCCATTTGATCACTTAGATTTTTTAGTTTTTGTTCATATTGTTCTTAGTTATATCATGTGAATATCCTTTACTCTAATATTTATTGTTTAAATTTTGAAATAATTTCTTGTTTTTATAATAGGATTGGTTGGATCCTAAAATTCGTTTTTAAAATTTTGATTTTGTGTTATATGGGTTAATTTGAAATAAGAGAAAAAGTCATGATCTTTCTTTTGTAAAAAATTTGTTTTTGAAATAAAGGTATTTTCAAAAAAAACAGATTCAAGTTTTAAGAATAAATAAAGTTTAGGATAAATAAATTTTTTTAAATAAAAATAGGTTCATAAAGAATACATAAAAATTTTTTCAAAATCAAAAATAAAATAAAGAGATTTAAAACTTAAAATTTAAAAATAAAAAGGGAAGTTATTAAAAATGTGGATTTTGGAAAATAAAAGGTTTTGAAAGGAAAGTTTTTAAAAAGAGAATAAAAAGGTGTTAAAAATAAAAAGAAAATTTTTTAATATAAAAACAATTAAAGTTTAAAAACAAAAAAAAATCTGATAAAAGAATGTTTCTTTAAAAATTCTCAAAATAAAATTAATCCAAATTTGAATTTTGAATTTTCTTGTTTGCTTTTAGTATAGGTTGAACCTTTGGGTTTAGGATCTTTGAGCTTAGACTAAAGACTTATTTGTGGAAAAATTTTCTTAACAAAAAAATAATAAAACACGCTTAGTAAAATTTAAACTCTAAATTAGGAATAAAAGACTTAGACTCTCTTTAGAATTAATAAACTTTAATTTAGAGAAAATAAAAAAAATGTTCAACATATTAAATTTCTTTGTTTGATTGAAAAAGTGGAACTTAATTAATGCGGTGCCTTATCAAACGTGAATGACGGGTTAGCGCCAGAGGTGTTGACAGTGATTAGAGTTCATTTCCCGTGCGATATGGCCGTTAAAATATATTTATATTCATTAAACGGACAAATGAAATCGAACCTTCATGAACTTGCAAATTCCAATTTTTAAAAACATTTTTGAAATCAATGAGGTACCAAATTTTGGGCATTGTGGGGTGGTAACCCTTCCCCACGCGTAACCGACCCCCGAACCTGTCTTTCTGGTTTTCACAGATCAAAACTGTTGTTTTAATAAAACAAAATATTTTATTAAAATAATTCTGCTTTAAAGTGATCCAATCACACTATTTCAAAAAGATCTGTGGCGACTCCGAGTTTTAAAAGTTTTCCAAAATGTCGAAGCTCGAAAGGGTTGCGACACAGTAGAGTACTGTTCAGGGAAAACTAGGAAAGCATCATTAGACCTCGGGGACAATCGATTCAGCACGGCTCTAGTAGCTAGATCATTCTCTCTAGTGTAGTCGAAGAACGGTTGGAAGAACTATGTCAGGACATTAAGCAAAGCGGTCCGTAGTGAATTAGTTGTTGAGGTGCTGAATGGTGTTGTACTAGCCACATCCCCTTAGGTCGGGGTATCTCCTTTGGGAGCGTCCCTGTAGAGGCATCAATTACCAAGTCGTCTAGGTTAGTCCGAACTTGTGCCTTTTCACATAATATAGTGATCAGACACGGTAATAGTAGGGGCCATTTCTGGCCAAAAGATGTTGCTCTAATCACAATGGAGTCATAAGTCATTTTCTCAACATCAATTTGTCGATCGATCATTACGGAGTGCATGAGAAGCATCCTCTCGGCAGGGATCGTGTTCATGAAATGAATCCAATATTTAGGGTAGGGCTTCAAGTCGAGCAATTTTCACAATCTTGTGGTTGGTTGACTGCCATATCCGTGCAGTCTCCGGAATGCACAGGTCTTGTAACACTTCATCATGGGTGGCGTTGGTAGTCGTCGATGCAAAATCCTCGTGGTTGTCTTCTGCGTTATCCAGGTTAAAGAAAGCATTGATTGAGTCAGCAGAGAAGTTTACCATTTTCCCCCAGACGAATGTGGTGGTATCGTCAGTTTTGGTGATGTGGGTATAGAATTCGTGCACCCAAGAAACGTTGATCTGCCCAGGCTGCTGGAAAAACTCTTCCCATCCATGGGTTTCAATCACAGAGCGAACGTTGTCATCGAATTGGGTCATGTGTACGCCGATGAACTCCAAACCTTCTTCTAGTAGTAATTGTCGGTTCTAGAAGATATTGTAGCACGTCTCTATCTCCGGGTTGTAAAATATCAGGTGAGGTTCAACTTCTCTTCTAGCTGGTGTGGTACAACGAGAAGTTGAGGCGGAAGATTTCCGGGACGATGTGACTCTAGTAGGTTTAGGGTTGACTGGCGAGGCACTTGCACTAGCGCAGTTAGCAGCTCTTGTTTTGTCCATGTTTGAAAGAAAAGAAGAAGAGTGTCAAGGTTTTAGTAAATGTTAAGAAAGTGAGAAAAACAAAGATAAACTTTGGAGTTCTAGGGGTTATGAAGGGAAGAAAAGTTTCTGGATAGCTTGTTGAATGAGGGAAAGGTTAGTTTAATTGTATGTTATTGATGGAAGGCTTGTAACGACAAGAGAGAAAATTGTGTAAGGTAAAGTAGGGCAGAGAAGACTAGTATAATGATTATAGGGAAAAGATAGTAATTGTGATAGAACATAATTTCTCCCCTTTTTCCAAGTAATATCCCCTTCAACCAAACGCTATTTTCTTGATTTGTGGAGGGCCCCGTGAATAACCTTGTGAGATAACTGTCAAGATTATTAAAGAGAACTTAGTCCTAAAAAAGAAACGAAACTAGAATTACAGGAATTGAAATTGCAGAAAAATAAAATGCAGGAAAAATAAAATGGATAAGATGAGGATGTGCTACTTATCCCATAAGAGAAGCGCGGATTTATCACAGAAGATTGGTGCTCCGTTAAAATTTGTCAACCATTGCAACACTTCGTTATGTTTTCCTGAACATTGATTCTAGAATTGTGATGAGGGATAGTCCCATGAACTATCCGAGATGAAGAAAACATTGTCATCGTGCCATTCGGTGATCTCGATTTCATCCACAGTTCGCACAATCATAGTGAATTTCCACTGTGGTTTTATCCAGCTGTTGTAATATCCTGCGGGCAAAACCCTAAACATGCATAGAATAGGACTTATGTCCTTCAAGTCATCAATATTCCATCCAAGAGTTTCATTATGTCGAGATAGGACATTTAGCACTTTGGCCTCTTGGTTAGGTTTTAAGCAAGCAAAAATATCAACAGGCAGTGTATTATTCCCCCCTAAAAATGCATACTTTAATTGTGGGGGAAGAGGTTTAAGTTCAAGTACCGATGGATGCCTAAGCGATGGTTTGGGAGATTTGAACTCAGCATAATTCTAGGGTTCAAAAGTCATACTTGGTCTGGTAAGTACAACATTGGATTGTTCAATTTCATCCTCACCTTTTTCTTCAGCTTCTTTCATGGCCTCGTCAAAGTCAGGTTGCTCCACAGCGGTAAGCATATTGCCGCAACACATCTCATGCAAACTTTCTTCAACCAAGTCTTCCTCATTGTTTGTTCATCTTCAAAGTCATCCATGTACTTGAGTGTGTTGAAGACGTTGAATATGATATTTTGTTTGTTCATCTTCACGGTGAATTCACCTTTTTCACAGTCAATCACGACAAGCCCAATGGCTAGGAATGGTCTCCTCGGAATGATAGGAGCATTCTCATCAGCTTCGCAATCAAGGATTATAAAGTCTACTGGGAAGACAAACTTATCTACCTTTACCAGAACATCTTTAATTCTACCCTCGGGTCGGATTTGAGATCAATCGGCCAACTGAATGATCACCAGTGTGGGCTTGGCTTTTCTCATCCCTAGTCGTTTGAACATAGATTTCGACATCAAGTTAACACTTGCACCAATATCACATAAGGCACGACCAGAGTAATTGTGGCATGTGGAACATGGAATGGTGAAACTACCAGGGTCTTTCATCTTGGGTGGAAAATCACCCAACACAGCTACACACACGCCCGTAGTAGTAACAATATCAGATTCACCTACCATCCTCTTTTTTGTCATGATCTCCTTTAGAAACTTTGTGTAGATCGGCATCGGATCAATGGCCTCCAAGAATGTTACATTGATGTGCTATTGTTTGAGCATGTCCATAAACCTCTGGTACTGAACATCTTGCTTCTGAGCTTTCAATCCCTTTATTTAGGATTTCAACGACTAAAAGGGGGGTTTTAAACAGATAATAGAGTTGTTAGAGTTCACGCAGACACGTATTACCTTAGCTTCCATATTATTAACTTCTAGGCATCGAGAGAGTCAGAAGTTCATTAGAAAATATTGTCGAGTAGATAAAGATCTTAACCCCATTTTTCACTTTTGAATAACCTAACTCTCTCGATATTAAGCCACATATCAATAGTTAAAAGGCCTCTTTCGATATCTCTTACAATAACTACACATGAAGAACAATGAACATAATAGATAAAGGAAAAACAACTATAACATTATAATAAAGAAATCAAAACATAAAATCCAGGAAGCAATAATCCCAGCTAAATTATTTAGCTCATGTCTGAGCCTAAAACATCCAAAACAAAAATATTAAGTACTAGCAGTTTATCAAGCAAGGAAAAGAAAAGAGTCAAGCGTCCTCGACAAACTCTCTCTGAGTCGTCCAACTGTGCTTCAGGTCTCCCACTCTATCGACCTCTCTCGATGGCTTCTATCGTGAGGAGATTTCTCTAGCTTCTATTCTGATGGTTCTCCGCAAGCTTTAGACTAGGATTTTTGTCTATAATCGCGCCCTTCTTAAAGCAGCATCCAAGTCTCTCTTATATAGGCGGTGAAACTAGGGTTTAAGAACCTTAAAGTGCGCACGGCTTCATTAAAGAAGGTCATTGATTTCCCACTCTTTATTATTACGTATATGGGAGAAAGTCCACGTGCGCAAAAGTAGGTTCATCTTCAACTCTTTATGCTTCGTCAGCTCTAGCCATGAGTTCTGATACTCTTCCGCTCAAGCACTCCTCCAGCATTCACCATCATCCTACACATACACCACAAAGCACCACCTTTCCCGTAAAAAGCACCAATATATATGACATTAAAGCACAAACTCCCATCTGCATGCAATATAGACACAAACTAACCTAAATGCAAACTATATGAGCTTAAAACACGCAAAAGAAAAGTAAAAAGGGCATACAAAATAAGTCATTTATGCACTCGTCAGTGATTACAAGGTAGTATCTGTTCATACATATTCTTAATCCTTTAACAATGCACATACACCTTGTAAACAAAACGATTTGAACTTGTGTCTCCTAAGATGAACATCATCTGCATTTCTACTATAACACTTGCTAGGTTCTATTATTTATAACAAATAACTTTGAAAAAACATGATATGATTACATATCTAATATTTAAAAATTAACAATTTTTTGTTGGGTTATTTTCTGGCATAATGTCAAATAATACCCCTAACGTTTGATTGAATTGTCATTTTGGCTATTATTCTTTTTTGAAGAAATTTAGCCCTTAACGTTTCATTTTAGGTCAAAATGGCCCCTTTGTAGATGAAAATTGTTAGTCAAACAACGATAAATGGCTTGAAACGACGTGGAAAATCTACATGGCTGTAACCCCCTCGACCCGGTCTAGTCGCAAGATCGAATCAGGAGAGTTACACGGGGATAACCGGAGAGAAACCTGAGGATTTCCCACCGATTAAAAACCCAAGGTATATTTTTTTTATCTTTTCTAAAGACTTTATTATTATCCTATATGTTCATGAAAGCAGCGGTTAAAACCTCACCTCAATCGGACATCGATTCGAAGTCCAATTGACCCTTTTAGCAATTGGGGACTAAAATGTAAAAATAGATAAAATAGGGAATTTTAAGAAATTAAAGTTACCAACATGCAATTAGTTAGGTTTCATGCTCTCATGGTAAATTTCAGCTCTAAAAGATCATTCAAACTCACCCAAATGCATGTTAAACAATCAAGGACCAAAACATAACTTTTCAAACTAATTTTCAACTTTACCAAAAAAGGTTTCGAAACCTTCTCAAAGGTTTTGAAACTTTTCTACAGATTTCCAGAAAATTCAACAAGTTTCGAAACCTTAAGGCTGGTTTCGAAACCTATTCAACTAGTTTCGAAACTTACCTACATATTTGCAGAAAATTCACATTCAAGACACTTTAGAACCTTCCTAAACATAACCGAAACTAACCCTGAACTCTAAGAAACTTCAAACATAACCACAACATGATTAAAGATCAAACTTCATCTACATAACACATAAACATCATCAAAACATAGCAATCATGCGTTTAAAGGAATCTAGAGGCAAACCACCCTAATACAAGCATCAAAAATGCATACTTACACGTATTGGGTACATGGCCAAAAGGCTAAAGGAAACATTTCAACATAAGACATAGAACCTTCCACATAACACGGTTTCAACATTTAAAACACGTTAGCAACAAAAACAACCACACGGGAGTTTAGAAACCAACTCCCCAACACAAAAGTCTAGCATTCCCATTGCCTAAGTATTATTACAACCATAAAACCGTACTTGTGCTAGGAAATGAACTCTAGGGTTCTTCCTTTGTCCCACTTACCTCTCGAAGCCACTAACGATCTGCATTGATGGAAAGAAGAGCGTAAGCTTGAGAGCTTAGTGAGCGGAGTTCCAAATCACAACAACAATAATGTAGTTTCAAAACATATATCTATTTTAAAGACAAAACCATTTGGAGTGGAAAATACTAAATCGAAAACATAAGAACGAGTTCATGGTGTGCACATGCACAACCATTCCTGGTGGGACTACACATCACTGTTCATAAACAACTAGCATATTTTCGGTGGGACTACACATCACCATACTCATCTACTAGTCAACATCCGGTGGGACTACACATCACTGTTTTCAACAACACTCTTCCCATAACCATCACGTGAGGCTTTGACAACAACAACAACAACAACATAATAATAACATTCAAAAGGACGTAAAAGCAAATAGTATTTCATCCAACAACATATATAACCACATGCACCAACACTTAAAAAAACAAGGCGATGTTAGTTAAACTTACACTTGAGTTTAGGTCGGCCCCTAAAGCTCAACCTAAACCTCAAGAAAACCTCTTTGAAACATTTCAAAGCTTTAAAACATTACCACTCACCAGCACAACCTGAACGATAGCCGAAACACCAATTTCAAGCCTTCGCAACACCGGGTATCGTGCCCGAAGTACCCAAATCCGTTTCTGCTGCTTCTAACAATCCAAAACAGAGAAATATTACCCTTTTAAACATACATGCCCACTGAAATTCGCAAACACAATATTCAACAACATTCGATCATCGATTCGTAGCTGAAGTTATCCGAAAATATCACCACATCAACTCTAACCAAAACCCAGCAATATAATCATCCAAAACACATATATTTACACCAAAAACATCATTCCAAAGCTACAAAACCATCAAGGGTCGTTTCAACCCAAAACCAAGCAAAAAACTCTAGTTTTTCCACCTTTAAAATTACGCACTTACCTAGTTTCGAGATTTTATGATTGAACCAGCAATTCTATATCATTTAACACACAAAACATTGCTTTTAACCAACCCAAAACACAACAACATCAATCCACACAAAAATCCCCCAAAAACCCATTATTTTCAAACAATGAACTTTGAGGAAAAATTATTGGGTTTTGAAGAGAATCCAACCAAAAAGAGTTCAATGAAGGAAAAACAAAGCAAATGAGAGATTACCTTCAAAAATCTTCAATGGAGAAGATTTTTGGTTGAAGAGAAAGTGAGAAATCTAGTTTTAGGGAAAATAACGTGATTTTCTTTCAAAGGATGACAACTTTTAATTGAAAACCCCTTTTAAAAGAATTTACCTCTTTACCCCTTTTAAAATATTTTCATCTCAATACATACCTCTTTTTGTTAAAATAAATAGACCTGAAACTAGTCTAACCCGGCCAACGGATTCGGTTCGACCCTCAACCTGATCTGGTAACTTTCGGTCCTAAACTTTGGGCATTACAACTCTCCCCCACTTAAGAAATTTTGTCCTCGAAATTTACCTGATGAGAAGAGATACGGAAATTATCTCTTCATGACATCCTTCCTCTCCCAAGTAGCTTTCTTCCAGACCCTAATGTCTCCATAAAACGTTGACTAACTCAATGGTCCTTCCACGCAAAACTTTAATATCCATAGCAAGAATCTCAAATGGTTCTTCATCATATGACAAATCCGGATTCAATTCAATCTTTTCCACTGCATAACATGAGATAGATCGGATATATACTTTCGAAGCATCGAAACATGGAACACATCATGAATCTTCTCAAGCTCGAATGGCAATCTCAACCTATATGCTACAGGACCAATCCTCTCAACTACCTCGTATGGACCAATGAATCTCGGACTTAACTTCCCCTTTTTACCAAAACTTATTACCTTCCTCCACGGGGAGACCTTCAAGAACACTTTGTCGCCAATAGCATACTCAATCTCTCTTCTCTTCAAATTTGCGTACGATTTCTGTCTGTCTGAAGCTGCCTTCAAGCGATCACAAATTAGTTTTACCTTCTCGGTGGTGCCCTTAAGCAAGTCTAACATAGAGACAAGCTTCTTCTCAGCTTCGGCCCAACAAACAAGTGTTCTACATCTCCTACCATATAGAGCTTCATACGGTGTCATCTGAATACTAGCCCGATAATTACTATTGTACGCAAACTCTACTAGCGGTAGATGTTTTTCCCGTGAACCTTGAAAGTCGATGATGCAACACCTCAACATGTCCTCTAACACTTGAATAACTCTCTTTGACTGACCATCTGACTGTGGGTGATACGAAGTACTGAAGTTCAACCAAGTCCCCAAGGCTTAATGCAAACACTCCCAAAATCTAGCTTTAAATCTCGGATCTCTGTCTAACATAATAGACTTCGGTACACAGTCAGCCTCACAATCTCATTGATATACAACTCGGTCAACCTGTCTAAGGTGTAGGTAGTATGAACAAGTATGAAATGGGCACACTTAGTGAATTTGTCAACTATCACCCATACTGAGTTCTTCTTCGAAGGAGTCAAAGACAACCCTGACACAAAATTCATCATAATTCATTCCCACTTCCATTCTAGAATATTCAACGGCTGTAACAGACCATAAGGAAATTGATGCTCGGCTTTGACACGCTAGCAAACCATACATTTACTCACATACTCGGCCACATCTTTCTTTAACCCAATCCAGAAGTACTCATCTTTCAACCCACGGTACATCTTTGTACTACCCTGTTGCATAGCAAAAGGACTGTTATGAGCTTCATTCAAAATAGTATGTCTCAACTCGGCATCTTCTGAGACAACAACTCTATTCTTGAAACATAAGATCCCATTCTCACTAAAGTAGAAATTTGTGGGTTTACCCTCTGCTATATCTTGCACGTGAGGTGCCAAAGACCTGTCTTACAACTATTTCTCTCGAATCAACTGAACTAACGAAGGTTTAACTTGTAGCTCGACAATCAAACCGCCATTATGTGACACACTCAATCTCGCAAACATAGCTCGCAACTCAACTGCCACTTTCCTACTCAAAGCATTGGCCACTACATTTGCTTTACCCGGATGGTACTCTATTGTGAGGTCATAGTCTTTAAGAAGCTCTAACCATCTACGATGTCTGAGATTCAACTCTCTCTAAGTCATCAAATATTTCAAACTCTTGTGGTCGGTGTAGACTGTGCATTTCTCACCATAAAGGTAGTGTCTCTAAACCTTCAAAGCAAAAAACACAATCACTAACTTTATGTCATGGGTGGGGTAATTCTTCTCATGAACCTTCAGTTGTCTTGAAGCATAAGCTACAACTCTTCCTCCTTGCATAAGCACACAACCTAAACCTACATATGATGCATCACTGAAGATCACGGACTCTTTCCCTGGTTCAGGTTGAATCAAAATAGGAGCTTCTGTCAATGCTTTCTTCAACTTTTCAAACGCTTGTTGCCTTGCATCTGTCCACTCATGCGGAACATTTTTATAACAATTTAGTCAAGGTGCAGCAATCTTCAAGAATCCCTCAACAAACCTTTCTATAATACTCGGCCATACCTAGAAAACTACGGATTTCGGTCACTGACTTCGGTTGTTTCCAACTCACTATTGCTTCTATCTTCTTGGGATCCACACTAATCCCATCGGCTGAGATCACATGACCTAGAAAGACTACTTCCCTAATCCAAAACTCACATTTACTCAACTTGGCGTACAACTGATTCTCAAGCAAGGTCTAAAGTACTGATCGCAAATGCTTATCATGTTCTTCCTCGGTCCTGGAGTACACTAAAATGTCATCTATGAACACTACTACAAATCTATCCAAATACTCATGAAACACTCTGTTCATCATGTCCATAAATGCAGCTGGGGCATTAGTCAAACCGAATGGCATTACCAAGAACTCGTAGTGCCCATATCGTGTACGGAAAGCTATCTTCGGTATGTCCACATCTTTTACCTTCAACTGATAATAGCCAGATCTCAAATCAATCTTGTACGGAAAGATGTCTTCGGTATGTCCACATCTTTTACCTTCAACTGATAATAGACGGATCTCAAATCAATCTTCAAAAATACTGTAGCACCTTTCAATTGATCAAGCAAATTGTTGATCCGTGGCAAAGGATACTTGTTATTTACTGTTACCTTGTTCAACTGCCTATAATCTATGCACATCCTCATACTACCATTTTTTTTCTTCACAAACAAGACCGGAGCACCCCATAGAGAAATACTAGGCATAATGAAACATCTATCTGACAGTTCCTGAAGTTGTATGTTCAACTCTTTCAACTCTTTAGGTGTCATTCTATACGGAGCAATGGATACGGAAGCAGAATCTGAATACGTCTCAATAGCAAACTCAACATCCCTATCTGGAGGCAAACCTGGCAACTCTTCTGGAAAGACACTCGGAAAGTCACAAATTGTTCTGATGTCTTGCGGTCTAACTTCACTCATGTTCAGATTCATCACATAGGCCAAATATGCTTGACAACCCAAATGCATGTGTTGCGTGTAAAATAGTCTATCGCAATGGTAGTGCAAGTATACACGACGCAAGTAGTAAAGTGATACTAAGTATCGGATATCGTCTCCACAGGGATTGGGCTAATAGCTTCACCTTAATTCACTGCACGAAAGTAAAGAAAATAATTGAGAGAATTGTCACGAGAATAATAAAGTAAACGTAAATAAAAGAGTAGAAATATCAAGATAGAGAGAATGGGCTGGTATTGAATTGCTCAGTAGTGCATGTATTGCAATGCTTAGGAACTCCAGTTCTGTCGTTGCGCCCGTCGCGGCAGCACCTGTCGCGGCAGCAGTCCGTTGGTCGTCGCGGCAGCAAACACACCAACTCAGTACTTCAAGTTTGGCAAGAATCCCATATCTGCCTTGGCCTATCCCTAGGTCCAAGTCTGTCGATGATCACGTCTTTGATGATACCTCCCGGCGTGAATCAAAGGATGAACACCGATGTGTATGAATTCTTCTTTAGCCACTTAACCTCGCCCTATCCCTAGGCACGAGATAGTTCAACTATAAACTAGAGAAATTGCTCTTATTTCTTTCGTATACTTAACTCTCCCGATGCTAAGTAAATAGATAACCTCACAATGCTCTCCCGATGCTCTTGCAAGATATTAATAACCAAAATAAGAGAACTTGAAGTTTATTTTATTGAACTTGGAAAATCCTAAAACAAAACAACCCTTGCAACTACTTTACAAATCAACCCGTGGCCCTAGGGGGAATTTAGAACATGTCGACGGCGGGTAAACGGCTAGGGGTTTTTGGTTGTCGGTTATGGGGTAATCGGCTATGGGATATGAGATATGCCCTAGGTTAAAATATATGCCCTTATATAAGCTTTGGGCTCAAGTTATCTAAGTTAACAAGGATTACAACTTTAATTAAAAGTATGATTCTAATAAAGACTTAATCTTCATGGATCCTACTTTTCAGCCGTCCTCCTTGTTTCTTGGGATTTTCTCTCCTTGAGCTTTGGGCTTGACATATCTTTTGATCCGGGGCTTGGAAAAATATTTGGTTTTCACACGACAGACGAGCAGAATTTTCTCTATCTATCGAGGTCCACTTTGCTTTTCCTCCACTAACTTGCTGTCGTCCTCTGCTGTCACGGCAGCACCATGGCAGCATCGTCCTCTTTGTCTGCTTGTTCAGTTCATCTCTTCTGCTTCTCTGCCCTGCGCCCGCCTTCTCCGTCTACTATGGCAGCAACCTGCAAAATCAGCCATCTTTTAGTAGAATCTGTGCCTTTAATATATTTGTGATGTTTTGCTGTAAACTAACCTAAATGCAATGAAATGATACTTGAATGCAGCAGAAATATGGGTTAAAAAGGGTGTAAATAATAGAACTTTTACACACTCAACACACCCCCAAACTCAAGTTTTTGCTTCCCTCAAGCAATTAAGACCTAAAAGAAAAAATGAATATTTTTGCGTTGGCTTTCAAACAGTGAACCTTCCCTTACCTGTCGTTCATTCTCTGTGACGGCAGCAACCTGTCGGATAGATTAGGATCTGTCCGGAATCTCACTATAGTCCTCGTGCAGTGTGTGCATGCTTGTGAACAGTTATATGCTAAGACTCTCTTAGTTTCACTAGAATATTCAACTCCTTAACTCGAATTTTTATGCCAAAGTTTATTTTTGAAGACACATTTTCATGCTTCTTTTGTTTTGACTTGATTCTTCTATTTTTCAAGCTAAGTTTCACTAGAGCCAGTTTTAGGCACCTCTAGTTAGCTTCCTAGAGCCGGTTTCGGGCACCTCTAGGTTTTTGAGTCTCTTTTGCTAAACTTCTTTCCTAGAGCCAGTGTTAGGCAGCTCTAGGGGCTATTCAAGTACTAAGCTTCCTATTCTAGTTTGGCTAAAAGAAATCTAAGCAGTATAACAGTCACAATGGTGTTTAAGTTTTTAGAACTATAGAAAGGCTCTAAACTTTTCCTTAAACTGTTCTAAAGATGCTGCCACGACAGAGCTGTCACGACAGGTGAGTTCAATACACAGTTTTAAGCCAAAATTTTCAGTCTTTTCTGATTTTTTTAAGAGAACTTAATAAAAGACACAACAATTAATTAAAGAGATGTACTTAGACTCCATTAAAATGGAGGGTTTCCACCCCCAAACTCGAGGGTTGCATTGCCCTCAATGCAAATGACAAAGATAAAAAAATGACAGCAGTACATCACAAAATATAGATAAGGCAACAGCAATAAGAAGAAAAATAAAAGACTTAAATTTTAAACATTGTCTTCATTGCTGTTGCTGAGGCGGATTTGGCGGCAGATTCTGGGCTGTGGGGCAGGCTGGGCTGGTTGCTCAACGACCTGGATGTCAGAGCTGTTGCCGCTGTCCCAAGTGCTGCTGCTGCTGCTGGTGGTGCTGGCCTTTGGCATAAGCTTTCTGTTGGCCATCTTTTTCTGCCTCTTGACAGGCGTGAATTCCTTCTCCAGGTTCCTCCGAATAGGGGGTTCTGCCTCGCTTTCTGCCCAGACAGAGGAAGAAGAAAAGCCAGCTACGAAGGCAGCAATGTCATCCGAGGGCGGTCTCTTTGTTCCTCGGGCGGATGTGTCGGCCTGAGAGCTGCCGGCTGCCGTCGGGGCAGGTGATGGGGTGGAAGCAGCAGATTGTGTTGGGCTCCTCTAAGGATTCTTCTGGGGCGGCATTAGGGTTGATAGAAGAGAGGGGGTTGCTACTGTCAGCTCCATGAGGCTGATTATATTCTTGTTTGTCCAGCCCCGTCCCTTCACTAGTCGATCGGTCGTGGCTTCTGGTACGGCAGAGCAGCGGCAGAGAGATGTAATCATGAAGGGCAGGCAGAGGAGGGTGGTTGATCTGTGGGTGCAATCCAAGATACTCTCCCTCATGTAGCGTCCCACATTTATGGGTCGTTTGTTCATGATGGAATGGATTAGGGCTAGCCTCTACTGGTCCACTGTCGTGTGATGGGAGGACGGCAGAATCCGCTTCTTAATGAAAGCGTTCCATAATTTGGCTTCTGGCAGCAGCTGCCCTCTTCTTACGGTATGGGGATTTTTCTTGCTCGTGTTCCATTCAGTTCCTTCTTCTGTCACTTCTGCCATGACAGCATCGAAGGCAGTGTTGTCTAGGGTGTCCAAGAATTGCTGGTGAGCATCGTCGTTGGGGCCGAAGTAGAGGCCATAAAAATTGTTGATACGTTCTTCGGTGAATGGCACTTCTGTCCCTCGGACAGTCACTGTTGTTGCCGACCTTCTGCCGATGGCAGCATAGAATTCCCTCACCAGCGTTTCATTCATTTCTGTTGGTTGCTCTGCAAATTGTTCCCACAGCAGAGCCTTTATCGCCCTTGCGATGAACGGCTTGAGGCCCATATTGACGGCTTTTCGAGTGTAGATAAAGCCTCGTTCTTCCCAGAGGTCTTTAGTTGCGAAGGACTGCGGGGTGGGTGCTGCCAGTGAGGAGGTTGAAGCAGCACTGCGGCGGGTTCTTCTGGAAGACATGTTAGTTGCAAGGGTTGTGTGAAAGTAAAGAAAACAAAGAAAAGCTAAAGGGGAGAGCAAGTAAGAATAAGTAGAAGTGAGTAAAATGAAAATGAAACGGGGTTTTATAGAGGAAGAGTTGATGCCCGTTGAAGATGTAACGGCAGGCGTGAATAACGGGGTGACTGTTGAGCTTTAGCGTGTCTGACGCGTCTGACACACATTTATGCGTCTGTCACACGTTTCTGCGTCTGCCGTGACAGTCTGATGACAGCCTGTCATATCCGTGTCTGCAGCAGCAGCTGGAACGACAGGCTTCAATATTGGGCTTTATTGGGCTGATGGATGGATGGTGGGCTTGGGTCACTTCTCCTATTCTTTTTGCCTCCTTTATTTCCTAAAAGCAGTAAACATAAAAAAAAATTATTCGACTAAAATAAACCTTATTTCCTAATAAATAATAAAAATAAATAAAAATAAAATTTAGGTTAAAATAGGGATGCCTTGTGGGGCATCTCCTAAGGTAACCACTTCCTGTATTCATGGGGCTTCAGTCCCCTGATAATGCTTGAGGCGTTGTCCGTTGACTTTGAATTGGTGCCTGTCTTTTAATGATCGGATTGTGATGGCACCAAGGGGAAAAACTTGTACGACTTGGAATGGGCCAGACCATCTAGATTTTAGCTTCCCTGGGAAGAGTTTCAGTCTAGAATTGAACAACAACACAAGCTGCCCTGGGCAGAACTGTCGTGGCAGCAACTTCCTGTCGTGCCACTTCTTAGTTTCTCCTTGTAAATTCTTGCATTGTCGTAGGCCATGGTCCTAATTTCTTCGATCTCGTTCAAATCTAACATCCTTTTCTGGCCTGCCTTGTCCAAGTCCAAATTTACTGCCTTGATTGCCCAATATGCTCTGTGCTCTATCTCGACAGGCAGATGACAAGTTTTCCCATAAATCAATCGGTATGGAGACATGCCTAATGGAGTCTTAAAAGCTGTCCTATATGCCCATAATGCATCATTAAGGAGTAAAGACCAATCTTTCCTAGTTGGCTTAACCATCTTTTCAAGAATGTTCTTAACTTCCCTATTAGATATTTCAGCTTGTCCATTGGTCTGTGGGTGGTATGATGTCGCGATCCGATGCTTGACACCATATTTCTTCAAGGCGGCAGCAATTACCCTATTATCAAAATGTCTCCCTTCATCACTGATAATCGCCTTAGGGATGCCAAACCTCGAAAAAATGTTTTTGTGTAGAAATTTTTGGACTGTCTTGGCATCATTCTTTTGAGTGGCGATAGCTTCAACCCACTTAGAGACATAATCCACTGCTAGGAGGATGTATAGATTTCCACATGAAGATGGAAAAGGTCCCATAAAATCTATCCCCCAAACGTCGAAGATTTCGACTTCTAGAATGTTCTGCAGTGGCATCTCGTTTCTCCTCGAGATGTTACCTATCCGCTGGCACCTGTCACAGTTCTTGTAGAAGTCTTGTGCATCTTTATACAGTGTTGGCCAGTAGAACCCTGACTGCAGCACCTTAGCAGCAGTTTTGTTGCCTCCTAAGTGTCCTCCATATTGTGAAGCATGGCAGTGATGGAGAATGTCTTCTTGCTCTTCTTGTGGTACACACCTCCTTATAACTTGATCTGCACATAGTTTGAAAAGAAGAGGTTCGTCCCAATAATAATGCTTAACATCATTTTGGAACCTTTTCCTGGCTTGATAATTAAGATCAGAAGGAAGTATTCCGCTAACTATGAAATTAACGAAATTAGCATACCAGGGGAGTTCAGAAGACTTACCTGCCGCCATGGCTGTTGCGGCAGCGATTGCGGCAGCAAAGAGCTGCTCATCGGGGAAAGTTTCCAGTATGTTAGTCTCATCTATTGGCAGACTCTGTCCCTTCTCCAACCTTGACAAGTGGTCTGCCACCTGATTTTCTATCCCTTTTTTTGTCCTTGATTTCAAGGTCAAATTCTTGCAATAGCAGGATCCACCGTATCAATCGAGGCTTGGCATCCTTTTTCGCGAACAGATACTTCAGGGCAGAATGGTCTGTGTGCACTATTACCTTCGTTCCAAGTATGTAGGAACGAAACTTGTCGATGGAGAACACCACAGCTAATAGCTCCTTTTCTGTGGTGGTGTAGTTCACTTGGGCGTCATTCAGTGTCTTGCTGGCATAATATATGACATGAAATAGCTTATCTCTGCGCTGCCCAAGTGCTGCCCCGACAGCATAGTCACTAGCGTCACACATAATCTCAAATGGCTGTGTCTAGTCTGGTGGTTGTACTATTGGGGCTGTGACCAGTTTTTCCTTCAGAACCTTGAATGCTTCAGTACATTCATCATTAAAGTCAAAGGGTCGGTTCTGCTCCAAAAGATGGCATAGGGGCTTGGTGATTTTTGAGAAATTTGCAATGAATCTCCGATAAAAACCAGCATGCCCTAAAAACTTCTAATACCCTTGACTGTGGTCGGTGGCGGCAGCTTCTCGATCACTTCTATTTTGGCCCTGTCGACTTCTATCCCACGGCAGCTAATCTTATGGCCAAAGACTATCCCTTCATCCACCATAAAGTGGCATTTTTCCCAGTTCAAAACGAGATTTGCTTTTTCACATCTTTCGAGTACCTTTTGTAGATTGCCAAGGCAGCTCTCAAAATCGTCTCCAAAGACAGAAAAATCATCCATAAAAATCTCAAGGAAGTCCTCTACCATATCGGAGAATATGGCCATCATGCACCTTTGGAAGGTGGCGGGTGCATTACATAATCCAAACGGCATTCTCCTAAAAGCGTATGTTCCGTAGGGGCATGTAAAAGTCGTCTTTTCTTGATCCTCCGGTGCGATAGCAATTTGATTATAACCTCAGTAACCATCAAGAAGACAATAGTAAGGTTTACCCGCTAATCTATCAAGTATTTGATCAATAAAGGGTAAAGAAAAGTGGTCCTTTCGGGTAGCTTTGTTAAGCTTCCGATAGTCCATACAAACCCTCCAACCGGTCACAGTCCTGGTTGGGATTAACTCATTGTTTTCGTTGGTCACCACGGTCATTCCTCCTTTCTTGGGAACGCATTGCACCGGGCTTACCCATTTGCTTTCAGAGATGGCGTAAATAATACCAGCATCTAACCATTTGATTATCTCTTTACGCACCACCTCTTCCATCGCATGGTTTAGCCGCCTTTGGGCATCTATAGTCGGCTTATGATCTTCCTCTAATAGGATTTTGTGCATGCATAACGCCGGACTAATGCCTTGAATGTCTGCTATCGTCCATCCAATTGCCTTTTTGTGCTGCCTTAGCATGTCGATTAGCTGTCGTTCCTGTTCCTGCGGCAGCTTAGAAGAGATGATTACGGGCAACGTATCATTTGAACCAAGAAAAGCATATTTTAGCTGCCCTGGCAGGGGCTTCAGTTCTAAGGCAGGTGGTTCAACAGTAGATGGCTTTTGGATTAAATGGTTATCCGAAGTATAATTCAAAGGTTCGAATAACTTACCTGGACGATTACCTAGCCAGTGTACCTCCTCCTGATCTTCAGTAACAGATGTATCGGATTCAGAGGAGTTGCTGTCGTGATAGTCCTGTAGGTGGCTGCCGCGGCAGTGACCAAATTTAATATCGCGACAGCCTAACCTGATGCAGGGTTGATCAAGGGTAACGTCAGTGATAGCCTTGCATTCCTCGTCCACATCAGCATGTTTCATCGCTTGGAGAACATTCAACTTGATCTCTTGATCGTTCACTCGCATGGTGAGTTCTCCTTTCTCCACATCAATCAGTGATCTTCCCGTTGCTAAGAAGGGTCGCCCAAGGATGACTGGTGCGTTTTCGTCTGCCTCACAATCTAGAACAAGAAAGTCAGCAGGAAAAATAAATTTATCCACTCTTACCAGAATATCTTCAATTTTTCCTTCTGGATGAACGTAAGAGCGGTCTGCCAGCTGCAGAGTTACTGTCGTGGGTCGCGCCTTTCCAATACCTAATTTCTGAAAAATAGACTTTGGCATTAAATTAACACTAGCACCAAGATCACAAAGTGCCTTACCCACGAATTTATTTCCGATTACGCAAGGTATGATGAAGCTCCCCGGATCATTCTTTTTCTGGGGTGGCTGCCGATGAAGAATACTCATGCAACC
Source organism: Hibiscus tridactylites (assembly GCA_958450335.1). Taxonomy (NCBI): domain Eukaryota; kingdom Viridiplantae; phylum Streptophyta; class Magnoliopsida; order Malvales; family Malvaceae; genus Hibiscus; species Hibiscus tridactylites. Next base: position 65,170,301 of record OY288281.1, on the reverse strand, counting down.
TTCTGTCATCTTTACCGTTTCAAACTCCCCAAGTTTAGATTTCTTTGACATAACATCCTTGAGAAATTTAGCATAATCGGGCATCTCCCTAACGGCATCTAACAGCGGGATATTAATATGAACCTGCTTAAAAATATCATAAATCTTTTTAAGTTGAGATTCTTGCTTAGCTTGTTGTATCCGTTGAGGAAAAGGAGGTGGGGGACGATAATTAGCAATACGTCCTTCCCACTGCATACGAATCTGAGGAGGTTTAGGTTCATCAGTTTTCTCCTCTGTCGCTTCTGCTGTCGTGACAGGCTCATCGGCAGCAGTCTGTTTATCACCTGTCAGGGCAGCTTCCTTGGCAGGTTTATCCAAGGCAGGTTCCTTTACTGTTTCAGCCTCTTTTTCCGGCCCTGGTAGTTTCTTCCCACTCCTAGTAGTAATAGCCTTACATTGCTCATGTGTGGGTTGCCTAGCATTTTTAGTATTGCTAGGGAATCCTCCAGTCTGCCTCGGGTTAATATGTTGGGAAACCTGACCCATTTTTGTCTCCAGAGATTTCAAAGTAGCTTCATGATTCGTCATCCTCATCTCTGTTTTATCCATGAAATTTTCTGTCTTCTTGACAAACTGATTCATATTCTCTATATAAGTACCTGTCTGAGACATAAAAGTGGCCAGAGTCTGTTCTAGTATACTGCTCGTGGCAGCTGGTTGCTGCTGTTGCTGCTGCGGCGGCAGTTGCTGTCGTGTCAGCAATCTAGGCCCTCCCTGATTCTGATTGTGTGCTTGAGGATTCAGGGCATTATTAGGATTACTCCAGGAAAACTTGGGATCCTTCCTCCAATTGGGATTATAATTGTTGGAATTATAATTCGACTTGTAATTTCCAACATATTTTCCCTCTTCTAGCTGTATCGGGCAATCATCCCGACTATGATTTCCCTCACAGATGTCGCATACCTCCTCAACAGCAAATCCATGTTGTCCATCATCATTCAATAACCTTTTCATTGCTTTAGTAAGGAATGCTACCTGTGATTTCATTGTGCTGTCGGCTTCATAATCCTTGACAGCAAGTACCCGTTTACCCCCTCTTCTTGCTGTCGAGAACTGCTCCTCATTCTTGGCCAGATTTTTCAAAACTTGCAATGCCTCGTCCGGATCTTTATCCAATAATAGTCCATTTGCTGCTGAATCAATTCGAATACGAGTTTGTAAGTTGGCAGCATTATAAAATTTTGTTACCTGATTCCAGACGGGGAATCCATGCATCGGGCAGTTCCGTAGAAGAGTAGTAAATCTGTCCCAGGCCTCGTGCATCGGCTCGTCATCTTCCTGTTGAAAAGTAGCAATTTCATTACGTAATCGCTCAGATAAATGCGAAGGATTAAAACGAGATAAAAATTCACGAGATAAATCCGCCCAAGTTCTGATTGAACCCGGCGTAAGTTTATTCCACCAAGTTTTAGCCCTGTCCCTCAATGAATGGGGAAATAACCGAAGCCTCAATATCTCCGGATTAACTCCTGGCAATCTAAACGAACCACAGATTTCCTGGAACGTTTTGAGATGCTCCCTAGCATCCTCAGTAACAGCACCACTAAACTGCCCGGCATTGTTGATCATACTAAACATGACAGGTTTCAGCTCAAAGTTGTCAACATCAATGTCCGGCAGCGTGGTCTCCAACTCTACATGATCGTTCAACATGTAGTCACGGCAGGACCGTCGTCCGGCGGCGGCAGGGTTATCGGCAGGCGGTATAACATCGCCAGCAGGTGGGTCGTCGGCCATCTTCTCTAGCTGTTCTTCAAGGTATTCGTTCCTGGCTAAAAGGTGACGAATTTGTTTCTTGAGATTGAATGAACGTTCAACATCCGGATCTAATGGATACTCAGGATCTTCACCTCTTTTAGATCTGCGCATAAACAAGAAAACCTTGTGAAAAGCAAGAGTTGAATGCACCAATGAAAAACAGAGAAATAAAAAGAAAAACAAAAATAAAAGCAAAAACGAAAAGTGCAATAAAAGGAAGGTAGAGTTATGTTGCCAATCCCCGGCAACGGCGCCAAAAACTTGTTGCGTGTAAAATAGTCTATCGCAATGGTAGTGCAAGTATACACGACGCAAGTAGTAAAGTGATACTAAGTATCGGATATCGTCTCCACAGGGATTGGGCTAATAGCTTCACCTTAATTCACTGCACGAAAGTAAAGAAAATAATTGAGAGAATTGTCACGAGAATAATAAAGTAAACGTAAATAAAAGAGTAGAAATATCAAGATAGAGAGAATGGGCTGGTATTGAATTGCTCAGTAGTGCAGGTATTGCAATGCTTAGGAACTCCAGTTCTGTCGTTGCGCCCGTCGCGGCAGCACCTGTCGCGTCAGCAGTCCGTTGATCGTCGCGGCAGCAAACACACCAACTCAGTACTTCAAGTTTGGCAAGAATCCCATATCTGCCTTGGCCTATCCCTAGGTCCAAGTCTGTCGATGATCACGTCTTTGATGATACCTCCCGGCGTGAATCGAAGGATGAACACCGATGTGTATGAATTCTTCTTTAGCCACTTAACCTCGCCCTATCCCTAGGCACGAGATAGTTCAACTATAAACTAGAGAACTTGCTCTTATTTCTTTCGTATACTTAACTCTCCCGATGCTAAGTAAATAGATAACCTCACAATGCTCTCCCGATGCTCTTGCAAGATATTAATAACCAAAATAAGAGAACTTGAAGTTTATTTTATTGAACTTGGAAAATCCTAAAACAAAACAACCCTTGCAACTACTTTACAAATCAACCCGTGGCCCTAGGGGGAATTTAGAACATGTCGACGGCGGGTAAACGGCTAGGGGTTTTTGGTTGTCGGTTATGGGGTAATCGGCTATGGGATATGAGATATGCCCTAGGTTAAAATATATGCTCTTATATATGCTTTGGGCTCAAGTTATCTAAGTTAACAAGGATTACAACTTTAATTAAAAGTATGATTCTAATAAAGACTTAATCTTCAAGGATCCTACTTTTCAGTCGTCCTCCTTGTTTCTTGGGATTTTCTCTCCTTGAGCTTTGGGCTTGACATATCTTTTGATCTGTGGCTTGGAAAAATATTTGGTTTTCACACGACAGACGAGCAGAATTTTCTCTATCTATCGAGGTCCACTTTGCTTTTCCTCCACTAACTTGCTGCCGTCCTCTGCTGTCACGGAAGCACCATGGCAGCATCGTCCTCTTTGTCTGCTTGTTCAGTTCATCTCTTATGCTTCTCTGCCCTGCGCTCACCTTCTCCGTCTACTATGGCAGCAACCTGCAAAATCAGCCATCTTTTAGTAGAATCTATGCCTTTAATATATTTGTGATGTTTTGCTGTAAACTAACCTAAATGCAATGAAATGATACTTGAATGCAGCAGAAATATGGGTTAAAAAGGGTGTAAATAATATAACTTTTACACACTCAACAGCATGAATCTTCGAGCTTCTAAAGCAGAAACACAAGAACTTAATGTTCTCGCCAACTTCTACAACCTCATAATCATCCGCAAGTCTCAAGGAAACTCTCTTGGTCTCAAAGTCTACCCTAGCTCTATGCTCTACGAGCCAATCCATTCCCAAAATCACATCGAAACCATAAAATGGAAATTCTATCATATCGACCAGAAACACATGACCCTGAATCATCAAATGACACCTCATGTACATTTTCCTAGCTACCATGGTCTCACCAAAAGAACTAGTAACATTCACACCTACCTCTAGCAGTCATACGGTAAATCTAAAGATCTTTCATGCTCACCCAAAATGTATGAATGTGTCGAACCCGAATCTATCAACGAAAGCAAGGATAAAGACCGTAACAAGAAATTACATGCGATGACATTCGTGTCATTTCTACCCTCTCGCTGTGTATACACCTTAGCCGGTCCTCCACCCTCGGACTGAACTGCTACCACATGAGCTACATTCCTCTGACCATCAGTCCTTGGCTGAAAGTTACCTCGATCGCGCCCACAGCCTCTCAGATGCTCAAAACCTCGAACTGGGGCCTGTCCGCCCCCAGCCTGGTGAGGACAGTTACGCCTCAAATGATCTCAGGATCCACAGTTCCAACATACCCCAAAGATACCCATACACTCACCCGGATGGCGTCTTCCGCACCTAGTGCACTCGGGAGTGTGAACAACAGCTCCTTGGCCTTGATGGCCACGTCCATGGTTATCGCCTCTATGTCTCAAGTCAGGCTGATATCTCTTATCTTTGTGCCTTTTGGCATGCACTCTGTCCCATTCCGCATGTCATTTCCCTGAATCGGACCCACAAGCACGAGCGTTCAAGCCTAAACTCTGCTCAATATCCTTGGCCCTAGAGACCAAAACATCAAACTCGGTGTAATCAGAAGCAAGCATATATGTCATCACATCCCTAGTCAAACCATAACAGAAGCGCTCACACCGTTCTCTCTCATTGGGAACCAACTCAGGAGCATATTGGCTCAACCTCACAAATTGTACCTCATACTATGACACCGTCTTACCACCCTAAACCAAAGCTATAAATTCTCTCATCTTTTTATCCAGATATCGGGCTCCAAGGTACTTCTTTCTAAAGGATGTTCTGAAGAATTCCTAAGTGACATCCGCCTCTGGCACACTCAAAATAACTGTAGTCCACCAAGCATACGCATCTCATTGAAGCAAGGAGACAACACAACCCAACTTACGAGTGTCTAAGCACTCTATCTGACCTAAGATTCGTGTGGTGCTCTCGAGCCAAGCCTCTGAACCCTCGGGAGTCAAACCACGGAACTCGACTCCGCCCAAACTATGAAGTCTCTTAAGGGGTAAACCAGTCCTCGCACCCTAAGGTGGTGCTGCAGCATGTATGCCGACTAAAGTTGTCTGAAAAGCCCCGACTATGGTCTAAATCAAATGAGTCATGTTCGCACCAGCCTGACCCTAACCAACCTGATGCACATTACCATCACCTCCAACATTCGCACCAGCCTGAGGTACATTACCTCCGACATTCGCCCCATTACCATCGGGAGCAGGAAGAACATGAGGCACATCCCCGGGTGCTTGGTCACCCGCTCTAGGTCGTCCTCTCGGTCTTACCATAACGAAGATACAATCTAAAACAACAAACATAACACACAAGAAAACATTGGGTCAGCAAGGGCAAGGATCCAAGTGCTCGAGATCTTTTAACCAAAACCATTTTTCAATAACAATACTTAGCAATGGGGACGCTCGACTACTCTTCAACCAGCAACACGAACGAGAAATCATGCTTTCACACATCATGTGACGGCAAACAAACCAAACAAACCAACTTACCTAACTTACCTTCCCAAGAGACCTTGAAATTGAGGCTTTGATACCACCAAATGTAACCCCCTCGACCCGGTCTAGTCGCAAGACCGAATCGGGAGAGTTACACGGAGATAACCGGAGAGAAACCCGTGGATTTTCCACCGATTAACAACCCAAGGTATATTTTTTTATCTTTTCTAAAGGCTTTATTGTTATCATATATGTTCATTCAAGCAGCGGTTAAAACCTCACCTCAACCGAACATCGATTCGAAGTCCAATTGGTCCTTTTAGCGATTAGAGACTAAAACGTAAAAATATGAACTTTTAAGAAATTAAAGTTACCAATATGCAATTAGTCAGGTTTCATGCTCTCATGTTAAATTTCAGCTCTAAAAGATCATTCAAACTCACCCAAATGCATGTTAAACAATCAAGGACCAAAACATAACTTTTCAAACTAATTTTCAGCGAAACCTTCTCAAAGGTTTCGAAACTTTCATGCAGATTTCCAGAAAAATTCAACAAGTTTCGAAACCTTAAGGTTGGTTTCGGAACCAGCTTTAAAAGGTTTCGAAACCTATTCAACTAGTTTTGAAACTTACCTACAGATTTGCAGAAAATTCACATTCGAGACACTTTAGAACCTTCCTAAACATAACCGAAACTACCCCAGAACTCTAACAAACATCAAACATAACCACAACATGATTAAAGATCAAACCTCATCTACATAACACATAAAAATCATCAAAACATAGCAATCATGCGTTAAAAGGAATCTAGAGGCAAACCACCCTAATACAAGCATCAAACATACATACTTACATGAATTGGGTACATGGCCAAAAGGCTAAAGGAAACATTTCAATATAAGACATAGCAACCTTCCACATAACACGGTCTCAACATTTCAAACACGTTAGCAACAAAAACAACCATAGAAGTTTAGACACCAACTCCCCAACACAAAAGTCTAGCATTCCTATTGCCTAAGTATTATTACAACCATAAAACCGTACTTGAGCTAGCAAATGAACTCTAGGGTTCTTCCTTTGCCCCACTTGCCTCTTGAAGCCACTAACGATCTACATTGATGGAAAGGAGAGCGTAAGCTTGAGAGCTTGGTGAGCGGAGCTCCAAATCACAACAACAATAATGTAGTTTCAAAACATATATCTATTTTAAAGACAAAACCATTTGGAGTGGAAAATATTAAACCGAAAACATAAGAATGAGTTCATGGTGTGCACATGCACAACAACATCAATCCACACGAAAATCCCCCAAAAACCCATTATTTTCAAACAATGAACTTTGAGGAAAAATGGAAAAATCATTGGGTTTTGAAGAGAATCCAACCAAAAAGAGTTCAATGAAGGAAAAACAAAGCAAAGGAGAGATTACCTTCAAAAATCTTCAATGGATATGATGTTTGGTTGAAGAGAAAGTGAGAAATCTAGTTTTAGGGAAAATAACGTGATTTTCTTTCAAAGGATGACAACTTTTAATAAAAAAACCCTTTGTTATAATTGAAAACCCCTTTTAAAAGAATTTACCTCTTTACCCCTTTTAAAATATTTTCATCTCAAGACATACACCTTTTTGTTAAAATAAATAGACCTGAAACTAGTCTAACCCGACCAACGGATTCGGACCGGCCCTCAACCCGATCCGGTAACTTCCGGCCCTAAACTTTGGGCGTTACAATGGCGGTGCACGCCCCGATAGCAATGTCATATAGGTAAATATGTTGACTTTACAGAATGACACATCAGTCAAAAAATAATTTTAAAAAATTGTATAAAATATAAAAAAAAATTCTTCTGACGTGTCATTCTGCCAAGTCATTTCAAGTTGTTTATCGTCAGTTGAATAAAAGTTTTAATTCACAGATGGGCTATTTTGACACAAAATGAAACATTGAGGGCTAAGTTGCTCCGAAAAAAGAATAGGGGCCAAAGTGACAATTCAGTTAAACGTTAAAAGTATTTTTTGACATTATGCCTAGTTTTTCTACCCTCTCTATCTAGTGATGTTAGGCTATTTTCATATTTATTTTGTTTAACCGACGATGACATTGACTTTCGTGTTAATTGTCGATCATCGGTGCTCATTATTCTTTTTACTTTTTCATATCTTATTATTTTTAATTTTTTTAATTTTTAATATGAATTTCTACTCTTGTAGCACGTTTTTCATCAACCTTTGTGAAGTATTTTTTACTTTTATGGTATGTTTCCTCTGCCGTTTGGCATGATTTTCGCATACTTTAGCTATCAGTGGTCGTAGAAAGTTTGATCTCTTTTGGTTGTTTGTCGATGTAATCAGAACTGTGTAGCGAAGCAATCTACCTGATAGTTTGGTTCGCTCGTCACTCCTTTTCACATCGTAAAGTGTCTCGTTGGATAGATACAAAGATATTCATAAATTTTTTTGGATTCTTTGACCAATGGGGGTTTTGCACATGTACAAGATGAGCGACCGCACATAGCCCCAAATGAGTTGAAATTAAATGTTTATAAGGGAAACAAAAGATCTTGGTTTAATAAATTACAAGAAAAAATAAAAAAATAACTTCAAAGAGGGCTCCATAATATATTTTTTATTAAGATACAAATATTTTTTTAAAAATTATTATATATCTTTAAAATTATAAATTAAAGGGTCTGAGCCCGTAAACTTTTAAACTACCCTGTCTTTTGACAATGTAAGTTAATCTCAAGAGAAGGTTTGCTATTCTTTGCCCCTTTGGATTTCACGTTATATTTTTGTATGAATTTTCTTTTGGTGGACATGACTTTTTTAATGCACTATTTTAATGATGTTTTATATTGTTCTTTACTAAAAGACAGTTATCATTGCTTAAAAAAATAACGGTCCAAATATTTATGTTGTAATTACTCAATTGTTTGACTTATGAGGCGTGGTTTATTGGTAGAACAGTGGGTATTGATTGGTCCTTTTAATGGGAATGAAAGGGAATAAAAAGCTTTTAATTCAAATGATCTTTACAAGTTTAATCCTTCCGTCGAAAGATTTCTTAGTTTAAAAAATTCTTCGAAATATCCTTAGTAAAGTAGATTATTGATCCTAATATATTAGATATTATTTTTTAAAGTTTAACTATTAAATAAGTATTTAAATTATATTCTTTTGTGTTTAAAAATATTTTTTAACTCAATAAATATTTAACATTTCATTCCATATTTTTTTAAAGATTTTTCATCAATGACCGTTAAAAAAAAATTTGTCATTAAATCGTTGCATGACATGCGGCATATTTATTAATTTTAATTTATTTATTTTAAATAGAAAATCAATATTTTTTTGAAAAACGAAAAATTTTAATGTCTCTTGCCGTTCATCCATTTATAATTCGATTGAAGATTTTACGTTCGTGGTTCGCTTGGCCGCTTGTTAGTCAATTTCTGTTAACGTAAAGTTGAAGTTATCGGTTGTGGGGGTGATGAAGAAATTAGTGGCGGGTGATAGTTGAATTGAAGACCGAATGGGATGAATTTAAGGTTTAGAATTTTTGGGTTAGGGATTTGAGAATTTTTTAAGAAAGTAAAGATTTTATGATTTTTTAAAATGAAGGTTAAAGAAAGTTATAAAAATATGTCACATGTCATATTTTAATTGGATAATGAAAAATTTTAATGTCTTTTATGCAAAAACCTTGAAATAGTTTCTGAATAAATAATTACGCACTTGTTAAGAAAAAAAGTATAGTTTAAACACTTATTTAATTATTAAACTTTTTTTCAATGTATTTATATTCCATTTTAGTTTTAGATTTTATTCCTTACCTTGTTAAGAGTTCTAGAAATTCTTCGAGAGAACTTGAGAAGGTTTTTAAGTGTTGTTCTTGGTGGATGAAAACTCTCTCACTACATAAACTCCTTATAAGGATGTCTCGAAAATGGTACTTCGAAAACTTCTTAACTTTCGACAAAATGTGAGATAAAATTTTAAAACTAAAACAAAATATGTATGTTTTTTTTATAAATTTTAATTTTAATTCTAATCCAACTTAGAGGGGAGGAGAGGGGGACTCTAGAAGAAGAAAATGAAGTGTTCCTAGTGAATCTAGAACTCATGACCTGTGATAAATGAGAGAACAAAGATGAGCAGTTTGACTAACCAGATAAATGTGCTTCCTCAAATATGTACATTTCTAAAAAAAAATAAGGGTAAACTACTGCAGGGGTCACTTACGTTTAGCGTCTGTACAGAGTTAGTCACCACTTTTGAAAAGTGCCAATTAGTAGTCCTCTACGTTTTCGATGTGTAAATAATTGGTCACTCCGACGTTATACTCCGTTAGTCCCCTAACGGATTGCTGATGTGGCGAAATTAAAATAAGGATAAATTACTGCAATAGCCATTAAAATTTATCCCATGTACATTTTTCTCCTCAATTTAAAAAAGTAAACATTATAGTCACTAATAAAAATGTTTCTTTATAATTTCACCCTTAAATTTTTAAAAATTCATTTTTCAATCCTAAAACTTTACAATCAATTAACACAATAATATTATAAATGCTTAGATGAAAAATAGGTGCCCAAAGTATACCCTTTGAAACTTAGGTGCCCAAATTGCTCCTATTTAATAACTCAAACTTAAAAATTTAGTCCACTAACTACTAAAAAACTCGAGTTATTGAAATTTCTATTTTATAATTCAAACTTTATTTTGAATTCTTGAGTCGAATTTATGAAATTATGAGTCGAGTATTTTCACATCAAACCAAAAAAATTAATTTTTTCGAGTCAAGTCGAGTTATTGGAATTTCTATTTTATAATTCAAACTTTATTTTGAATTTTTTAGTCGAGTTTATGAAATTATGAGTCGAGTATTTTCACATCAAACCTAAAAATTTAATTTTTTCGAGTCAAGTCGAGTTATTGGAATTTCTATTTTATAATTCAAACTTTATTTTGAATTTTTGAGTCGAGTTTATGAAATTATGAGCCGAGTATTTTCACATCAAACCTAAAAATTTAATTTTTTCGAATCAAGTCGAGTGTTGCACTTCCCTACATATAATTTTTAATTTTAATCCGTGTTTGTCCCAAGAAAAACTTCGGTCGTCGTCGTCGTCGGAACTTACATAGCTCCGATAGAGGCTCCGCCGACGTCGGTTGGACTCGGAACCTTAGGGGTTTTGCTCGCCGCCACGTCAGGAGCCCGGATCTGGTGTCCGTCTCGCGAATGGACGGCAACCGATGCCGGAAAATGCGAGAAACAGTGGCGTCGATTGGTTTCTTGCTAGAGCTTCAATCGAGATTTGCTGGCGGAAGGCGGCCCGACGACGCGCGTGGTGGCCATGGATGAGATCGCGACGACGTGGCGCCTCTACCGATGTAGGCGGTGACCACCACCGCCCGACGGTGACGGAGATCGACGACGGCCGATCGGGAAGGTGAACAAGCAACAGTAGACTTGACTTGATTCGAAGTTTTTCTTGGGACAAATACGGATTAAAATTAAAAATTATATGTAGGGAAGTGCAACACTCGACTTGATTCGAAAAAATTAAATTTTTAGGTTTGATGTGAAAATACTCGACTCATAATTTCATAAACTCGACTCAAAAATTCAAAATAAAGTTTGAATTATAAAATAGAAATTCCAATAACTCGACTTGACTCGAAAAAATTAAATTTTTTGGTTTGATGTGAAAATACTCGACTCATAATTTCATAAACTCGACTCAAAAATTCAAAATAAAGTTTGAATTATAAAATAGAAATTCCAATAACTCGAATTTTTTAGTAGTTAGTGGACTAAATTTTTAAGTTTGAGTTATTAAATAGGAGCAATTTGGGCACCTAAGTTTCAAAGGGTATACTTTGGGCACCTATTTTTCATCTAAGCATTATAATATTATTGTGTTAATTGATTGTAAAGTTTTAGGATTGAAAAATGAGTTTTTAAAAATTTAAGGGTGAAATTATAAAGAAACATTTTTATTAGTGACTATAATGTTTACTTTTTTAAATTGAGGAGAAAAAATGTACATGAGATAAATTTTAATGGCTATTGCAGTAATTTATCCTTATTTTAATTTCGTCACATCAGCAATCCGTTAGGGGACTAACGGAGTATAACGTCGGAGTGACCAAGTATTTACACATCGAAAACGTAGAGGACTACTAATAGGCACTTTTCAAAAGTGGTGACTAACTCTGTACAGACGCTAAACGTAAGTGACCCCTGCAGTAGTTTACCCAAAAAATAACAACAAACATATTGGGAAGTTTATCGAGTATTGGCCAAAAACATTTTGAATACTTAGAAAGAGTCGAAAATCCTTAATAATTTTTGTTATAACATATCTAATACTGATTTTAATGATAAAATTTTAAAATTTTTAACATCTGAAATAGAAATTAGCACACAAGTTTAGAGAAATAAAAGAATTTGAGATCTTTCGGTGTTTCGCATCAGTGAAGCTTAGTTTGCGGTTGCTTTTAAAAAGTGCGGTGAAAAAAGTGATTTTCAAACTAGCTGTTGAAAACTATTTTTGAAAAGCTGGTTAGTGTTTGTTATTGATGTCAAAAATTGATTTTGAGGAGATAAAATGTCTATTTTAGACATGATATTGAAAAGTAAACGTAAACTTGGATGATGTTCAAATAGTTAATGTTATGATATATAAAATAAGTCAATTTTAATTATAATAAAAATTTTATTTTTTTTATAAAATTTAATTTGAAAATATAAACTATTCTAGATTATATACAGACATATCACTTACAAATTAATAATAAATATAAAATAAATTACAAATAAAATAATTTTATTCTCAATATAAATATTATAAAATATATATTATTTTACAATTATGTATGCATAATGTACAATAAATTATAAAATGATAAGGATAAAAAAGTAATTTTATTTTCAAACTGGCTTTTCCACCCAAGAAGCTATAAAATCTAGCTTTTTGGTTTGGGTGGAAAAGCTAATTTTAAAAGCAACCAAAAACACTAAAAAATAAGTGAAAGCACTTAAAAAAGCCCGTTTGAGTTGCCAAACGCAACCACAAACGGGGCCTGAGTCGCTGAGTTGGGAAAGATTAATTTATTTTAGGGAAAACTATACCGGTGGTCTTCAAACTATTACCATTTTTCTATTTTGGTCCCTAAACTATGTTTTTCGGCAAAATCGTCCCTTATGTTACATAGTTCTCCTGTTTTAGGCCCCGGCGTTAAATAGCTAACGGTTTTGCTGATGTGGCATTTTTTAAGAGGAGAGAGAAATAATTAAAAGATATTTATAAAATGTCACGTCAGCAAAACCGTTAGCTATTTAACGTCGGGGGACCAAAACAGGAGAACTATGTAACATAAGGGACGATTTTGCCGAAAAACATAGTTTAGGCACCAAAATAGGAAAACGGTAATAGTTTGGGGACCACTGGTGTAGTTTTCCCTTTATTTTATATAAATTAGTTTTAGTAAAGTATATTTTTTATTTTTGTGGGATCAAAATTAAATTATTGTATAAAGAAAATTACGAAATAGCCAAAAGAAAAAAATCTGTATTTAGAAACCTAACATGTATTTACCGGCCAAAAGAAGTGTTGCTTAAGCAAAAGAAAGAGCTGCCATTTGAGTTTCAGTCAACTTCATCATAAACCACCTCTCTGCTCTCCCAAACCGCCGTCTTGACATTCTTCCAAACGACATCGTACAACCAGAAGACGCACCCACTTTCACGGACACACTTGGCCTTTTTCACGGCCGCCGTGGGACTGGACATGGGCTGCAGATAAGCCAACGCCGCATGCTTAACCAGCGGATTCTTTATGGGAATTTCTTCACTCCACCAACAACAACCATCGCCTGTTGTCGGTGAACTGATCCTCCCAGGTTGCAGTGTTCTCGGAGAAGACAACAACAAATCCTTCAGACTGGTGTAAGAAACCGGCTGTATCTTTATCATCTCTATGTCTGAAACCTCATCACATGAACCGAAGCCGTTGTGTGAGAGAAAAGTTGGTGAGGGGGTGTTTATTGAAGGATGTTTAAGCTTCATGTTTGGGTCTTTAATCATGGAGGTATCCATTGATGAAAGATAATGACATGAAACAAAGCCCGTTTTTTGGATTGATGATAAATGTGGAAACAGAAAGAAAGTTAATTTTAGATAGGTAAAAAGTTGACTCGACCGCAAAACTGGCTGAAATCGACTTGAGTCAGAATTGTTTGTGACTCGAAGGGTTGGTGATTTGAAATCGTTTCGAGTCTGAATTGGTGTTCACCTGAACCCGAATTAGACCTGTAAATTTTGGATCTGAACTCGACCTGCATCCGACCTGAGAACGACCTAAACCTGAATTCAACCTAATAACGTGATAACCGAACACGACTTGTATTCGACCTTATATGAATCTGAACCCGAGATTAACCTGGTAAATAACTGAATTACCCGACCTGCTATCAACCTGACCTGTTATGGACATGATCTGTAATTGACTCAACATGTTAATGATTCGACTTGTTAATGAACTGATCTGATATTTACATGGCTTGGTATTTGCATGACTTGTAAGTTGTAAGTTACAAATTTACAATTAATTAATGAAGTTATAAGAATATGAATTTAGTATATTAAAATGTGAGAAAATATATATTCACAATTTAAGGTATATGATCATTAAACTAATAAATTTGTTTAAGATCATTAATTTATTTGTTATTGAAATTATTAATTATGGTCACTAATTTAATAAACTTGTTTCCTAAACAAATTATGACCTTTATATTAAAATTTTAATTGTAAGTTTATAACCATTAAATCAATAAATTTAATTCATGATTATTATTTTTATTATATTAAAAAATAAATTATATAAAAAAGTTTTAAATATCAATAAGTTTAATTCGTAATTTTAGCATATATATATATATATAAACGTGATTTTATTTGTTGTGAACTTGTGAATTGTACAAATAATTTGTGATACAGATAATAATAATAATATGATCAAGCATGACACTAAAAGATTGCACCTTATTAATATCAAAACATGAGAAATTTTATAAAAGGGATAATAACTTCACAGATTCTGAAATTATAGAACTTTATAATTTTACAAATTAAATTTATTATAATTTAGTACACTAAAATTACAATTAAATCAACTAAATAAATTTATGTTGAAATTTAAGATCTCGGCTCTTATAGCAAAAGTTTTACAAGACTAAAAGTTCGACTTTGTTATTATAAATTTCATCAAGCTTTTATTTAGGCTGCCAACATAATTAAATTAAGGGCAACTTTTCAGCTTTAAAAAACTGAAATATGCCACCAGTCTAATTCAATCATGAGCAACTAGTCCAGTAACTACTTAAACTACAATTTACATTGTAAATTCAGCATTCAGACCAATCTAGGGGAAGCAAGCAACATTGATTCAACCTTCATATTTCAGTTCAAACCATTGTATGCAGTAAGGAATAATTGAGCATTTAGACCAATAAACATTATAGTAATAAACATAACAGGCATTTGAAAGAGTAATAAAATAAAATTAATAAAACAGTTTAAGTGGTAAATATTTCATACCAGTATAAGCAACAGGAAGCAAGCAACAAAATTCAGAAAGCATCAAAACAATCAAAGCCTCAAAAGCACCCTACAAAAATAAAACAAAATCACTAATAACAATAAACAATTTAATTATCAATGAAATAAAGATAATAAAAAAAAGTAAACCATATATTTATCTTTAAAGGGCAGAATCATTAACTACAGTAAAATATTCTTCATCCGTTTTTTCTTATTCGATATTGTATAACCAGTTTTGAGCTGTTACAAAAAATTTAATATTTTTTGGTAAAAGTTTAGCTCTCAACTTGTTCAAGATTCGACCCCTCCCCATGCTAAAGGAAGATTCTAAAGCAACATAAGTAATTTAAATGGCTAAAATATCTCTAGCCATGTGAGCAAGTACCATATAAGAAATATTGTGTGTTTTTTGATACTCTAAAATATCAAATTCATAATCTTCACTACGAGGAATAAGGGGCATATTAATGTAGGATTCGACATCAGAATTTCCACTCCTTGAAGCAGCTAAACTAGAATCAAAACTCTGAAAAGACAGAAAATAAACTAATTTAGTATTTAAAAAATAAAATACAAGTAATTAAAATAAAAAAAATATGAAAACTAAATTATGAAATCTGACATGAAATAAAGCAGATTTGTTAAATGTTCGAGGTCGATTGAAATTAGACTCACTTGTCTCTTGACATGTGTTATTTTGGACAGAAGAAGAAAAAGAAGAACCATAAGGTGTAAATTTTGAATAAGAGATATATAAATTAACAAACTTATTATAAATGACAGTTACCCTTCGTTGAACCTTATCGTCTACATAAAGGATATTGTACAACTCTTTCAAAAGTTGTAATTTATATCGAGGATCAAGCAAAACAATAAAAAATAGAATCATTGAGTGAGCTGCCCAATTTTTTTTATATAATTCAAGCATAGGTCATGCCATTGCAGAAATACCTTGAAAACGGTCATTGTGAGCATTACACAACAACTTCTCAATTGCAACAATGTTAGTCAAGTACAAATTAAGTTAGCTGTTGGATACTTAGATCCAGAAAATAGAGTGGTAATTTCATAAAAAAGCTCAAGAAAATCACAAATCATCTAAATAGTTTCCCACTCAGAATCACTAATCATATCCAAGTCATTTTCTCTATTAACAAACAAGTTGATGGCTAATTTAGCATCAAGTGCTCTCTGAATCTAGAGTTCCAAAGAGTAGGAGCATCCAACAACAACTTACCAAGAAAAAAAAGAATAACAGTCCTTAACAGCTAATTCAAAGGTACAAAGTCTAGAATCAGCAGAATCAACAAACTTCACAATTTCACGCAATTTAGTAACAGAAGAATCAATAACCTTCAAACTTTTTTGAACTATCAAGTTTAAAATATGGGCAACACACCTTATATGAACATATTTATCATCGCATGGAAGAGGAGAAATGGCATGCAAATCATCTTTAAGACGCTTAACCATTCTATCATTTGCAGAAGCATTGTCAAGAGTTATGGTAAAAAAAATTCAAGACCCCACTCATATAACATCTATTTAACAAACTTATAAATTGACTCATTATCATATGGTGGAGGAAACCGACGAAAATTTAATATTTTAGACTGCAGTTCTCCGTTATTATCGACATAATGTGCAGTGAGAGCAAAATAAGAACGTGAAGTGCAGGTAGACCAACCATCACATGTAAAATAAATTCTACTTGAAACAGAATGCATTAATCAAGTAGATATTTTTTTATGATTGACATGCTCAATCATACAATATTCAATAATGATATACCTAAAAATATCCTTCACACTAGCATTAAGGTAATAATGCAGAGCTCTTAATTTTTGATGCTCAACTATACTCAAAGCATAACCATGAAATAGAATAGCATCAGCAAATAATCTAGAGTACTTATTTTGATCGAAAGTAGCTAGCATACTAGGATTTTCAGCAAAATAATTTTTAAGAGCTTGACATTTATTAGTATTTCTTTTAGGGTTATATGTACCAATATAATAGTTTGCTTTATACCTTTTAGTTTGGCAATATTTATATTTGGCATAAAGACCACCTTCGGTAGCCTTGATGAAGGTATAATGGTCCCAAACAGAAAAAGTTCTTCTCTCGAACTATGTTGAACTTGCAGCCTTCCTCTTAGAGGAACTAATGCCATCAACTACTTGGGAAAACTGATCATTTACATCCCCTTGAAAAAAAAATATTAGTACATATATAAAATAGAATCACTGAAATAGAAACAGAAACATTGAAACATAATTTACCTCTTTCAGAGAGTTATCATTCTTGCCTCTTTCCATGTGTCCTACACAATATAAAAAATAATTAAAAGACAGATTAAACAGATAAAAAATTATTAAACCCTAAAACAAAAACATTAATACAACCAATAGATCACAATGAACCCTAAAATATATTAAAAGTATTATAAATTAAAAAAACATAAATTAAAAGTATTGTAAACAACACTACAACAGTCACAGTTAACCCTACATAGAAACATAAATACAAATATGAAAAAAAAATTACTTGAAAAGTTCATCTCATAAGACTGACTATCGATTAAACCCTAAAAATAAATCAAAAAAGATTGATTTTGGGTTTTGAAAGAGATTCAATCAAAAATAGGAAAAGAGGAAGAACACGTATGTACAAATCAAAACAATGCATTTAAACATAAACAAGACATTTAAACGTGTATCTAAAAGTCAAAACAGAATAGAAAACATATATACAAGACAAAAGAAACTCAATGATTTAATCCTTGTACGTGACATTGTTAAATCATCTCACAATGTCCTTTAAAAATTTCCTTTGACACCAGTAGCATTGCAGAACGGGATGTCCAGTCAATATACTTGGATTAAACCATTAAAATAGAATAGAGAACATGTACGTACGAATCAAAACAGAACATAAATGTATGTACAAATCTAAACAAGGCATTTAAACATATATCTACAAATCAAAACAGAAAATCGAATATCTAGTAAAATTTACAAATAATCAAAACAAATCAAAATAGAACAGACATGTATAGTAAAATTTATAATAATATACAAAATAGTCAACAAAACCAGTATCCAATAAGTTTAAGTCATAAGATCCTTCAAATAATCGAAAGCATATAATGAAAGCCCAAAACCATATACTTACAGAGTCAGCCCTTGTAGAGATCAAACAAATCTAAGATAAGAGATATAATAGAATCAACAAAAATGATGAAATGGCTAGGAGATTAGGTTATGCAAAATGAACAAAAAGATAAGTTAGCAAAAATGAACAAATATGAGATGAAAAATTGAAAAATGAACAAAATGATAACACTAAAAGACTGTTATTTTTATAAACCGCAACCAAAACCCAAAATTTGAGAGAGACAGGCTGGGACTTGGGAGACTGAGAGTCTGAGAGAGACAAATGAGAGATGTACTTGAAATTTTAGAGAGATTAACAGTCAGTAAAAATGAAAGTTAACACAAATAAAAAATCGAAAAAGAAAATGAGAGATTTACTTAACTTACCCAATTTGAGTCTTAGATTCTGAGACATGAGACAGATGAGAGACTAAAACTTTGTTATGAACCCTAAATCGCAACCAAAGGTCCAAAACCCAGAATTTGTGTAAGAGATACAAGTGAGAGATATACCTGAAATTTTAGAGAGATTAACAGTCAGCAAAAATGAAAGTTAACACAAACAAACAAAATGTAGAAATCGAAAAAGAAAGTGAGAGATCCACTTAATTTACCCAATCTGAGTTTCAGATTCTGAGAGATGAGACAGATGAAAGAGTAAAACTCTATTATGAACCCTAAATCGCAACCAAAGGTCTAAAACTCAGATGATGAAAGTTCAAAATGGTGAAAATGGAGAGATTGAGAGATCAAAGCTCAGAGATTAAAGTAGAAAGAGATAAATGAAAGAATCTAAAAGGTTGGATCATGGATGGATGAGATAAGAGATTGAGAGTCGAGAGAGAAGAAACTGAGAATTTGAGATTAAGAGTCGAGAGAGAAAATGACAGCAAAATGGCGCAACTCTAAAAATAAACTAGGGTTTATTTCTGGTATAAAGGGGTATTTATAGTTAGGATTTTATTGGTTTAATAATTAAATTAATATTTAATATTTAAATAATATATATAATTATAGATGTTACTTATGGTTTTTTTAAATTATACTTTAATTAATATTTAATTAAAATAATATTTTTAATATATTTAAATTATTATTTAATCTAATATTTAATTAATAATATTATTATAATAATTTTAGTATATTAATATTTATTTTAATTTTCAAAATTTTGTAATTTTAATTACAATATATTTAATTAAAAATAAAAATAAATTTTATGGTTTGGGTTATAACTTATTAGATTAGTTTAGGGGTTAGGGGTTAGGGGTTAGGAGTATATGTTTCAAGTTGAGTGATTGGGTTATAGGTTTAGTTTAGAGATTCACAGTTTAGGGGGTATATGTTTCAAGTTGCATGTTTGGGGTTATGACCTATGTATTTAGTTTAGGGGTTTAGGGGATTATGCTTATACTTATTAGTATAATAGTATTTGTAAGATTTAAGGTTTGAGGTTTAGGATTATGGGTATATGTTTCAAGTTAAATGTTTAGGGTTATGGGTCTAGTTTAAGGGATTAGGCTTACACTTATTAGGTTTTGCAAGATTTGAGGTTTGAGGTTTGAGGTTAAGGGTATATGTTTTAAGTTAAATGTTTATGGTTATAGCCTATGGGTCTAGTTTAGGGGATTATGCTTATACTTATTAGTATTTACAAGATTTGAGGTTTGGGGTTAGTGGTATATGTTTCAAGTTAAATGTTTAGGGTTATGGGTCTAATTTAGGGGTTTAGGGTTTAGGGGATTAGGCTTGCACTTTAATTATCAATGATTGTAAGGTTTAGGGGTTGAGGTTTAAGGTTTAGGGGTATATGTAACATGTTTCAAGTAGAATGTTTAGGGTTATGGATTTCATTTAGGGATTTAGGGTTTAGGGGATTGGGCTTGCACTTTAATTATAAGTGATTGTAATATTTATGGGTTGACATTTGAGATTTAGGGGTATAAACAATACATGATTCAAGTTGAGTGTTTAGAATTGAGGCTATGAGAATAGTTTAGGGATTAAGGGATTTGCGGATTAGTCGTGTACTTTAATTATTAGTGATGGTAAGATTTAGGGGTTTGAGTTTAGGGTTTAGGGGTAAATGTGTCAAGTTGAGTGTTTGGGGTTATGAGATTAGTTTAGGGAGTGGGGTTTATTTTTGTTCATATTAGTCCCTAATTTTAACCGAATTGACCTCAATTTATTTTAAAATTTTCTAAATATGATGATATTTTTGTTCATTATAGTCCTTAAAACTTTATTTTTAGTCCAAATTCTCTTATATATATATATATATATATATATATATATATATATTTCTATTTTTAGTAATTTAGTCAAATTATATTTTTAGTCCAATTTTATAGGATCATATAAAACTCGTCGACCCCAATTTATATTTTTTACAATTTAGCCTAATTTATTCTAGTCCTTCAAAATTAAATTTTTAGTTCAAATTAATCTCTATTCATTTTTTGGTGATTATTCCAAAGATAAAATAAACTATTACCGCCCATTTTTAGGGCGGCCCGCCCATTTTTTAGGGGTTATTTGCACTTTAGGTCCTTACTTCTTTAGAAGCTTTACACTTAGGTTTTTTTATTCTTTAGTTTTAGTTTGATTCATTTTAGTCCCAATTTTAGTTTAGTTTCCTTAGGGTTTAGTGTTTACGATTTATAGTTTATGGTTTAGTTCCAATATTAGTGAATGATTGATTCATTTAAAGTTTAGGGTTTACAAATTAGGGTTTATAGTTTAGGGTTTTTGGTTTAGGGTTTAGGGTTTATGGTTGGATTCATTTTACTCCCAATTTTAGTTTAGTTTTAGTTTGATTCATTTTAGTCCCAATTTTAATTTAATATGATTAATTATAATTTTAATTTGATTCATTTTAGTCCCTAAAATTAATTTAATTCAATTTAGTCACAATTACTTTTAAATTTGATCCAATAAATAATTGCCCATTTGGCATTTTTCGCCCAATTTTTTTGCTTAGTGATTAATTATCCTTTAGGTCCTCACTCATTTAATTTTTTTCATTTTAGTTATAACATTCACTTTTAAATTTTAGTTTAATTCAATTTAGTCACAAGTGTATATATATATATGTTTAAATTGTAACATATTTCAACCTCCTAAGGGATATTTTAGTTCATATTAATCTGTTGAGTTGTGTGGGGCTCGATTCGATCAACCGATATGGCTCACCAAGTGGTGGAGAGGTGGATTTTTGGGTGGAAGGGTTATGGAAGCTAGAATCTAAATAGACACAAAGATTTATAGTGGTTCAACCTTCTAACCAAGGTCTACATCCACTACCTTAGCTCCCCACTAAGGATTTCTCAATCAATCCACTATTGATTCGTCCCCTTTTCTAGGATTAGGAGGAAACCCTTACAACCAATCAAACTTTCTACCCAAAGCCTTGATTGAAACCCTCTTTACAAAGAGACAATATAAGCAAACTTAAAACCCTCTAATAGGTGTTTGTTTGCACAATTAAGCACTCACCCAAAACCTAAAACACTTGAGCAAATTTGACAATTTTGGCTCACTAGTGTTTGTCTATACAATAAATGACAATTTAAGCTCTAAGACAATCTTTGATCATTTGATGTTTGACAATATGAGCATTAGCCTTCTCTTGATGCTTGGAGGTCCCTTTTATACTCCCAAATGAGTTTGTAGCCGTTACTAGCCGTTGGGATCAAATTGGAGCCGTTGAGGACTTTAATTCCTACCATAAATGCAGTTCTGCAGCTCCCCGTTTCGAAACGCTCGAAGCCATTTCGAAACACTCTCTATGTAGAAAGAGTCGTTGCAGTCTGTCAGGGCACCCATTTCGGAACACCCCCTTGCCGTTTCGAAACCCGTATCAAAACGCTTTAGGCCCGTATCGAAACGCCTGTATTTGAAAGTTGGTTGGGAAATAGCCGTTGGGGTTTATGACTATTGTGGTCAATGCCACGTAGGCGTATCGAAACGGCATAGCCCGTTCCGAAACGCGGGGCAAAAATTCTATCCAGGGAAGGCCCGTTTCGAAACAATTTTCGAAACGTTTTTGCTATTGTAATCCCCTGTTTCGAAATGCCCTAAGGTGTTTCGAAACACCTGGACAGTTTTGTGAAGTAAGACTTTGAAGAACATGAAAAACCCTTTTAAAAACTTCCCTAAACATAATTTCAAGTTGTTTGGACTTTGGAAATGTTTTAAATACTTTTTAAATCAGTCCAAAACATTTTTCAATTATTATATCAAAACATTAGTTCTACAAAATCCCTAAAAATTTATTTTATCCAAAATTTACCCACAATTACCAGACCAAAGTCTATTTGTACACGTAAGACCTTACTTGAACTTCAACTAAAACTGATATTACAGGACCTGAATTGTATCCGTCAAATACGTGACCCGACCTGAAGTCCATCTGAACCTGAATTAACCTGTTAATTAACTGATTCAGACCCGAACTGTTTTGGCCTGAACTGAAACTTACTTGACCTGAAATTAACCCAACTCGAACCCGAACTCAATCTGATTTGAAATCAACCTGACAATGACCCAAATCTGAGTCGAGCCGAACCCGACCTGAATCGAGTCGGACAATTAAATTGACTTTACATAACCCGTTTTCGATTTGACTTAACCTGACCTAAAACTTGAACAATTACCTGATTTCACATCCCTAGTTAATTTTAAGGTTTGAGGTGATTAACTGATTATTTATAGTCACTAAGGCTTAGTTTTTGGTTGTGATAGGCAAACCAAGGTTTTGCAAAAGCTAGAAAACTAGATTTTGGCAAACTAAGGTTTTGAAAGCTAAAATGGTGGGCCTATCAAGGTTGACACTCAAAAGTTGAGTGTTTTTTGTTTCTTTTGGAATTTTTTGGGTGGAAAAGCTAGTTTGGCCCTCCAAACACAACCAAAAATAGGCCCTAAAAGGGATGAAAATTGTATGCCCCTAATTTTGCCTCTTTTAGTGCCATAACTTAAAAAGTGGATTTGGGATTTAAAGTTAAGTCTTATGGTTATGTATTTGGGAATTAGGGTATGGTGTATATTTTAAGGCTTAAAGTTTAAGGTTTAGGATGTGAAATTTTGGGTTAGTGTTTAGAATTTAATTTTTAATGTTTTTAATGTGGGGCATAGAAAGAGGTATATGTTGCGTGTAAAAGAGTCTATCGCAATTGAGTGCAAGTGTACACGTTGCAAGTAATAAAGTGATATTAGAGTATCGGATATCGTCTCCACAGGGACTGGGCTAACCCTTTCCTTTGCTATCTGCACAAGGGGAAAATAATAGATTAAGATATTGTCACGAAAATAATAAAGAATACTGGAAAATAAAAGTAGAGAAATCAAGATAGAGAGAATGGGCTGGTATTGAATTGCTCAGTAGTGCAGGTATTGCAGGGTTTAGGAAATCTAGTCCTGTCGTCGCGCCTGTCGCCGACAGCACCTGTCGCGGCGGCTGTCCGTTAGCTGTCGCGGCAGCGAACACTAACTCCGTACTTCAAGCTTGGCAAGAATCCCAGATCTGCCTTGCCCTATCCCTAGGCACAAGTCTGTCGATGATCACGTCTTTGATGATACCTCCCGGCGTGAATCGAAGGATGAACACCGATGTGTATGAATTCTTCCTTAGCCACTTAACCTCGCCCTATCCCTAGGCACGAGATGGTTCAACTATAAACTAGAGAACGCGCTCTTATCTCTTTCGTATACTTAACTCTCCCGATGCTAAGTAAATGGATAACCTCACAATGCTCTCCCGATGCTCTTGCAAGATATTAAAACCAAAATAAGAGAACTTGAAGTTTATTTTATTGAACTTGGAAAATCCTAAAACAAAACAACCCTTGCAACTACTTTACAAATCAACCCGTGGCCCTAGGGGGTTTTAGAACATGTCGGTGACAGGTAAACGACGGGTAAACGGCGGAGGGGTTTTAGATGTCGGTTTTGGGGTAGAATGAGGGCTTATCTCTCTAGGTTAAATCTATGCCCTTATATAAGCTTTGGGCTCAAGTATTCTAAGTTAACAAGGATTACAACTTTAATGAAAAGTAAGATTCTAATAAATGCTAAATCTCTAAGGATTCCTACTTTTCAGCCGCCTCCTTGTTTCATGGAAATTCTTCTCCTTGAGCTTTGGCTTGACATATCTTTTGATCCGGGGCTTGGAAAAATATTTGGCTTTCACACGACAGACGAGCAGATTTTTCTCTATCTATCGAGGTCCACTTTACTTTTCCTCTTCATGAAGTTGCTGTCGCCTTGCTGTCACGACAGGTCCATGACAGGTTCGTCTTCTTCATCTGCTTGTCCAGTTCAGCTTTCCTGCTTATCTGCCCTGCGCCTGCCTTCTTCGTCTACTATGGCAGCAACTTGCTGTCGTCCTCTGTTGTCACGGCAGTTCCATGGCAGCATTGTCCTCTTCGTCTGCTTGTCCGGTTCAGCTCTTCTGCTTATCTGCCCTGCGCCTGCCTTCTTCGTTCACGACGGCGGAAACCTGCCAAAAACAGCCATTTTTAGTAGAATCTGTGCCTTTTATATATTTGTGATGTTTTGCTGTAAACTGGCCTAAATGCAATGAAATGGTGCTTGAATGCAGCAGAAATATGGGTTAAAAGGGTGTAAATAATAGAACTTTTACACACTCAACACACCCCCAAACTCAAGTTTTTGCTTGCCCTCAAGCAACTAAGAACTAAAAGAAAAAGAAATTTTTGTTTTGGCTTTCAAACAGTGAGTTTTCCCTTACCCGTCGTTCGTTCCCTGTGGCGGCAGCAACCTGTCGGATAATTTAGGATCTGTCCGGAATCTCCCTATAGTCCTCGTGCAGTGTGTGCATGCGTGTGAACAGTTATATGCTAAGACTCTCTTAGTTTCACTAGAATATTCAACTCTTTAACTCGAATTTTTATGCCAAAGTTTATTTTCTTGAAGACACATTTTCATGCTTCTTTTTCTTCTATTTTCAAGCTAAGTTTTTACTAGAGCCAGTTTCGGGCACCTCTAGTTAGCTTCCTAGAGCCGGTTTCGGGCACCTCTAGGTTTTTGAGTTTCTTTTGCTAAACTTCTTTCCTAGAGCCAGTGTTAGGCACCTCTAGGGGCTATCCAAGTTCTAAGCATCCTATTCTAGTTTGGATAAAAGAAATCTAAGCAATATAACAGTCACAATGGTGTTTAAGTTTTTCAGAACTATAGAAAGGCTCTAAACTTCTCCTTAAACTGTCCTAAAGAAGCTGCCACGACAGAGCTGTCATGACAGGTAAGTTAACTTCACAGTTTTTAAGCCAACAGTTTAAATTTTCTGATTTTTTTTAAGAGAACTTAAAAGACACAACAATAATAAAAAGATGTACTTAAGACTCCATTAATGATAGAGGGTTGCCACCCCCAAACTCAAGGGTTGCATTGCCCTCAATGCAAAATGACATGCAAAATAAAAAAAAGAGTACATCACAAAAGATAAGGGCAGGCATCAATAAGAGGAAAAGAAAAACTTAATTTTTTAGTCGCTGTCCTTGCTACTGCTGCTGACACGGATCTGACGGCGGCGTCTGGGCTGTGGATGAGGCTGGGCAGGTTCAGGAGCAGGTTCCGGGGCAGGTTGCTCTACAAGCTGGACATCGGAACTGCTGCCACTGTCCCAACTGCTGCTGGTGGTGGTGCTAGCCTTGTGCAGCTGTTTTTTTGTCTGCCACGTGTTTCTTGTCGGGGCAGGTGATGGGGTGAAAGCAGTCGAGTGGGAATGTGGGGAGGCAGGTGGTTTGGGTGTGTGGACAGGGGAGGGGATATGGAAATAATGGGCAGGAAATGTAGGGAATTGAACATCGGGAAAATTTAAAGTTTGGGTAATGAAGTTTACCGTCGATTTAGCGAAGTCCCGAATGAACGTCATCAATCCAATTTGTCTCTCCTCTACCCGTTGTAGCGCAACAAGGAGGAGGGCAGACTGGTCTGTCGGAGCGGCTGCGGCGGCAGGTTCAGGGACAGGCTCCTCTGATGATTCTTCTGGGGAGCCGGCTAGATTGAAAGATGAGACAGGTGTAGCCACTACCAGCTCCATGAGGTTGTTGATGTTGTTGTCTGTCCAGCCTCTGCCCTTGATTATTTTGTCGGAGGGTTCCTCAGGCAGATGTTTCGGCATGGGTGCTGCCGGCTGCCGTCAGGGCAGGTGATGGTATGAAGGCGACAGATGGTATGGAGGCGGCAGGTGATGAAAGGCTTGAGGCCCAGATTCTTTGCCTTTGGAGTATAAATGAGGCCTCGTTCTTCCCACAGATCTCTGGTTGCAAAGGACTGTGGGGGAGTTGCTGCCGCCGAGGAAGTAGAGGCAGCATTCCGGCGGGTTTTTTCTGGAAGACATGTTAGTGTAAGGGTTGTGAAAAGTAATTTGAAAGCAAATGAAAACTAAAGATGGAGAGCAAGTAAGAAAAGCAGAAGTGAGTGAAAATGAAAATGAAACGGGGTTTTATAGAAAAGGAATTTCTGCCCGTTGAAGCTGTAACGACAGGCGCGAATAACGGGGCGGCTGTCAAGCTTTAGCGTGTCTGATGCGTCTGACAAACGTTTCCGCGTCTGTCACGCGTCTGTCATACGTTTCTGCGTCTGTCGTGACAGCATAGTGACAGCCTGTCTTTTCCGCGTCTGTCATGGCAGCCGTAACGACAGGCTTCAATATTGGGCTTTGTTGGGATGATGGATGGGTGTTGGGTTTTAGTTCACTTCTTCTGTTCTTCTTGGCTCCTTTATTTCCTAAAAGCATTATTCGAATAAAATAAACCTTATTTCCTAATAAATAATAAATGATAAAAATAAAAATAAAATTTAGGTTAAATTAGGGATGCCAAGTGGGGCATCTTCTAAGGTAACCACTTCCTGCATTCATGGGGCTTCAGTCCCCTGATAATGCTTGAGCTTTCGTTTCCGGTACTTCTTGAAGTCCATCCGTACCCTCCATCTGGTGATTATTCTCATGTTGGGGGCTCCTTTCTTTCTCTTCCCTTTGTAGTCCATGAAGTCCTCCCTTCTTGGTAATGTTTCTGAGGGCATGAACATATGATTAGAAAAAATCAAATTGACATTCGACCATAAACTTACCTTGTTTTCGTTGAATGTTGTTGTGGTTGAATGTATCCCTTGCTGCCGTGCCCGCTGCTGCGGCAGGTAGTTATTTTGACAGTTCTTTATCAGGTTACTTTGCAGGTCAATGGGACATTGGTAAGTGCCGTCACTCTCTATACCAAATTCTGTTGACCACTCGTAGATCTCCATCAGTAGAGATTTTGATGATTCTGTGTCCACCGGCTTTGGTTCCTCAAATACCTGCAATGAAATTGGTGAGTTTTCATATAATTCAAAAGGTTCGTTTATTACCTGCTCATATTCCATCAGTGAGGCATTGTCATTGGGTAGCTCTTCTAGGTGGTCGTGCGAGTGCCATGACAGGGATGGATGTGTGCAATCTTGGTCAGGCATAATCGAGGTGGTGGGTTGAGAATTTGCCTCTGATGTGGTTGCTGCTTCAGCATCAGTTGCTGTCGAGGCAGCAGTTGCTGTCAAGGCGGCAGGTTCTGTCGAGGCGGCAGTTTCTGCCGAGGCGGCAGTTGCTGTCAAGGCGGCAGTTGCTGTCGAGGCGGCAGTTGCTGTTAAGGCGGCAGTTTCTATCGAGGCGGCAGTTTCCGCTTTGACTGGAGTTTCTGCCTCAGAAGTGGTTGCTGCCGTGACATTCTCTTGAATTTCACTCAGCGTTGTCGCGGTGTTTCTCCATTCCGGCTCCTCGATCATTGACATGGCAAGTTGTTGCTCAGACTCATCATATGTTGGGTATTCCTTCACATGGGCATCCTCGTCATCTTGCCTCGGGATTTCAGGTTCAGTCGTGGCATGAATGAGGACGGGTCTGCTCAAGAGTTCATCCATCTTGGCGATACTTGCGTTCGTAGAAGCCGACACTTTTTGAATGAGTGCCATGAAGGCTTGCAGTGTGTCTTCTAAGGATTTTGACTGCTCTTGAGGATGATGACATTGCCAGGGCAGGTCGGGTTCTGCAGCAAAACTGTTATGGTATAAAAAATTTTGTGGGTTTTGATCGTACCATATAAAATTTTGCTGCTGCGGCATCGGCATTTGCTGCCCCTGTTGCTGTCGTGGCAGCATATCTTTACGGTAAATGCAAGAACTTTCCAACATCAACTCTCGAATGGTTTTTCCTGGCATGTTGATGCCCTTGAACCTGTATTTTCACCTGTATATTTTTTTTTGTAAAAAAAATAAAAAAAAATAAAATAATAAAAAAAATATATAAAATAAAAAATAAAAATAAAAGAAAAGTGTAGAAGCTAGGGTAAGAGTGTGTTGCCAGTCCCCGGCAACGGCGCCAAAAACTTGTTGCGTGTAAAAGAGTCTATCGCAATTGAGTGCAAGTGTACACGTCGCAAGTAATAAAGTGATACTAGAGTATCGGATATCGTCTCCACAGGGACTGGGCTAACCCTTTCCTTTGCTATCTGCACAAGGGGAAAATAATAGATTAAGATATTGTCACGAAAATAATAAAGAATACTGGAAAATAAAAGTAGAGAAATCAAGATAGAGAGAATGGGCTGGTATTGAATTGCTCAGTAGTGCAGGTATTGCAGGGTTTAGGAAATCCAGTCCTGTCGTTGCGTGTCGCCGACAGCACCTGTCGCGGCGGCTGTCCGTTAGCTGTCGCGGCAGCGAACACTAACTCCGTACTTCAAGCTTGGCAAGAATCCCAGATCTGCCTTGCCCTATCCCTAGGCACAAGTCTGTCGATGATCACGTCTTTGATGATACCTCCCGGCGTGAATCGAAGGATGAACACCGATGTGTATGAATTCTTCCTTAGCCACTTAACCTCGCCCTATCCCTAGGCACGAGATGGTTCAACTATAAACTAGAGAACGCGCTCTTATCTCTTTCGTATACTTAACTCTCCCGATGCTAAGTAAATGGATAACCTCACAATGCTCTCCCGATGCTCTTGCAAGATATTAAAACCAAAATAAGAGAACTTGAAGTTTATTTTATTGAACTTGGAAAATCCTAAAACAAAACAACCCTTGCAACTACTTTACAAATCAACCCGTGGCCCTAGGGGGTTTTAGAACATGTCGGTGACAGGTAAACGACGGGTAAACGGCGGAGGGGTTTTAGATGTCGGTTTTGGGGTAGAATGAGGGATTATCTCTCTAGGTTAAATCTATGCCCTTATATAAGCTTTGGGCTCAAGTATTCTAAGTTAACAAGGATTACAACTTTAATGAAAAGTAAGATTCTAATAAATGCTAAATCTCTAAGGATTCCTACTTTTCAGCCGCCTCCTTGTTTCATGGAAATTCTTCTCCTTGAGCTTTGGCTTGACATATCTTTTGATCCGGGGCTTGGAAAAATATTTGGCTTTCACACGACAGACGAGCAGATTTTTCTCTATCTATCGAGGTCCACTTTACTTTTCCTCTTCATGAAGTTGCTGTCGCCTTGCTGTCACGACAGGTCCATGACAGGTTCGTCTTCTTCATCTGCTTGTCCAGTTCAGCTTTCCTGCTTATCTGCCCTGCGCCTGCCTTCTTCGTCTACTATGGCAGCAACTTGCTGTCGTCCTCTGTTGTCACGGCAGTTCCATGGCAGCATTGTCCTCTTCGTCTGCTTGTCCGGTTCAGCTCTTCTGCTTATCTGCCCTGCGCCTGCCTTCTTCGTTCACGACGGCGGAAACCTGCCAAAAACAGCCATTTTTAGTAGAATTTGTGCCTTTTATATATTTGTGATGTTTTGCTGTAAACTGGCCTAAATGCAATGAAATGGTGCTTGAATGCAGCAGAAATATGGGTTAAAAGGGTGTAAATAATAGAACTTTTACACACTCAACAGTATAATTAGGGGCAGATGATTTTTCTTCCATTAAAATGGTCTATTTTAATTTGATCACTAAATAAATCATTAACGTGTCAAACAAGTCATCAATTGTGTTAAAGTGGTCAAGGGAATCACAAGCGTGACAATTTTCAAATTTGTACAACAATTTCAGTCTGAAACTTGTACTTATATAAATTTAATCAAAATTTAAAATGATTAGTTAAGTTTAACCCATAGTATTTTGTTAAGAATGCATCGACTTCTCTATCTTTCTCTATTGTTCTAGAATACCCCAAAGCATAGTTATATTATTACTATAGTAATTAAATAATGTAAAATAAAAAAATCTAAGCTAAACCGACACAGTGTTAATCAACATAGCAAGCCTATATAAGGCTACGTATTTTGTTAAGAAGTGCGCAAGTTGAGAGAGTGAGTGTGGGTGTGAGTGACGAGTGTGTGCAAGTGAAAAGTGGAGTGTGCGTGTAAGTGTAGGGGAGAGAAAACACATTTGAGAAATTTGTAGTGGGTAAGTGTTGTAATATTTTGTGTATTAATAAAAGTGTTAGTTTCCCTTGTAATTAGAAGTTTTTCGGTTAAGCCTTAGTTTATGTATTTTTTTAGTGCACTTGAATTGGTTATTATATGGTCGGCTTTGCCACCTGAATGATATATGGTCGGCATTGCCGCCTAAGTTTTTGTGCACTAAGAAATTAGAAGATAGAAAGGCTAACCGACTCAGGGAGTTGGTGTAGTACTAGTGGTCAGTCTTAGGTCCTCTGTAGTGGGTGTGTTGGGTCTGTCGGGTATCCAACAATTGATATCAAAGCGGGCGATCCGAGATCGTTACAAATGGAGAAAGCTTCGATAAGTGTGGGACGCTTACATTGGCCGACGTTTCATCAAGGTGCTAAGGGGAGACTCTTCCAAAACACAGTCAGGGACTGTAAAGCTATTAGTTTGGAACCAAGCTTAGTGGACGTTGGGGGTCAGTCGGCATGGCAGACTTTGGAAGCACAAGCAACGGGATTGGGAAGCTCAATGACCACAACTACGATTATTGGGAAACACGCATAGAGTCCTACCTACAAGATCAGGACTTGTGGGAAATAATCACCGACACCGATACAACTCCTCCACCGAGTGAGAATGTCGAAGCCTTGAGAAAATGGAAGATCAAGGCTGGGAAGGCTTTATACATATTGAAGACCACAATCGAGGAGGACCTATTGGAGCATATCCGTGATGACAAGACACCAAAGGCAGCATGGGAAACTTTGGCAAAGTTATTTTCAAAGAAGAATGAAGCACACCTCCAACTCTTGGAAAATGAGCTCGCGGGTATTTCACAAGGAAACTTATCTATTGGTCAGTAGTTTACCAATGTGAAATCTATTTATCGTGAGATATCTCAACTTGCACCAGAAGAGAAGGTGAGCGAGGCAAGGATGAAAAGGATTATCATCCATGGCCTAAGACCCAAGTATAATGCATTTATTGCCGTTGTAAGAGGATGGCCTACTCAACCATCCTTAGTGGAGCTAAAGAACCTATTGGCTAATCATGAGGCATTAGCCAAACAGATGAGCAAAGTAATTATCAAAGACGAAGAGGAGGCACTCTTCACCATCAAAAAGAAAAGGTACGCCATGAAGACAAGACGTGGCAAAGGAAATGAGAACACAAGGAGACAAGTTTCACTCGAGAGTTGGAAGTAACACTTTAGGGGGAGCTCGACGTGGAAAATAAGACTATCACCAATAGTACGAGGAGAACAATAGAAGACAAAGTGGTGAATGCTTCAATTTTGGAAGGAATGGCCACTTTGCTCAAGATTGTAGATTACCCAAGAGAAAGACTTTCCAAGGAAACATGGCCATCACAAAAGAAGATGAGGGTGAGGTCGTGTTGGATGCTTCCATTGGTGAGGAAGAATGGGATGCAGAAGCTGGAGTTTTTTTGTGAAGAAGATTTAATAGAAGAAATGGAGGAATCATCTCTTGTAGCAACCACATACTCAAAGACGAACTACAGTGATGAAGAAGAGTTCGAAGAAGACATAGAAGAACCAACTCTTGCAACAACCATGGAGTCAAAACTTGACTACTAGAAGGATTGGATCGTCGACTCTGGGTGCTCCAATCATATAACCAATGATGAGAAGAAGTTGCAAGACATGAATGATGCACAAAAAGGTTGGAGATGTTTTGATCCAACCAATTACAAGTGCTACACTTCAAGGAATGTGGTGTTTGATGAAGCTTATTTCTGGTGGTCACATCAGCAGAACGAACTTCTGAAATCTCATGGCATAAAAGAGATTTCAGAAGAAAACAAAGAAGGATAAGAGCAAGCATCAGATCCAAATGAAAAAGAGAAAGCTCACCCTCGAAAGATAAAAGTATATTGAAGATGGTTATATATCAACCTACATCTGAGGAGTTTCGTCCAAGCTAAATGGAAGTCAACGAGCTTCGCAAAGAAATGCCGGGAGTCCTAAATGAGGCTACTGGTAAGTGTTCACAACAATGTGAGACTTTTTCTAGTGCAATTCTTACCCTCAAAGAAGAGAACAAAACTCTAAGAGGAGAGCTTAAGATGGTACGTGGGGAATTGGAAGATATGAAGGAGAAGATGGTGCTTCTAAGGAAGGCACTAGCTCATGATGGGAAAGCTGCCTCATACGTCTCAATTCCAACTTCTTTGAGAGTGGAGGTTTCTAAACTCAAGTCTTATAAAGAGGATATGAACATGAAGGATGTAGATAACTTCTTGTGGAGCCTGGAACATTACATCCAAGCTAAAAACGTCATAGAAGATGCTAGGAAGATCGCTCGTGCCTTACTTAATTTGGAAGATATTGCGCTGCTATGGTTTTGGCGTAAGCATGGAAAAATGAAAAAGGGAGTTTGCACCATTGTTATTTATGAATCCCTCACCAAATTTAAGAAACGTGAGAGCTACAAGCAAAAAGGGAACAAAGGTCAGGGCATGGGAAGAAATAAATCACACAAAAAGTGAAGATTGAAGCTAGCGTATAAGGAAGAAGCCTTCAAGGAAAAAATAGACAACAAAAGAGAAAGAGAGAAAGTTACTCAACAACAAAGAGATATAAGTATGCAATATCTCCATATCCTCAACTCTATCAAGGATAATGACGAGGTTCCTACATCTGAAAAGAAAATATTGTTGTTCGAGCAAGTGAAGATTGGAGGACAACTAGTACGTACCTTAGTCGACATTGGAGAAACAAACAAGTTCGTCAAGGAGATCCTTGAAAGAGAGATCAAGATATTGCCAACAAAGACAAACAAGCAAGTTGCAAACATATTCACAAAGAGTCTTAGTAGATCAAAGTCTGAGAAGATAAGAGAAACACTTGGTATGATCTGCAAGTCATCTATGAAGAGAAGTCGTTGAGGGGGAGTGTTAAGAATGCACAGACTTCTCTATTTTTCTCCATTGTTCTAGAATGCCCCAAAGCATAGTTATATTATTACTATAGTAATTAAATAATGTAACATAAAAAAATCTAAGCTAAACCGACATAGTGTTAACCAACATAGCAAGCCTATATAAAGGATATGTATTTTGTTAAGAAGTGCGCAAGTTGAGAGAGTGAGTGTGTAACCCCCTCGTCCCGGTCTGGCCGGATGACCGGTCCGAGTGGGCCACACGGGGAAAACCGAAGCGAAACCTGTTAAGGTTTCCCCTCGGTTAACAACCCTATAATTTTTTTCATTTTAAACCTTGTCTAGATGAGTATTAAATCCTAAGTGATCATACAGCGGAACAACATTCACGAAACAATCAAACGAACTCAAACTAACATGTTACAGCCCAATTTTTAACTTATACTGCAGGCGGTATCGATACACCTAAGGGGTGTATCGATACCCCTTGACTAGGTCAACTGGTCAGAGTCAACCCGTGGAGACCGTATCGATACGACCAAGGAGGGTATCGATACTCTCCCCAACGGTTGACTTCTCACGGTCAACGCTAAGATGACCGTATCGATACGTCAGAGACCCGTATCGATACCAAAATGGACAGTAGCTCCAGTGACCAAAAAGGTATCGATACGCCCCCTCGCGTATCGAAATACGGGGCCTAAAACAAGAGGGCCGTATCGATACGGGACCAACCGTGTCGATACCCCCTGCACTGCAAGACTCCCAAACTTAGCTAAAACGAATAAGACTCGGACCTAGATGCAAATTAGGACTTCCCTAGACCCAATCAAGCATTCATACAACATTTAAAGGTCATTGCTTAACCATACAAACACCCAACATATACATACATCAAGGAAGAGATGCAATTGAATCAAAGATGACATTTAAGCATCCAAAATCTCATACTTCTACATTCAAACATAAAGGCAACCTCAAAGGCACATAGCCAACATTCATGATAAGCAATTTAGGCATGGATTACAATTCAACATGGCAACACAAACCATACAAAAGCAAGATAACAAGGAGTCTAAACAAGCTCCTAAACAACCAACAACTATCCATCAAAATAACACATGTCCCATTGCTTAAACTATTATATGTTCAACATTTAAAAGTTCATACTTGATGTACTCAAGCCAACAACCACACTTGGAGGCCCTCCACTTGCTCAAGCAACCCACGAACTAAGGATCTGCAATGTTGAACAAAGAGAGCGTAAGCAATGATGCTTAGTGAGGGTAAGCTCTTAAAACAAACCTCAACATTGTAGGGTCCGAGCACGATCTAGCCAAGGCATTACACATATATACCAAGGATCCACAAGAGCCGCAAGATAAGGATGCATGAGCAATATACAAATAAATGCCATGACCATAAGCTCAAATCCACCATACATGTAATCACATTCAAGCATCCAATTAAAGATCATAAATCTCAACACATTGATACATATATCAATCAACATTGGCACCTAGCTATGACCCGAATACGCGGATAAACACGTTGGAATTCGTATCCAACAACCACATTACCTCACGGTGGGATTTCACTCATCACCGGTCTCGCGGAGGGGATTCCACTCATCCTCACGCCCCGTCGATGGGATTCCACTCATCACCGACTATATATAAACATAATTTCCGGGCGAACCCGTACTCCTCCTTGGTGACTCAACGCCACCAAGGCCACCCGCGACTTTTGACTCATGTGTACACACTAACATCCTAATGATCGATCATTTGTACTCAAGCATACTAGTGCCAACATTTTACTCATTTCACAATACTCATTTCAATCAATTCTGTGCTTAGCACGTACTCACCATGAACCATCATCATGCATGTCTCAAGCATCACAAGTCATGCCTCATCTCACATGTATAACACAATATACATAAGCATTCATATCACATTTCATACGAGACATACACATCCACATATATGAGTTCATCCAAAGGCTCTAGATCAAGTTTAGGATTAGGCTACCACCCTAATCCTAACTCTAGGTGGGTCTACCAAGCCCAACCTAGTCCATATACTCGAACCAACCATTTTAAAACCAAGTAAAACAATTAACCACTCACCTAAGCTCCCAAGCTCAAAGACCAAGCAAGCGACAACCTTCAAATTCCCGGATTTACTTTTGATGCCTCACCGATGTCCAACCTCGATTCTAATCAATCTCATACACAAACAAAACATCCACAATCAATAACTCATCGTCGGAACTAACCCGGATTAACGTTTTCAAGCAACCAACACTCAAAATCAAGCCCAAAATAGAATTCTCGAGTAACCCACAAAACCCACTAAAATCTTCCAATTCAAGCATCCAAACAACCATCAAATACACTCAAATTGACCCTCATATATCCTACTAACACCAGCCCTCAAAGACCAACATTAAACCACCCCAAAAACCACTTTAAAACCCTCTAAAACCCCCCTTGAAACCCAAATCCGAAAATTGCTCAAAATTATTTAAAATTCACATATGTTATACCATTTGACCTCTATACATCATAACTAAACATATTAAATCAAAACATTTCACTTAATATCATAAAGCTTCCATTTTTAATCCAAACTTTCCAAATTGCCATTTTCTAAAACCTCCATGAAAATGAAAATAAAAGGTACTTTTAAGGAGAGGGAGATGAGGGGAAGTCAAAAATGTCATTACCTTTCAAAATGGAGTTGAAATGAGGGAGCTTTGAAATGGAATAGTAGATTGGGGAGGATGAGCTCTATTTCACGTTGAAAATTTGAAGAGGAAGACAATGAATAGTAAATGGGGTGTTTTGTTTTATTTTAACTTAAAGGCCCAAAGACCAATTTGCCCTTAATGAAATGGAATATTCACAAGAGTATATGATCCATGGCCATTTGGGGTTTAATCCCAAAGCATAGCCGACCCAATTAATTAATTTGAAAACAAGACCCGAAACATTATTTGAATTATAAAACCGAGCCTAAATAATATTAAAATATTATTTTCACCTAACCCCTAAACCCGGGTGTTACAACTCTCCCCCACTTAAGGAATTTCGTCCCCGAAATTACCTGGTGGAAACAAATACGGAAACTGCTCAACCATATCCGCCTTCCTCTCCCATGTGGCCTCTTCCACACCTCTATGTCTCCACAACACCTTGACCAACTCTATGGTCTTGCCACGCAACACCTTGCTAGCAGAAGCAAGTATCTCAACAGGCTCTTCATTATAGGACAAATCCGGATTTAACTCTATCTCCTCAACGGGCATCACATGAGAAGGATCCGATCTATACCTCCTAAGCATAGACACATGAAAGACATCATGGATCTTCTCTAACTCAGAAGGTAACCTCAAACGATAAGCTACAGGCCCAATCCGCTCAACTATCTCATACGGACCAATGAACCTCGGACTCAACTTGCCCTTTCGGCCAAATCTCATTACCTTCTTCCACGGAGATACCTTCAGGAACACTTTCTCACCCACTGAGTACTCAATCTCTTTCCTCTTCAAATCTGCATAAGACTTTTGACGATCGGAAGCTACTTTCAAATGGTCACAAATCAACTTTACTTTGTCGGTAGTCCCTTTAAGCAAGTCTGGCATAGGTAACAATCTCTGACTTGTTTCAGCCCAACAAATTGGAGTCCTACATCGCCTACCATACAAAGCCTCATAGGGTGCCATCTGAATACTAGACTGATAGCTGTTGTTGTAAGCGAACTCGACCAACGGTAAGTGCTTCTCCCAAGAACCCTGGAAGTCAATCACACAACAACGAAGCATATCCTCCAGAATCTGTATCACTCGCTCTTACTGCCCATCGGACTGCGGATGATAAGACATGCTGAAATGCAAATGGCTACCTAAAGCACTATGCAAGCAACCCCATAACCTCAAAGTAAATCTAGGATCCCTATCTGAAACAATGGACTTCGGAACTCCATGAAGTCTCACAATCTCACGGATGTACAAGTTTGCCAACTTGTCTAAGGAATCCGTAGTGTTCACTGCTAAGAAGTGAGCACACTTAGTGAACCTATCAACAATCACCCAAACGGAGTTCTTCTTCAAAGGAGACAAAGGCAACCCCGACACAAAATCCATGGTGATCCTCTCCCATTTCCATTCCGGAATCTTCAAAGGTTGTAGCAAACCTGAAGGAACCTGATGTTCTGCCTTCACTCTCTGACAAACCATACAACGGCTCACATACTCGGCTACATCTCTCTTCAAACCAACCCAAAAGTAATCATTCTTCAAATCTCGGTACATTTTGGTACTACCCGGATGCATAGAAAAGGGACTCGAATGTGCTTCGCTCAGAATCTGACGTCTCAACTCGACATCTTCTGGTACCACAATTCTATCTCTAAAGCACAACAAGTTCTCATCACTGAAACTATACTCAGTCGGTCTTCCCTCGGCTATGTCCTGAACATGAGGAACTAAGCTCACATCTTGCAACTGCTTCTCTCTAATCAACTGAATCAAAGAAGGCTTCACTTGCAACTCGGTGATCAAACCACTATCATCGGACACACTCAATCTACCAAATATAGCCCTCAACTCTACGGCCACTTTTCTACTCAAAGCATCGGCTACTACATTTGCTTTACCCGGATGGTACTCGATGGTCAAATCATAATCTTTTAGCAGCTCTAACCATCTTCTTTGCCTCAAATTCAACTCTTTCTGTGTCATCAAGTACTTCAAGCTCTTGTGATCGGTGTAAACAATACACTTCTCACCATACAAGTAATGATGCCAAATCTTCAATGCAAAAACAACTGCGGCCAACTCTATATCATGAGTAGGGTAGTTCTTCTCATGAATCTTCAACTGTCTAGAAGCGTAAGCAACAACTCACCTTTCTTGCATCAAAACACAACCTAAGCCTACGTAGGAAGCATCACTGTAAATCACAAACTCCTTACCTGAAACAGGTTGCACTAACACCGGAGCATTTGTCAAAGCTTCGTTCAATTTCTCAAAGGCCTTCTGTCTTGCATCTGACCATTCGAATTTAACTCCTTTTTGCAACAATTTAGTCAAAGGAGCAGCTACCCTAGAGAAACCATCAACAAATCTCCTATAGTAACCGGCTAATCCTAGGAAGCTCCTAATCTCGGTCACGGACTTAGGTTGTTTCCACTCAACAATAGCCTCAATCTTCGATGGATCAACACGAATACATTCGGTCGAAACAACATGGCCAAGAAACACAACCTCTCGAATCCAGAACTCACATTTACTAAGCTTCGCATACAACTGATTGCTCAACAATCTCTGTAAAACAAATCTCAAGTGCTCATCATGCTCTTCTTCTATCTTCGAGTACACAAGTATGTCATCAATGAAAACAACTACGAAACGGTCTAGATAGTCTCTAAAAATTCTGTTCATCATGTCCATGAATGTTGCAGGTGCATTCGTGAGCCCAAATGGCATCACAAGAAACTCATAGTGACCATATCTAGTTCTAAAAGCTGTCTTCGGAACATCACACTCTTTCACCTTCAACTGATAGTACCCGGATCTCAAATCTATCTTCGAGAATATTGAAGCACCTCTCAACTGATCAAACAAATCATCTATACGAGGCAACGGATACTTGTTCTTCACAGTCAACTGATTCAACTGTCTATAATCAATACACATGCGCATGCTACCATCTTTCTTTTTTACAAACAACACGGGAGCACCCCACGGTGAACTACTAGGCCTAATGAAACCACGGTCTAATAAT
The DNA here is from genome assembly GCA_958450335.1 of Hibiscus tridactylites. NCBI lineage: Eukaryota > Viridiplantae > Streptophyta > Magnoliopsida > Malvales > Malvaceae > Hibiscus > Hibiscus tridactylites. The sequence continues at coordinate 65,131,178 of OY288281.1, read as the reverse complement.
TCTTGCAACTGACTCTTCAATTCTTTCAATTCTTTCGGAGCCATACGATACGGAGCTATCGAAACTGGATTAGACCCTGAAACTGTCTCAATCACAAACTCAACATCTCTATCAGGAGGCAAACCCGGCAACTCTTCAGGAAACACATCTGGAAAGTCACACACTGTTCTGATATCTTTCGGTCTAGCTTCACTCATATCCGGATTCATCACAAAAGCTAAATAAGCCCCACATCCAGAGTCCATCAACCTATGAGCCTCTAAAGCTGACACCACATTAGACAAGAACTTAATGTTCTCGCCTACTACTACTACCTCGTAGTCATCAGAAAGCTTCAAAGAAATTCTCTTTGTCTCAAAATCCACACTAGCCCGATGCTCAACCAACCAGTCCATACCCAAAATAATATCAAAGCCATAGAAAGGAAGTTCCATCATATCAACAGAGAACACATGACCCTGAATCTTCAGTGGACATCTCCTATGCATACGTCTAACCACAACTGTCTCACCAAAAGAACTAGTAACATGCATACCTACATCTAAGATCTCAACAGGGATATCTAACTTCTGTGCATGCTCACTCAAAATGTAGGAATGTGTAGAACTCGAATCAACTAAAGAAAGCAAAGACATAGACTGTAACTCGAAATTACCTACTATCACATCAGTGTCGTTCTCGGCCTCTCTCTGAGCATAGACTCTCGCTGGTCCTCCCGCCTCTGGCTGCACAGCCACAACATGAGCAAGTTTCCTCTAAGCATCTACCCTAGGTGCATCAGCCCTAGGCTGGAAGTAGCCACGACCGCGCCCACGGCCTCTCTGAAAATCATTCACTCTCGCAGGAGCCTGAGCAATGTTCGGTGCCTGAGCCGCCTGATGCGGACAATCCCTCCTAAAGTGGTCCCTCGAACCACAGTTCCAACAAGCATGGAAATTACCCCAACACTCACCAGCGTGTTGTCTCCCACAACGGGTACACTCGGGCAAACGCCCTCCTCCTCTATGGCCCTGATGGCCCCTACCATGGTGGCCACCGCCACGTCTATGGTCAAACTGATGTCCGCCACCTCTGTGCCTCTTGGCATCTCTACCATCAAAGTGGTTATGCCTCTTACCAGAACTGGAACCACCAGATCGTTTGGCCGAACCCAAACTATGCTCTAAGTCCTTGGCCCTCGCGACCAACACATCAAAGTCTGAGTAGTCAGAAGCCAACGTGTACCTCTTGACCTCTTCATTCAATCCGTAGCGGAATCGGTTACAGCGTTCCACTTCAGTAGGAACCAACTCTGGAGCATACTGACTCAAGCGAACAAAGCGGATCTCATAATCAGTCACAGAAGCCTCTCCCTGAGTAAGGGCCATAAACTCTCGCTTCTTCTCATCTAGGTACCTCGGTCCTAAGTACCTCTTCCTGAAAGCGGACTCAAAGAAATCCCAATCTATCTCTGCCTCTGGAACCCCAGTAGTAATGGTGACCCACCAGGTGTAGGCATCACCCTGAAGCAATGAGATCACACAACCCAATCTACGTGCGCCCGCACACCCATCTGAGCCAAGATACGAACTGTCTTCTCCAACCATAACTCCGACCTCTCCGGAGTAGATCCTCTAAACTCCTCGGCCCCCAAGCTACGGAGCCTCTCCAAAGGTAGACTGGCATCGTCACACCTAGGCTGAGCTGCAGCCTGAGCTCCCGCAACTGCGGCCTGAAATGATCCCGCTATCGCTTGCACTAGCGGAGTCATATCAATTCCAGCTGGACCTTGGCCACCTTGGCCACCTTGAGGTCCATCTCCTCCGGCTCCATCCTCGCCCCCAACTCCAGGTGGAGGAGGTGGTGGTGGTGGAGGTGGTGGAGGGGCGCCAACTCCCGCGGCCACCGGCCCTTCTAGGTGAGCCTTTACACCAACTGCCGGCTCAACAGGAGCCGCAACCCGTGGTTCCTGACGAACAACCCTCAGCCTACCTCTCGGTCTAGACATCGCTCTCACAGATATCAACTGCAACCACAATAACAAAACATACAAGCTGGGTTAGCAAGGCAAGGCTTCCAAGTGTTCAAGTACGTTCCCTCACTTAAAAAAATCCTTTTTCCAATGTAATAGTAGCAATGGGACACTTACACACATGCTTTGAATAAGACAATCAACATACTTGTCAAACAAGAAACCATTCTTACAAATCAAGCAAACACCGTGCAAATCAATTCAAAATTTAAACTTACCTCACATACCTGCTCAAGGTCTCGGTAATCTTAGGCTCTGATACCAACAAGTGTAACCCCCTCGTCCCGGTCTGGCCGGATGACCGGTCCGAGTGGGCCACACGGGGAAAACCGAAGCGAAACCCGTTAAGGTTCCCCCTCGGTTAACAACCCTATAATTTTTTTTCATTTTAAACCTTGTCTAGATGAATATTAAATCCTAAGTGATCATACAGCGGAACAACATTCACGAAACAATCAAACGAACTCAAACTAACATGTTACAGCCCAATTTTTAACTTATACTGCAGGTGTATCGATACCCCTTGACTAGGTCAACTGGTCAGAGTCAACCCGTGGAGACTGTATCGATACGACCAATGAGGGTATCGATACTCTCCCCAACGGTTGACTTCTCACGGTTAACGCTAAGATGACAGTATCGATACGCCGGAGACCCGTATCGATACCAAAATGGACAGTAGCTCCAGTGACCAAAAAGGTATTGATACGCCCCCTCGCGTATCGAAACGCAGGGCCTGAAACAAGAGGGTCGTATCGATACGGGACCAACCGTATCGATACCCCCTGCATTGCAAGACTCCCAAACTTAGCTAAAACGAATAAGACTCGGACCTAGATGCAAATTAGGACTTCCCTAGACCCAATCAAGCATTCATACAACATTTAAAGGTCATCGCTTAACCATACAAACACCCAACATATACATACATCAAGGAAGACATGCAATTGAATCAAAGATGACATTTAAGCATCCAAAATCTCATACTTCTACATTCAAACATAAAGGCAACCTCAAAGGCACATAGCCAACATTCATGATAAGCAATTTAGGCATGGATTACAATTCAACATGGCAACACAAACCATACAAAAACAAGATAACAAGGAGTCTAAACAAGCTCCTAAACAACCAACAACTATCCATCAAAATAACACATGTCCCATTGCTTAAACTATTACATGTTCAACATTTAAAAGTTCATACTTGATGTACTCAAGCCAACAACCACACTTGGAGGCCCTCCACTTGCTCAAGCAACCCACGAACTAAGGATCTGCAATGTTGAACAAAGAGAGCCTAAGCAATGATGCTTAGTGAGGGTAAGCTCTTAAAACAAACCTCAACATTGTAGGGTCCGAGCACGATCTAGCCAAGGCATTACACATATATACCAAGGATCCACAAGAGCCACAAGATAAGGATGCATGAGCAATATACAAATAAATGCCATGACCATAAGCTCAAATCCACCATACATGTAATCACATTCAAGCATCCAATTAAAGATCATAAATCTCAACACATTGATACATATATCAATCAACATTGGCACCTAGCTATGACCCGAATACGCGGATAAACACGTTGGAATTCGTATCCAACAACCACATTACCTCACGGTGGGATTTCACTCATCACTGGTCTCGCGGAGGGGATTCCACTCATCCTCACGCCCCGTCGATGGGATTCCACTCATCACCGACTATATATAAACACAATTTTCGGGCGAACCCGTACTCCTCCTTGGTGACTCAACGCCACCAAGGCCACCCGCGACTTTTGACTCATGTGTACACACTAACATCCTAATGATCGATCATTTATACTCAAGCATACTAGTGCCAACATTTTACTCATTTCACAATACTCATTTCAATCAATTCCGTGCTTAGCACGTACTCACCATGAACCATCATCATGCATGTCTCAAGCATCACAAGTCATGCCTCATCTCACATGTATAACACAATATACATAAGCATTCATATCACATTTCATACGAGACATACACATCCACATATATGAGTTCATCCAAAGGCTCTAGATCAAGTTTAGGATTAGGCTACCACCCTAATCCTAACTCTAGGTGGGTCTACCAAGCCCAACCTAGTCCATATACTCGAACCAACCATTTTAAAACCAAGTAAAACAATTAACCACTCACCTAAGCTCCCAAGCTCAAAGACCAAGCAAGCGACAACCTTCAAATTCCTGGATTTACTTCCGATGCCTCACCGATGTCCAACCTCGATTCTAATCAATCTCATACACAAACAAAACATCCACAATCAATAACTCATCGTCGGAACTAACCCGGATTAACGTTTTCAAGCAACCAACACTTAAAATCAAGCCCAAAATAGAATTCCCGAGTAACCCACAAAACCCACTAAAATCTTCCAATTCAAGCATCCAAACAACCATCAAATACACTCAAAGTGACCATTATATATCCTACTAACACCAGCCCTCAAAGACCAACATAAACTACCCCAAAAACCACTTTAAAACCCTCCAAAACCCCCTTGAAACCCAAATCCGAAAATTGCTCAAAATCATTTGAAATTCACATATGTTATACCATTTGACCTCTATACATCATAACTAAACATATTAAATCAAAACATTTCACTTAACATCATAAAGCTTCCATTTTTAATCCAAACTTTCCAAATTGCCATTTTCTAAAACCTCCATGAAAATGAAAATAAAAGGTACTTTTAAGGAGAGGGAGATGAGGGGAAGTCAAAAATGTCATTACCTTTCAAAATGGAGTTGAAATGAGGGAGCTTTGAAATGGAATAGTAGATTGGGGAGGATGAGCTCTATTTCACGTTTAAAATTTGAAGAGGAAGACAATGAATAGTAAATGGGGTGTTTTGTTTTATTTTAACTTAAAGGCCTAAAGACCAATTTGCCCTTAATGAAATGGAATATTCACAAGAGTATATGATCCATGGCCATTTGGGGTTTAATTCCAAAGCATAGCCAACCCAATTAATTAATTTGAAAACAAGACCCGAAACATTATTTGAATTATAAAACCGAGCCTAAATAATATTAAAATATTATTTTCTCCTAACCCCTAAACCCGGGTGTTACAGAGTGTGTGTGTGACGAGTGTGTGCAAGTGAAAAGTGGAGTGTGCGTGCAAGTGTAGGGGAGAGAAAACACATTTGAGAAATTTGTAGTGAGGTAAGTGTTGTAATATTTTGTGTATTAATAAAAGTGTTAGTTTCCCTTGTAATTAGAAGTTTCCCGGTTAAGCCTCAACTTATGTATTTTTTTAGTGCACTTGAATTGGTTATTATATGGTTGGCTTTGTCGCGTGAATAATATATGGTCGGCATTGTCGCTTAAATAGTACTCCCTCCGTCCCATAAAAAATGTCCATTATTGACTTTTTGAAAGTTAAAATTTTTAAACTTTGACTATTATTATATTAAATATTTTAAATAATTAATTTTTATAAAATATATATTTGAAAACTATTCGATTAGAGGTTTTTAAAATATATTTTTTCATATTTTTATCAATGATACATTTTAAATAATTATGAGTCAAAGTTGAAAAAAATTGACCAAAAAAAGTCAATAAGGGACAAAAATTGTGGGACGAAGGGAGTATATGGTCGATTCTACCGCTTACACAGTATATGGTTGGCACTACCGCCTAAGTTGTGCACTAAGAAATTAAAAGATAGAAAGGCTAACCGACTCAGGGAGTTGGTGTAGTACTAGTGGTCAGTCTTTGGTCCTCTGTAGTGGGTGTGTTGAGTCTGTCAGGTTTCCAACATATTTACAACTCCTATCTATTTGATCCTTGTTTTAATTCAAAAGAAATAGTTCAGTAAATATAACTATATATAAAGACGATGACACAAGATTATGATTAGTGAGGAATAAACTCGATCTGCTGAGTCAATAACAAAAGCTTCGGAATAGATTCACTAGTTGTTCAATATGATCTATGTTGTGATAAACACAGATGAACCTGTGTTTAATGAATCTTTGGAATAAACATAAAGATCCATAAAATACAAGTTCATTTATGTTTTTATTAGGGAAAACTGCATATTTAGTACTTTAACTATGCTCGTGTTACTGTTTTGGTATCTCTACTATTATTTTTAATAAAATGGTACCTAACGTTATATTTTTGTTCTGTTTTGGTACCTCCATCGTTTAAAATTAACAGAAATGATGATGTGGCTTGGGTTAATAACAATTTTAGTCCAAAAACTTCTATCAATTTAAACATTATTTTAATTTTTGGATTAAAATTGTAAATTCCTTATTTTCTTCTTCTTCCAGTCGAACACTTTTTTGGGTTTTGGAGTTTAAAAAACACGCTTGTGACAATCAAAACTTTAAGATTTGAGGATTAATGGGGGCTAATCATGGGTCCATTGGAGGACCTAAACTCCACGGTCGAGATACGGACGAGAATACGAGGGGTGGGAAAGAGATGAGACAAAATTCTATCAAAATTAAAATGATGTTTTAGCCCAAAATTAAGATGATGTTTTAAATTGATGGATTAAGTGTTTTGGACTAAAATTGTGATTATACCAAGCTACGTCATCACCTCCGTTAGTTTTTAACGGCCTGGTGCAAAAACAAAACAAAAATATGATGTTAGGTACCATCTTGCCAAAAATAATAGTTATGGTACTAAAACAGTAACATCGGCATAGTTGAGGTACTAGTTTTCCCTTTTTATATACTTATGTTCTCTTTTAAAAATCTAAACTATTGGTGGACTCTAACCGTACAACATCTAACTTACGGTTAAAAAATAACAGAACGTAAAACGTTAGAAAAATAAAACTCAAAATGTTAACCACCAATCGAAAATATTATACTTTTTGATAATATTTTAGGTTGTTAAAAAGAAGAGAAAAAAAGTGTGTAACTGAAATAGTGTATTGTTTGTAAATTAAAAAACATAGAACTTAAAATATTACACACCAACCTAAATGTTACTAAAACATATAACATTTCAAGTTGACATGATAAATTTCAAAAACTTACTAACAAGTATCGAAACTTGTCAATATGTGACATTTTCGGTTGCAACCTAAAACATTACTATTATATATAACGTTTTAGGTTACAACCTAAAATTTTGAAACTTATATAACATTTCTGATTGCAACCTAAAATGTTACCGATACCTAAAGTATTTTAGGTTGGATGTTGAAAGCTTTCGAAACTTGTCGTAAAACGTCTCTGTTCAAGATATTATTCATTGTTGTCGATCAAAGGATAAAGTGCTTCAACGAGAAAAAATAGATCTTATACAAAGAAAACCGTAAAAAGTTTAAAATTTTTAACAGGGATTTCAAATTTTGAATTTTTTGAGAAAAAAAAATCATATTTTTAAGTTCATAACTCTTTAATAGTGATTTTGTTAATTTTGAACTAAACTTTAATTTTTTTATTGGATAACGAATATTTCTTATAGGTATATGAGTAATTTAAACTTGATTTTAACAAATCAAACTCAGAATTAGGTAATTAATGAAATAAATAGCTTATTGTCAAGTTCAGTAACACTTTAATGGCGGTTTTGTTAATTCCAACCAAAATCTAGGAATTTTTATTGTGTAATGAAAATTTCTTATAGTATATGAATAATCCAACAAATCAAATATGGAATTAAGTAATTGATATGAATAATCCATCAGACTTTATTCTAGGACATCTCTGCTCTATGTGGCACGCTTTTTACTCTGCTCTCTGTGGCACGCTTTTTGTCTTTTGCTTTCTTTTTGTCTCCGTTTGTTTTGGAGTTTTGCTTATGGCGGACGTGGAAAGTGAGTTGGCTGGTCTTTCGATAAACACTGGAGAGGATGAGGTCTTGTTGGATGAGGCAACCGATCAGGAGTTGGAAATCTCTTATGACTTCTGCTTTGTGGGGTCGTTTCTTACGTCGAGTGTGATCGACTTTGTCTCGATGAGATCGACGCTTGCGAACGTTTGGCACCCATTGGGGGGTATCTCGATTTCTGATCTGGGGGATGGCAGATTCTTGTTTCGACTTTATTTACAGATCGATGCGGATAGGATCGAAGCAGGAGGTCCCTGGAATTTTAATAATCATCTTTTAGTTCTTCATCGGCTTCAGGTGGGGGAGAATCCTAATTTAGTCCTGTTGACAAAAGTGGCTTTTTGGGTTCTGGTCCATGATGTTCCCCATGGATCTGTTTCGGAAAGGTTTGCTGTGGCCATTGGGAATTTCGTTGGCACCTTTTTGGAGTATGATACGTTGGCCATCTCTCTCGGCTATAAAGGTGTTATGCGAATTCGAGTGTGTCTTGACATTCGCCTTCCACTAAAGCGCAGGAAAAAGATCAGAGCCGCGAATGGTAGTGAGCACTACGTACGATTTGAGTACGAAAAACTTACGCTATTTTGTTTTATATGTGGCAAATTGGGTTACGGAGAGAGTTTTTGCCCATTACGTGTTTCGATAGACCCCAGCGATATTAAGATGGAATGGGATAGTTCTTTGAGAGCTCCGTCGAGAAGAGCTATGGCGTCAAGGAGCATCTGGTTGCGGGATGCAGCTCCGGTGGCAGCACAGCAGAGAATTGATGGTGGGGCTGCAAAAAATGGAAAGGCTTTTAATTAGGGCAATAACTCAGGGATATCTGCATTTTCTGGTTTTTCAGGGAGGCATCAAGGCAATAAATCTGGTGCTAAATTAGGGGGCCTAAATCCAGGTCCTTTATTCTGGCAATCTCAATCAAACACAGTTAGTGCCTCTGACACGATAATGATAGTTGTAGAGGAAGAGAATCCCATTGAACATGTTGAGGGGCTTAAACGTGCCCGTGTCCTTGCTACTGTGTCTATTGTTTCCAAGCACCCGGATTCAATAGATGGCCATTCATCATCATCGGTCGACCTGTCTGCTCAGGTCCACCGCCCATCATGAAACTACTCAGCTGGAATGTCCGAGGTTTGGGTAAACCTCGGACGGTGGGTCGCCTCAACCAAAAGTTGAGGGAGGAAACCCCAAGTATTTTCTTTTTAGTCGAAACAAAGCTATCAGCAGATAGGATGGAGAAAGTTCGGAAGAAGTGTGGTTTCCCTAACGGCATTGACGTGGATGCAGTGGGAAGAAGTGGAGGGTTGTCTTTGGGGTGGAAGAGCTTTTGTGTTGTCTCTTTACGGTCCTACTCAGCTAGGCACATTGATATCATTATTGAGGATGACTCTGAAGGTCTTCAATGACGATGCACGGGATTCTATGGGGCTCCGGAAGTGCATAGAAGACAGGAAGCATGGGATCTTCTTTGTAGTCTGGATAACTGCCCGGAGATGCCTTGGCTAGTTATAGGGGATTTTAACGAAATCCTCCTCTCTTCTGAAAAAGAGGGGGGTTTGTTACGTAGTCAAAGACAAATGGATCTCTTCAGGTCTGTGCTGGACGATTGTGCTTTGGATGATACTGGCTTCTCTGGCCAATGGTTTACGTGGGAGAAAGGGAAACGGGAGGTTTCAAACATGAGGGTAAGACTGGATAGGGGAGTAGCTAACAATGCGTGGTGGTCTTTATTTCCGGATTACAAACTACAGCACTTACAGCATTCATTTTCTGATCATTGTCCGCTGCTTCTACATACAAATGGGGGTAGAAATGCAACTAACAAAGTGTGGCATTTTAGATTTGAGGCATCTTGGCTTCTTGAAGATTCTTGTGAAGCCACGGTGGCGGACATTTGGAACTCCTCAAATGCGGATCTGCTGGTGAAGCTTGCAGAAGTCTCAGAAGGGTTGGAGGTTTGGTTTAAAAAAATACGTAAGGACAAGAATCTTTCAGTAGCAGATTTGAACAAAAAATTGGAGCGTCTGAATGAGTTATCACCCACTGATGATGTACTGGGGATATCGTGGAAACAAAATTGTCTCTCAATTTAGAACTTGATAAAAAAGAGCTCTATTGGGAGCAGCGTGCTCGATCTAATTGGCTCGAACATGGGGATCGCAATACCTCCTTTTTCCACAAGACGGCTACGGTGAAGAGGAAAAAGAATAAGGTAATTAAATTGAGAGATGCAAATGATATGAAAATTACGGATGAGGCATCGATGGGAGCTGTGGCGCGAAATTACTTTGTTTCGCTTTTTACGTCTCAAGGGGTGAGGAATTGTGAAAGGATTATGAGTGGGATTAATTGATGTATCACGGAAGAGATGAATACTGAATTAAATAGGGGTTACACCCCTCAGGAGGTTTATGCGGCTGTGAAGTCTATGAGCCCGCTAAAGGCGGCTGGGGAGGACGGATTGGGAGCGTTGTTTTATCAGCGTTTCTGGAGCATTGTGGGCAAGGATGTAGCCTCTTTTTGCATTCAAGCTCTGAATGGTAATTTTCCTCTGGACTCTATTAATCACACAAGAATTGTGCTGATTCCAAAAACTGATGATCCCACTAGTATGACACACTTCCGCCCGATCAGCTTGTGTAACGTACTCTACAAAATAATATCGAAGGTGCTAGTTAACCGTCTGCAGTCTGTGCTCCCGCTGTGTATTGATGAAGCACAGAGTGCTTTTGTTCCGGGTCGTCTCATTACCGACAATATCTTAGCTGCGTTCGAGATTGTTCACTCTCTTCGAAACAAGCGACATGGGAAAGACGGTTTACTTTGGTCTTAAGATCGATATGAGCAAAGCATATGATAGAGTGGAATGGGGCTTTATAGAAAATGTGTTGAAAAAGATGGGCTTTGCAACTAATTGGATTGCTCTTATTATCCATTGTATCTCTTCGGTCTCATATTCGGTAGTGATGAACGGTTCGGTGGGGGAGAGATTCAACCCTTCCAGAGGTCTCCGTCAAGGGGACCCGTTGAGTCCCTATCTATTTCTGATATGCAGTGAGGGTCTTAGCTCTCTTCTTAGACAGGTAGAAGAAGGTGTGGGTGTGCGAATTGTTAGAAGTGCCCCTAAAGTTAGTCATTGTTTTTTGCAGATGATAGCTTGATTTTTGGCAAAGCCTCATCGAGAGGGGCTGTTGTTCTGCAAGACTTGCTCACGGTCTACGCGGGATGCTCTGGGCAGCTCATTAATTTTGAGAAGTCGGGTATCTTCTTTAGCAATAACACGGAGGAAAGGTGTAAAGAAGAAGTTCGACGAATCTTGGGAATTAATCAGGGTTTTAACCCTGAAAAATATCTTGGTCTTCCTATTTGTGTTGGACGTAACAGAAGGCAGGCCTTTATGAATTTACGAGATAAAACTGTTTCCTGGATCTCGAGTTGGAGTACTCGATTTTTGTCCCAAGGAGGCAAGGAGGTTATAATCAAGGCCGTTCTGCAGGCTATTCCGGTATACGCCATGAGCTGCTTTCTCCTCCCTAAAACGCTCTGCAAGGAATTGGAGGGTCTTCTAGCTAGCTTTTGGTGGCGCAACTCGAAGGAGAAAAGGGGCATTCATTGGTGTGTTTGGAATGATCTTTGTTCTTTAAAGGACTTCGGAGGGCTTGGGTTCAGGGATCTGTGCAAGTTTAACGTGGCTCTTCTCGCAAAGCAAGGTTGGAGAATGGTCATGAACCCGTCCTCACTGGTGAGTAGACTCTTTCAGGCGAAGTACTTCCCGTCGTCCGACTTCTTACATGCTAATCTCGGTTCGAACCCCTCCCTGATCTGGAGGAGTGTTTGGAGCGCCAGAGGGTTGCTAGAAAAGGGTTTGAAGTGGAAGGTGGGCTCCGGTAACATGATATCGGTGTGGAACGATTTTTGGTTGCCTGGTCCGACGCGCAGGCTGGTGTCCTCCCCGCCGGTGGAAGGTGTAAACTGGGTAGCAGACTTACTGGATAACCAAAGTGGTTTCTGGGATATAGAGCGGGTTCGGAGTATTTTTTCAGATGGGGAAGCAAATGAGATCCTAAGTATTCCTCTACCTATTGATCAACAGTTGGACTCATTAGTTTGGAGTGGTGAGTATACAGGAAACTACACTACTCGAAGTGGCTACAGAATGCTATTAGATCCAGTCTAAAGTTCTCCTAATAGTAGTTCTTTATTTCGGAGAGTTTGGCTTTCGAGATGTCCAGCTAAGATGAATATACAATGCTGGAAGTTCATAAGAAATTTCGTTCCTACTAAGACGAATTTATGCATCAAGAGAGTAGCTACGGACTCATTGTGTCGCATGTGTAATCAAGTTCATGAAGATGTGATCCACGTTTTATGTGACTGCCAATTCGCAAAACAAGTATGGGCTATCCTATCTCTAAGAGAGCCGGTTAATGCAGATCAACTAAGTTTCCCAGAGTGGTTAGAGGCAATGTTCAACATAAATGGTAATCATAAAGTCCAGGAAATAATCATTACATTATATGCTCTCTGGCATGCCCGAAATAGATTTATTTTTGAAGGGTTTGAAACAAGGCCAGAAGAGGTTATTACTTACGTCCGTAGCTATTGCCTGGATCTGTCGACCCTGAGGATGCGCTTTGCAGCAGCGAGAAGTTAACCCCCCGTCCGATGGTCCCCGCCGCAACCCACGATGGTGAAAGTGAATGTCGATGCCTATTTTCAAAAAGGTTCGAATTTAGCTTGTATTGGAATTGTCATTCGAGATTGTGAAGGCTTCGTGCTGGGTGCTAAATGTGCAAAAATAGATTTTACCTCTACGAGTTTCGCTGCTGAGGCATCAGCGGTGGTTCATGGGCTTCAGTTTGCCTATGAGCTGGGTTTCCGACGCGTCACGCTCGAGAGCGACTTGCTCACCACCGTCAGGAAATTGCAAACAAACGGAGAGGATAGATCGGAGATTAGTTGGATTGTAAGCAACGCAAAGAAATTGGGGGAAAAAATTCAGATTTGCAATTTTTCTTTTATCTCACGAAATGGAAATAAATTCGCGCATGCAATGGCAAGGGTGAGCCTTACCTCCTCATCGGAGAGAGTTTGGGTGGAGGAGGCGCCGGATCCAGTCGAGCGGCTTGCGGCAGAGGATAGACGGTGGATCGATCCGCCGTGAAGGGTTCCCTCCTTGTTTGTGCTTTTTCGAAGGGTTTGGTCTTTGTGGCTCCATCACTGACCCTTTTCCCCTCCATCGTGTTCACATGCAATGTTTAGCTTCGTCGGAATGGTGGTGTATGGAGGTTGCTGGGCTAGCCGGGTTTTCTTTTTCTGTGTGTTTTCTTTTGAATCGTTTGGTTTACGGAGTTTCTCTTTATGAAGTGGTGTCGGTTGGGTTTCCCACCGCCCACTTTTTATTACTTTTGGTCAAAAAAAGAATTAAGTAATTGATAAAAATTGTGATATTGTTTTTAATCTAGAATTCTTAATTTTGAGTATTATGTGAATTTAGGTTGGAAAGTTTTTCAAATTTAGAGTAAAGTTTCGATACTTACCGTGAAACATAAAATGTAATCAGTATGCATAACATTTTAGGTTGGAATGACAGAATTTTTTTTGTAAGTTTCTAGACTTAGAACAAAGTTTTGATATTTGTCGTGAAACCCAAAATGTAACCGATATGTATAACATTTTAAGTTGAAATGACACAATTTTTTTGTAAGTATCGAAACTTGAAATAAAGTTTCGATACTTGTCGTGAAACTTAGAATGTAACCAGTATGCATGACATTTTAGGTCGGAATGAAACAATTTTTTTTTGTTTTGATACTTGTCGTGAAATTTAAAATGTAACTAGTATGTATAATATTTTAAGTTAATATATCACAGTTTTTTTGTAACTTTTGAAATTTCTAACTAAATTTCGAAACGCATAACCAAGTATGTCTTAAGAATAAATTTGACAGCTACAACTTAAAATGTAAACAATTTTTTTTCTAAGTTTCAGAAGTCATAACTAAGTATGTGCAATGATAACATATCCGGTTGCAATTAGGTTGGAGTCTAGCCGAGTTTCAAGTTCTTTAACATTTAATAGTATTTTTTTTTAATTTTGACATAAACCTAAAAAAATTATTGTGTAATGAAGATTTTTTATAGTGTATTAGTAATCTAAACTTATTTAACAAAAATTAAATCTGAAATTAGGTAATTGATGAAAGAAATAACTTATTTTCAAGTTCTTTAACTCTTTAATGGTGACTTTGTTAATTCCGGCCTAAACTTAAAAAAAATTATCATGTAATGAAAATTTTTTATAGTATATGAATAGTCTAAATTTAATTTTAACAAATCATTAGTGATAAAATTGTGATATTACTCTTAGCTAGAATTTTTCTGATTTTAGGTCGAATAGTCCGAAACTTAAAAAAAATAACTCAAAATGTAACTAGTATTTATAACATCTTATGTCGGAGTTTACAAGATTTTAAGCTTAACGTAAAATAATATATAAAATTGTAATAATTTAGGATACAACTTAAAATATTACCAATACGCATAACATTTTAGTTTGGAAAAGGCAACCTGAAATGTTACCTAAATTTATAATTACAACTGAAATTATTACTAATATATATAACAATTTAGTTTGGTATCCGAATAAAAAGAACCAATCACGCAGTTTTTAACCGCATTTTAGATGCCGCACCCAGACTCACCCACCCAAACTATTGGGATTCCATTATACAAGTAAAACACACAAAAAAAATATGATCAAAAACTATCGGAGACTGAGATTTATTGTTATTTGGGCAAACAGTTAAAAACAAAGAGAACAAATCCCCCCACACCAATAGTATGTTTCAGACCTTGAATAATACATAACACCCCCAAAACTTCTAAGAATTATATAGAAAAAGAAAACAATGAAACCCCTTGTACAAAAAAATCTGACAGACCAAAACCCTATCCCTATCTCACAAAAATTCAGTCAAAAATAACGAGTGCAAATATGCTTGAATCAGATACATTACCCCCCCCCCCCCCCTCCCCATGTTTCAATTACTAAACACCGAATGAAACTCGCCCCCTTCAAGCTTTTGGAGGCTCTGCATGCTAAAATTCATACACAAATACCCCTCCCCTCCTCAGAACCATGCATAATGGCCAAACTTGTTTCAAGACAAGAAAACTGATATGGTTTGCCTCGGAAAAACCCATGACCACGTATCGACATTTTCTTTTATACGAAACGCAGCTCCAATACAGTCGGATGATGCACAAAATATACCAACAGTATCGATGCTGACAAATATCTCTGAAGAACCACAAATAATGTAGAACAATGACAAGCATGGATACCGAAGTCCTTATACTTGATACTTTGAAAGTTTATCCTTAACAGGTGGCTCCAAAGCAGACATGCATTGGTCCCATGCTCCATTCCTAAGCATCTGCAGCAACATGTATTCACTCACGCCGTAAATAAACCAGAATATTTCAGCAAGAAGGTATAATCAATAAAATCAAAGCTGATGATGACAACTGTCTACCTGTTTGTAACCATGCAAGACCTGACAAACTTCATTATGTAGTTCTTCGCTTCTTATTTCCTACAAGCAGAGAATAAAGCCAAAAGATAAAACTTTTAGTTTAACATACACAACCCTAAAATACAACTAATAACAGCACCCTTACATGCCAACTTGCAATAGCTTTACACATGAAAACAAGTGAACTCAGAGCCCCTGATGGATTTGCCCTGACCTGGAAAAGTGTACATCCAATAACAGATTAGTTTATTGATTCACTGTTAATTAACATTATTACAAAAATAGATGCATACCATTGCACATAGACCTCGGAAGGCATCTTCTTTCTCAATATCATCTCGTATCCTGACAAAGTTATTTGTCAAATGAGCTGACATAAAGCTTGCTAATAAAGTATGATTCAGATTCTGCTCTAATAAGTGTAATTTAATGTATTGACCCAAACAGGAACTTATCTATATACATCAGTGACAAAAATAAATAATACTTACATAGACAAAGCAATACACCATGATTGCATGAAATGCTCCATGTGTGGCGATACAAGATCTGGACAGACCCATGCAAGCCTCCCTAGTGTAATTGCACTATTTTCAACAAGTGACTTGTTGAGCCCCTGCTAATCATGCAGAGATGAGATTATGACATCAAAACGACTAATACAAGAACTCAGGTACAAACAATAATTATGCATAAATCAGCATGCATCCCAACAGACTTCACCAATAGAAAGGGAATATTACCTCCACATGCTGGAGGATTGGAACCAGGCATGAGATCACTGACATGACAACGGGAGAAATTTCTTGACGTACCTGAAATTCAAAAAGGCAAATAGTCAAAATAAAAAAAAAAATCAAAACACCCAAGGGAGAATCAACTTATGAAAGCATGTCAATTAAACAGTAAGTAATCTAATTTTATCATGATGCAGAATGCAGAAAACACATACCTTAATTGCTAGCTCGCCGATAGCCCAGCATGCATTATTTGCTACTGAAATGGTTTCCTTTATCTTGGGAGTACTCTGCATTGGACATATACTATGTAAAACTGTAACTAACACAAACTGAAATAAGGAATCCCAAAATGAGTCCTTACCAATTGCTTTGCTGCTATATCAAGAAACTCGGACAAATGAGGATGCAAATGAACAGGGCAGACCTAATCAAAGTCAACATTTGAATAATGTTAACACACTACCAAAACACTATAAAAACATAATAAGAAGTTTGAAGTTGATCAGCTAGGACCGTGTTTGAGGCTTATTAATAAGAGATTAGAGATTTGCAAGCTTCATGTCCTTAGAGGAAGAAAGGTGATGTTTTATTTAGCCTATGGCTCTAAACTAGCATAATTGGTGGGTTCAATTTTAACGTACTCTTGCAAGATCCCCAAGAAGTGCAAAGGCACTTTGTCGAACATCAGAAGCATCGTCCATGCAACACTGCAGAAGCAAGTCCCTCAAATTGCTCTGTGAAACCTGCATATAATAGGTCCATGTGAGCAGAACAAACATCACAGGTCACATTATCATAAATTTTATAGGGAAGGGAAATATCCAGTTTGCACACAAAATATCAGGAACAAACGGACAAGTCCTCAGAACCTAGGTATGATGGACAATTAATCTATTAAACATTAAGGCAGGAAATATAAAAATTTTAAGTGATATATAGTGTAAGAAAGTTTGCATGAATAATAGTCCATTGGCTCATTACAGTCATCCATGTGTTCTCTTCAATTACCCCAGTGGCTAACATCGCATACTGGCTAAAATTTTTGCTTCACAATTCACATGACTTCTCACTAAATAGATAATTACACCGACTAAAAGCATTGCCCACTTCAGTTCAAGATATGAGAAAAGGACGTAAAGAGAAAGCAAGTACCAAACTCTCTATTCCACTACCAAGGCCCTCTGTCAGTCCAGAGAGCAAATCAAGCGCGCATACAATGAACTCCTTATCATACTGAACCCCAGCTGAAACAGGATCAACCTGCAATACAAATTCCAGCAATTTCTTCAAAAGATTAAAAGTAAAATATTTTATAGATCATAGAAATAATCATTTTATATGGCGTATACATTATGCAACAGAAAAGCAGACTCCATGAATTATCATGCGGTGAAGAAAAGGGTCGGTTGCTTTGAGGTTGGTGCACGGGTTGGAGTAACATAACAAAGCAAATAGAAAATCAGATTGAAAAATCATGTGGTGAAGTGTATCAAAATTACATGCAAAAATTTCACTGTTGGATAATATAATTGATTCATATATATGAAAATGCAGATAAATGCAACTGATTTCTCTGTACATCTATTTTAGCTTTAAACTTTCCAAATCAAATAATTTTGAACATATATTATTAATGCAACACAAGTTTAGAGGAAAGCACTGTCTATGACACATATCACACAAGGAAATTTCAGATAGTCTTGGCTAAACATCTTGATCCCAGAAACCAAGCACACAATAACATGACAACAGAACACAAATTAAACAAATAATCCAGGCACTAGTCAATAGCTGCTTGATTGAGGAGAATAATTACAGTGAACAAAAGATCTATAAAAGCATCAGTCAACCATGAAGGCGAAAGCACAAATGAACAAATTGAAGTTGGAAAATAAAATCAACCTAAATTTTTTATTAGTAGAGAAGTAAAGAGAACTTTATAAAAACCTTGGCCAATTGTTGACTCTGGATGATATTTATGCACCTTTGAAATACAGGCGGAGCAAATTGAGAGAACCCAGTACCCAATGCCTGAAAAAGTACATACATTAATCCTAGTGTTAACTTTACTACAATAGTGTACAGTCATCTTGTTCAAATATATAATCCAACATCATGTTGAAGAATGCTATGGTGCTAAACTGACAGCAGATTAAAAAATTATGCAGATTGGACTGGCCCTAAGATTAATAAGAACTTCTAGTTTGTGCACACTCCCATCCTCCAAGTTGCATTATGCAGAGGGAGAAAAAGGCAAACACCATTAAGCCAAAAACAACATTCAGAAGGGAGAACTCAGATGCTCAGTGAGTAGGTTGAAGAAAACCAGAAACAGATGTAACTAGAACAGAACAGACATTTCTTTTTGTGATTCACATCCCAAGACCACACAACAAAGCATACACCAGAGCCATGCCTTTTTGCAATTATACTATACTTATCATGTTGAAATATCAGCAAAGGTGCACCCCAATCTCATACTGGTCTTTTCACTGATAGAATAGTTCTCTTATACTTGCAGTAAGCATTACAAATCTTACCAGAGGATAGAGTGGACGGTTAGTCAAAGCAGCAAGGGCAATGTAACTACAGCCAACTCTATATAAGCTTAAAGCCTCTTTCAAAAATACTTCTAGATGTATTCAGTATTCACTATTCAATTACTTGCTGACCTCAGTGTAAAATAAAATGTTAAATACAAACCACAAGTTTGAAAGACAACAACACATCTGCCCTCCTTAAAGAAGAAATTATAAATAAATAAATAAGTCAGATAATAAGAGACAACAGACCTGTGCAATAGATGTGAAGCACTCAAGCAGTGGAAAGAGATCTTTGTCAGAATTTGGAACCTGATGCCACTTTGCAATAAGTGGAGGAATCAGAATTTCAAGATAAACAGGCTGCAAAATGACAAAAACTGTCAATGGAGAGAATCATCTTTATACCACTATTGTGCATAGCAAGACTCTAATACATATCACAAAGAAGAGACAATGTGAAGAACATTGTTATTATCTTGGCATACTAATATACCTGATTCAATTCCCCTCCAACAGCATCTGCTAGAGTTCCAATAGCATCATAAACAATTCTAAGGTTCCGTTTCTGTAAATTATACATAAATGAGAAAAAACTATTCAGTGGTGTAGATGAAGCAGCAGCATCTATCATAAGGTATGATCACGACAATCAAATGTAGCTTATCATCCAGAAAACAACCTGATACTTGCCAAATGCGCACATAAGATGCTGCAGAATTACTTCCAACCTTGGTGCCAACTCTTCGGCAGCCTCCTGCAAACAAATTTAATATATATATATAAGAATTTAAATCCCATACGCAAAAACTTGTGCAGCATGTTTATAACAACCTCCTCAAGTGTTGCGAAAGCCGAACAAGCAGCCTCTTGCACCCGCTTGTTAGTATCCAATATTCTTCGCAGAAGGCCCATAAGAGTTGCGTCAAATTGCTCGTAGCCTTTTTGATGACCACTATCCTGAAACAAGCCAAGCATGAGAGTTTTAAACCACAAAATCCAAAGCAATAGACAAAATGTGCCAAGAACAAAGAGAAGATTGTCATATCACATATGATGCAAAAGGATATATTATTTTGTTGGATATCATAGTTATTTATCATTATTAGTTTAAGAAAGATTTACAGCTAAACAACAACAGCTTGGAAGTTATGGTCTTCAAAAGAAACAACTGAAGCAGCAATTTTCATCGATACCTGAACAATGCATTTGCTGAATCGAGAAAGTGTCCAACAGGATATACTCCTTATGAGAGGAAACTTATCGTCTAGAAGGGGAATTAGAAAGGCCACAATCTGCGGGGGGAAATATGTTTTTCTATTAATTCAACACCATGGCAATCAAAACAAAAGAAAAGGCAATGACAAAAGAAGCATGACTTGATTTAAGTAAAACAAATAAATGTTATATATGTACGATTTATTCTTCACCTCGTAATCTGCCTCACAACTTTGTGCATCAGTACAGAACAACAAGAATTACCTCAGACAAATGAGGATAGAGACCATTGATGCAACCTTCACCAACTGCACCAAGAGCCAAAACAGCAGCTTCCCTATCTTTCCAGGCTTCATCACCACTAGCAGCTAACTTGGCCTACAAAAGATCAACAAAAGGAAAAATCTAGATGTAATACTGTGAGAATTCTGGCATGATTGCCAGAAAGATGAACGACGGTGAAAATAAACAATAAAAGTGAAAAGGTAGAGTTTAACGATATAACCAAAATAGAGGAGATAAAGGAATGAATTTCTTTGTATTTCTTGATATTGCTATTGACAGAAGTAACACTTATTTATAGTTTACAAGGAGTATCTAATCTAGGAAAGTCTTAATTAGATAAGAATAACCATTGATTTTTGCATTAACTGCGTAGATTTAATTCCTATTTTATGCTTGCATTGACTTAGATATTAGGAAATAATTTCCTAAATATCAGTAACCATTTATAAATGGGATATGATTCTGAAATCTTCGGTTGACAACCTACACTCCCCCTCAAGCTGGTGAGCAAGCGCAATAGAGCACCAGCTTGGATCTTGGATGCGATGCCTTGTTGTGGAGACTAACCAAGGCCGGCAGAGAGGCGAGACCGAACATCGTAGACCAACGATGAGTTCACTCCGGGAAACTTGGCGGTCGAGTACACTCGCTGTGAAATCCAAGGGCCGGAACGATGAAACAACACCGGAGAAGGCAGCCATGGCCTTCGATCCAAACAAAAAAAAGGCATGGAGCAAATTTGCTCCATTGATGAGCTTCTCTGAGATGGAGGTCTGAGATTTTGCATTCAAATGCAAATAGATCAGCATCTGTGCTGAAATAAATCTTTTTGATAGCAACTTAAATTTCATGTGTTGTTGCTTGCTGCCACTTCAATTTATGGCATGCTTGAGATGGTTGATGCATCAGTTGGAATATCAGGACTGGAAATTGAAGAAGTTCCTGACTGAAAGGTCTGATGCGAATGATTTAAGACCTCTTCTCCTATCTTTTTACATTGGCTAAGATAGAACCATTAAAAAGACATCTTGATGGGATATGAGAATTCCGGTATGGTGATCGAAAGGTGATTGAACGGAGGTGAATATTAGAGAAAGAAATTAGGCAGCTTCATTGGATGGATGCTACAACAAAAGAGAACGACGCACCGGATCTGATGATTTGTCAGTAACGGAAGAAAAACGATTTCATGACCGTTGGCGGCAATAGGAAAAAAACCTGCGTCAGGATCATCGGTGGCTCTGATACCATGTGAGAATTCTGGCATGATTGCCAGAAAGATGAACGACGGTGAAAATAAACAATAAAAGTGAAAAGGTAGAGTTTAACGATATAACCAAAATAGAGGAGATAAAGGAATGAATTTCTTTGTATTTCTTGATATTGCTATTGACAGAAGTAACACTTATTTATAGTTTACAAGGAGTATCTAATCTAGGAAAGTCTTAATTAGATAAGAATAACCATTGATTTTTGCATTAACTGCGTAGATTTAATTCCTATTTTATGCTTGCATTGACTTAGATATTAGGAAATAATTTCCTAAATATCAGTAACCATTTATAAATGGGATATGATTCTGAAATCTTCGGTTGACAACCTACAAATACCCATCACTATTTTCTCCAATTAAGCTCATGCAGAGAGCAGCAAAAGTTTGACATTAGCAACAAATACTTTTTGATCAAACTAGCATATCTACATCATAGCAAATTATTTAAATTTGCAAAGTTAGCACATGAAACAATCTTATCTTCTGATATGCAATTTGGAACAAGCTGAGGTAACATCTCTTTGCCAAAATGAACTAATAATGCAGAATATTTACAGAAATACTGATTATAAAATACCTGGTTGTGTTTAGTGTCAAGAGTCCCAAGTAAATTCATAAACCATCTAATAAATTAGATATTAATGTCATTTAAATTGCATCTATAATATATTGTTTTAAAACAAAAAATACATATATTTTAAAACCTACCCACCCTTTTTGAAACAAATTTACATAAACCAACAAATAAAATTAGATGTTAATATCCTAAAAATTGTTTCTGTATATTGTTTGAAAAAAATATATACATTTTTAAACTACCCACCCTTTTTTCCAAAAGTTTGCATGCATTATATATATATTAGAGTTATTTTTTGATACACAAGCTGTGTAAAAAAAATTACACAATCCTTCCTATTTAAACTACAAAATCTAAATCCCTAACCTAAAATCCAAACCCTAAACACTTAAAGCAACCCCCCTAAAGCCTAAAATAGACAGGCTTGGGTAAACTTCACACAGACTGTATCAAATAATTTTCCTATCTATTATATACTGTCTTTTTCTTTTAATCCCATGTATGTGGGTGCAACCAGTACTAGCGACCAACAACATAAATAGATTAGGCATCAAAGTTACCTGAATAATAGGCATCAAAGTTGGAAGAATTTCATCCCCAAACACATTTGATAGAACATCAAGAGCTGCCGCACTGCATTTCCGTAAGTTCCATATGTTGAATGAGTCATCATCCTGTACCAAAATGACCATTTGGGGAAAAGTTCCACTAGAAAACTGATCTCTAAAACTAACAGAACCATAGAGAACTTAGTTATGTTCTCATATTGACTGGCACAGAAAGGGGGAACAAATACTTACATCATCTTCTGCATCATCAGAACCATGAAATCGTGACGTATGAAAGCGAGGTTTAAGATCCTGAATAGAAAATATTAGGGAGAACCACATTCAGCCAAATGCTTATTTAGAATAAATTACGGAAAGCTGAGAACAATGATTAGAAACAATTATATCAACCTGATCTCTGTCTGGAAGAGACTCATCTTCCTACAAGAATGAATTAATTCCAAGTAAATTATCAATTATAATTGCCAAATTCACATAATCTGAATAAAGAAGACAAAAACTAACCTCAGCCTCAATAAGTGATTCATCATCATCTGCATAAACCATGTTTGACAACAAAATCTACAAAGAACAGTGACAGGTATGTGAAAACTAAGAACGTGATTTTATAAAAAAAGCTCCTCAAAAAGAAAAGATATAAAACCCAGCAAAGTATTAGCATACTGGAATTAGGCGTGGCAAATATTCTCGCAAAATCGCAGGAGGTAATTGGGCATCACAATATGCAGACCTGCAAACCAAGATCAACATTGAATCATAAACATTAGCCAAGACCAAGGTAAAAATGCCAGTAAAGTTAAATGCATGACCTTCAACCTCTCCATGCCTGAAAGCAAGAAAAATAATCAAAATTTTTTAACAGAAACTACTAAAAAAATTATGGCTAAAACATAAAGCCAGAGGCATGGACAATGCACCTCAAATGCAAACAGGGGTGAAAAAGAAAAAAAAAGGATCTAATTTCAGGAGATATTGCATTCCACCAAAAACTATTTGTTTGAAGATTGTCAAAATGCATAAGCTATCAACATATGGTTTTAAAATTTTCTTAATCTACTAACAAATTCAG
Organism: Hibiscus tridactylites; assembly: GCA_958450335.1. Taxonomy (NCBI): domain Eukaryota; kingdom Viridiplantae; phylum Streptophyta; class Magnoliopsida; order Malvales; family Malvaceae; genus Hibiscus; species Hibiscus tridactylites. The sequence goes on along the minus strand of OY288281.1, from coordinate 65,107,520 downwards.
AAATGGAATGCACAAAGGAAGTTACCAAAATTCACATGCTTCAAGTGCCACTTCATCATCAGTGTCCTTATTGACTTGCAACATATATTCAATTACATTCTTCATATGCGGCTGTGAAATAATGCTAAGTCACATCAGAGAAAATAACAGCTTGTAAACAAGCCTAAAAGGACAAAAAAGAACATAACACCGAACCAAAAAGTTACAATACATACGGCTATCAAGAAAGAATGTATGACAACAAAAATGCAACAAACAAAAGATACCTACCTCCAGAACAGATGGACGAACTTCAATCAGCTGAACAAATGCTGCACAAACCTGATCATTTGGTAAGAAAAAGAAAACATTGGTCTGAATTCAGTTACATAATATATGCAGGGTCCATGATAGAAAAAGGACAAGAACCATTAACATCAAAGACTATATGACAAAACATGGCTGATTCTAACGCTGCATTCAAAGTAGATTTTCAAATCAGAAATGATAAACCCAAGCTTTTATAGGCTTCAATAATAAATTATAAGGAAAATTAAGAAATATTTACAATAGAGTATTCCAAGCAAAATATTAGATTATAACTACAATATGAATACAAAAGAAAAGGAGAAACTATTCACCAATTTCCGCACTTCTGCTGCAGGGTCATTAGCAAGGCCAAACAGACCATGAAGGTATTTATCCATGGATGCATATAAAGCCTGAAAGAAATTAATGTACAACTCAAGTATTGCCCTAAAAGTATCAGAATAACGTACATCACAAGAAGAATATAAATGTACAAACTTTCAAGTTAACTTACAGAAGGCATCAACATGATATATTGGTTTACAGAACCCAATGACAGCTTTCTCAGAGAAGCATGGGGAGACTGAAAAAACTGCTCAGAAAAAACAGACATAATTAGAAAAATTCTAAATGCAGACAAAATTTTAAAATACAGAAATGCATTTCACCTGAAATAACCGAGGAAGGAATATGTTGATTGGCCTTTCAGCTAACCCAGGAACATCTGAATCCAGCACTTGCGGTATATCCTCACAAATCTGTATTACAAAGGAATGGTTGATGCGTTAAAAGTAATTCAGAATCAGCATATAACCATGTCTCTGCCAGAGGGCGTTTGTCAGCTACATTTAAGTTTGATCCTCAGAATGCAGTAAGACCACCAACAAAAGAAGAAGAAATCATATAGATTAGCTAGTGTAAGTTGACCCATTGGTAATCACCGCGATATATTGCCATTAAGCACCTAGAATAATGGAAACATGTTTCAAATACCATAGAATATTGAGGATTCTGCATCAGGGGAACTTCTTATATAGACCATAAGCATGTTAAGAAGAAAAGACAGAAATTGAGTAAAGTAGAAATTGTGGGAACCTCTACCCGGTACATTTGAAGGCAACCCCTCATTGAGGCTTAGAACCTTGTTCTACCAACAATGTTTGTTTTCTTGTAAGGAAATCTATTCTGGATGACCAAAGAATCATCTCATTTATCTCACTAGAGTACTAGACAACCTGGGGGATGAGTAATACATCTTACACTATGGATTTTTTGCATACTAACTTCATATAACTAATGGGAATATTTTCAAATAGCTTTCACAATAAATTACAGTCACATGATTCTATTGATTTAAATTGACTCTTCCAAAATTTAATGGCATAAACTATGTAAAAGCATGAGATAGCCATGGTTTAATATTGATTAAACCAGCATGCTTCTATTAATTTGATTGATTCCTCCGATGTTTAATGGCTTAAAGTTTTAAACCATGTAAAAGCATTACAAAACCATCGATCTATATTGAATAAACTAAAAGGAAGCTTTTCCACAATAATACGACAACTTCCCTAAAATGAAAGCAGATATTAGAAAATTATTCATCACATACCTTTGACAACGCATCCATAGCACCTTCCATGTGATTTAGGTCATTGCTATCCAAACAATTTACAAAAGCTTGCAACAACTCAGGCCACCCCAAAATTCCCCCTAGTTGAACAACCACAGTTATAATATTCCCAACCGTTGACCTAATGTGTTTATCTGCTGCTCCTAAACAGGGTAATAGTTCTGACTTTATATGTTGTTGGTGTGCAGGAGCCATTATCTTATAAGAAGTTCTTAGATTATTTTTCAGCAGCAAACCAGCAGCTTGTCGAATCTCTACTGATTTTTCCTGCATAAATTTACAAAAATGAAACAAAGTTTCATTAGCACATCAAAGAAAACAGGTTTTCATAATATATATCCAAAGGCTACTGATTTACCATGCATAAATTAACAAAATGAAACAAAGTTCTATTACCACATGAAAGTGAACAGCCATTCCTAATATATTCAAGAGTAAGAACATTGATTCATGCATTAGAAACCTATAAGGGCACAAAACTATATCATACTGGTAAGTTCTGATTGAGAAACGTCCCAACCAACCGCCCACTAGAATTCTTGTTTGACCCAAAATCACTACAAATAAATCGAGCATATTGCGTCTCCAAATGAGAAAAATTCAGTTTTAAACGTGTAACTCAATCAAATACCCGGAATGTAGTTCATCAGAGAAATGCACAATCTTTGCAAATTATATTACAGTATAATTAACCCTACAAAAACCCAATTCTAGTGCCGAATAGAAGCATAATCCGATAAAAAAGAAATTCCCCAAAATAAAAGAGAACAGCAATCGTATCTCCTCCATAAACGTATAACCCGATCAATACCCATAATCCAGTTCCTCAGAAAAAAAAACGAAAAACTACCAGAAAATAAATTATTTGTGAGTTGGTCAGTGAGGAAACAAACGGAGATAAAAAGAAAAAACCGAGGCAAACCTGGGCTCGTGCTAGGATAAAAACGAGATAGTTGTTGAAGTCAGGGAACTGAGAGTAGTGCTGAAGCTGTTGCCAAATCTGAGATTTATCAGCCAACGAAGATGGCGAAATCTGCTGCTCCAGCAGTACACAGATCTCCTTCAACCCCTCTTCTTGTGGCTGCCACGGAGCACTTCCAGTCGCCGTCATTCTGTAATCAGGCTCTGATTCAAATAATATCTTATTATCTGGTTTCGACTTTGACAAACAAATATGGCTTTAGGGTGATTTTTTTCGATTGAGGGGTTTTGGACAACCCAGAGATTTTGCCTTCTGATGAACAAAGCCGAATCTAAAATACAAATTAATATAAGGTTAAAAAAAGTTTAATCAAATTAATATTCTGATTTGTAATCTCAACTCAACATTTTCGATTATAACCGAAATTTGTATAGGTTTTTAAAGCGACTTGAAACTTACCACAAATTGATTTTAGATTAAGAGGTCGCACAGCAGAATTTTCGTCCGCACGGGAGAAAAGCAGAGAATAGGTTTTGTTGGGAATCTCTTTTCTATATATATTCGGGGGGAAATGTACCTGAAATAATATATATGTAATCTCATTAGTTATAATTTGATACTCAATGAAAAGAAATAATTCCTCAAACTACATTAATTTAATTTAAATTTTTAATATTGTTCATAACAAAGAGTAAACTGAACTAAATAAATCATTCAAAAACATTTTGTATCCGAATCAAATTACAAGATAAATAGATTAAATATCGATAATTATAAAAAAACAATTTCTTAAAATTACAAGAATTGTTAGGGTAAGGCCTAAGGGATGTGTGTGTGTGTTTGAAGCTTAAATTTGGTTTGAAATTGGCAAATGATGAGTATTAAGTACGTGAAATAGAATTGGCGTTTGGGAGTGGGTGGGGCCATCCAATTATTGACCCAGAATAATCATTGTGTGCTTGAATTTAATACTACTCGTAGTCGTCAGTACTGCCTAAAGTTGTCACTAAAACAGTGTTAAATGTTGATTAATTAACTTAACTAACTAACTAACTAACAAGCTGAGTCTCAAATTTAACAAATGATACTATTAAGCATCTGCTTTAACAATTGTAAATTCAAAAGAAAACTCATACAAACAACTAATTAACAACACTAAAACCAAACTGAGAGATTCACTTATTCTCAACTTTCAGACAGACACAGAAACGTTCATTTACAGTAAATGCTCCGACCATCGTTTCCTTTTCTCCCCTTTCATATCATCTTATTCTTACAGGCATTGCTTTAACCAACAGCTTGTTGCTCACACAAACGTTAATGCTCCCACTTTCGTTTCTTCTTTCAGCTTACAAGCATGGAAGTAATGAGTAAAGCTTCTCCAAGTGAAAAACGTGCTTCCGAATCCGGTATAGATGGTAAGTGTAGAGAAATGCGGCCACCGTCACCGCCAAAAGGGATACCAAGTTCAACTTCCAGAAATGCTGAAACCCGGAGAATCATTAATTTGCATCAATCATATAAAAGCAAGCTAAAGTTCTAGGAAGAATTTTACCTGTGGATTGGATACTATTATTCCCATTACATAAGCCATTAAATCAAATGTAGACTGAAGTGAGTTTTGAACTCCTCCCACGATGCAACGATCCGATTCAGGAACACGATCCTGTGTTATCGTAAACAAAATGCAGTAACACCAAACAAAAAGAGCTTCCCTTCGAAAGAGAGGATTTAATATGAATACGGTACCTGCATTTGTTGGATGACGGATAAGTCGAACATCCACAAACCGAGCCGAGAGGTCGCAACTCCGGCCATCAGCATATATGCTGATAACAGGCTGTTTTTGACCCATATTGAAGCCACACACACCAGCAGGCAAGTCCACTGAATCAAAACTCAAAAGACAAATAAGATCTCTTGGTCTGTTTTCTGTATGGAGTATCTAAAAGAACTTAAGTGTACAATGAGTAGTGTTGTTTATACCTGAGACCAGACAGACCATAGTCCTGTTCTGAGAGTCGAAATACGAGATTGAAGCACAGGGTACACAACCGTTGCTGCTATTCCAATTGAAGCGCTAATTCCACGAGCTATTCCAATTACATATGCAGGTATCCCTTCCCATTCCAAGACTGCCGTCATCAAAGTCCCGAAACTGAAAAAAAAGAACATTCACCGATAAAGAAATGGATGTTCAATTAAGTACTTTCATTACTTCTCTGAGTTCAAAGCTCGGACAAAAGTAGAATTCATAAGCACTCACCTTAGGACAGTGAAAAACAACAAAGCTAAAGCAACTCCCGGTAAAACGACATCTTGCTGCAAATATGCTTTCCATGCATCAATGTAGGGAACCTTAGAGATCCACTCAATGATTCTACTTGCAGAGCTTTTGCCAGATGAAGCTGAATTCTCTCCTTCATCGAATACAGAATTATTTCTTTCTTGAGAAGTAGAGATGGTGTCTTCCACTTGATCACTTGGTGAAACTTTTGCAATCAGCCTTCGGTTGCTGTTTATGCCTAAAGCTGGGATCCCGTTGTACACCGACATAAAGAGCCAATACTCCACCCATACGGTTATAGTTGACCACAACGCAAATGCCATAGCCGATGCTTCTAGTGACACGAAGCTGATAATGAAGCCACTTATAACTGGTGCCACTAACTTGCAGGTTAAATCGATACGTCTAATAACCGAGTTCATATCAGTGAGTAAGCTAGGAGGATTGCCTTCTGATATTACTACCAACCTGTTGTTGGGAAAACAAAGAACTTCACTAACCATATTTTACAACTCAAATAGAGAGAATAGAAGAAATTGAGATGACAAATGAAATAATACATTCAAACATAGACTTTTAGAAACAATTTAAAGATGAATGGATGGTAGAAAAAAGGCTCCTGGAAATGCATGCATGCTCAATTACCATTCTCTTTCAACCAGGATGGTACCGGCTAATGTTGAAAGCACACCAACAGCTCCAGAGATGTTTGTCAATGTCACCAGGGTGATGAAAACAACGAGGTCCGTGAACTTCAGGCTCGGAAATACCAGTAAGACAGTTACTGAACCTCCAGCGATTATGAAGGAGAGATTCTGGGTTACCAACCATAGTTGAAGAACCTGCCAACAGAAATTTACATGTTTAGTCGCTCTCTTTATTCGGAAATCAACAGCTGGTTCGACATGCTCGGTGAAATGAACTCGTGAAAAGCAACAATCAGCAACTTTTGCTTGTTGTTTTCAAGATAAAAATTCTGTAAACTACATATATGGATATGGCTATGGGTACTTTGGTATTGCTTTCAACCAGTGTTTGATAATTTTATTGCCGTGATGTTTACAAAAAAAAAAAGGAGATTACATGGGAAGTGGAAAGTGTAAAATTGAATCTAAAGAGAAAAGGAAAAAGAAAACCTTTGGATAAGTGAGGGTATCCACCCATCGTCCAATGATGGGACCAAATAAAGCAGCAGAGGATGATTCGACGACACCATAGATTGCAACAAGGAGTAAAGAATCAGGCCAAATACTGATCATATATAAACCCACAGAGAATTCCCACATTCTGCAACCAATAAAAAAGAAGTGGTGAAGGAATTAAGAATCCAACCCCAAGAGTCATGAAAATCAAGACGAAAGAATCCCTTTTTATTTTAAACAGGTTTTGAGTCTATATTCAATGCAAGTAGCAAGAGAGGGAGAGGGGGAAATGAAGGAACCTGGCACCCCATCGGGCAAGGAAGTGAGCAGAATATAGGTAGGTGAGAAGAAACGAAGGCGGGAGTTGTTGGTGCGGAGGAAGTAAGGGCGTTGCTGCATCCATTGACGATCATAAATATGAATTTGCTCTCATTTTTCTTGGCTACCATACGGATAAATGAATACAACAGTAAACAGTACTGACTTAGCCATACGATTACGCTGATCTGAGATCATAAACTTCCTACTAAATTAATTTATTTAATACTATCAATTCACAACGCCCCCAGAGAAATCTGAATATATATATATATATATATATATATATATATATATATATATATATATATATATTCAAAACAATACAATCTATCTACCTCTCTCTCTCTCTCTCTGTGTATATATAAATATATAATATATACACAGAACAAAACAACCGCTGACTTTCGTGTCCAGCGAATCTTTATTTTTCTGTCTTCACAGTACAGAGGGGAAATAATTAAAGGTAAAAATCTCATCCCGATTGAGTGAAAAAGTAGGTCCAATTATAATTTTGTCCCTCTAGTATTCTCAAATTTCGGATTTAAATTTTGCACTTTAATTTGTTATAATTTTTTTGTTTATTTTTGAGTTATATTTTAATACTCAAATTTCAGATTGTGTATCAAAGTATTTTTCTAGTGACTACCATCATAGATAATTGATGCCAATTTTTTCTTGATAACACTCGTCATGCTATCACATTAACATAATTTTTTGTTTGTTTTTTAAGGGGAAAAAACAGCATTAACATCATAATTGAAATAGTCAACCTATTTTACCGACACTAACATTTTAACCGAAACAATTAACTATCTAAACTACTAAAGGAATTATAAAAACAGAAGACCAACTTATCCAGAACTAAACATTTTTTATAGCAATTGTCGGTTGTGTTTATTGATATAAAAGAAAGTACAAAGGGTACAAAAACAAAGCCTAGGTCTTAACGAAACAACAAAACCAAGCAGGACAATATCAGATAGAAAAACTAATTTGTCAAGTAAAATGTTATAGAGTACATGTTTTTCTTTTCTCCTGTTAAAGAGATGGAATGCTATACCATATCGTCCTCATTCTTACCCTGCTCAGCGTAATCTATGTTAGATAAAAAATAGAGAAAATGTAGTCTCCAAATGAAATAAATACTGCGCAGAGGACTACATTGTCCATTGATATATCAGAATATCTGTATAAGTGAACTTTAGAGACTAATACTTTACAGAAGTGAACTTTAGAGAGCTCAAATTCGGTTCCAAACTCGTAAAACCTCTGAGGACCAGACGGGCATGTTGGGATTAACACTCTGGAATGCCTTTTCTTCATTATTTTTGTTGTTTTTCAGCAGCCTGGTCATAATCATAATAAAGTGTGAGACACCATAAAAAAAATTAATGAGAAAACAAAAATTAAATATATATCACATGGTGCAAATTCAAATTACATTGGAAGTAATTAATTCATTTAACAAGATATTACGGTGTTCCAGGAATAATACTCATCATTGACAAATGCAAATATGCAATTCAAACAATATCTTTGACTTTCTTTCAATGCCATAATTACTTAACAGTAGCGAAAAGCAACCAAATGAAAATACATTCAATGGCTAATGCTTATTTCAAACTCCATTCATGACTCTCAAGTTCAACCCCTTCCCAAAGTGTCCATTAGAAGTCCAAAAGACAAACGCTAAAGAAAAGACTCATTGCTAAATCAAGATACATTGTCAGCTCAAGTTACCATCTCCCTCATAAATATAAAGATATTCTAAATGAACATCCCAAATTACCTAACTTAACATTATAAACAATATACAGCAGCAAGGTCATACCTTTTTCAGTTTAGAAAAAACAGAATCTTCAAAAGCTTGGAAACCAGCCCCAACCAGATTTCTGAAACGGTCAGGGTCAGGTTCCTCGGCCTTCTGGGGAGCTGGAAAATCTGCAACAATAGCTGGTTTAAGCGGCACAACCAGCAATGGATTGTGTAGATCCCCGATAGCGCTTCCCGTAGCAGCAAACTGCAAAGAAAAAATAAATAAAATAGAAGTTCAAGAAAATAAAACAAAAATAAAATCACAAAAAAGAACTTCACTTACAGCTGCTTCTTTAGTAGCCATGACTACAAGAGCAGACCCTTTTTTCTTTGAGCTTTTGATTACAATATCCTCTACGTCGCCAAACTTGGAAAACAATTGCCTTAGCTTCTCCGCCGTATAACCATCCCCAATTTTTTCCCAAGAAACCTTTAAAACCTTCTCTTTATCCAACTCCACACTAACCCCAGCACCACTATTCCCTTCTCTCCCATCCTTGTCTTGATTCAAGCCCAAACCCGAGCTCGTTCCCATACTCGCACCTTTATTTGCATGCATTGCACGAATCCTAGCAATCTCCTCTTTCAATTTCCTCGCAATTCTCTCTTCTTCCTCTTTAGCTGTCACGACGGGATCCGGAGCAAAAGAAGCACGCTCTCTATCTTCCAAATCCGACATCATTTTCCTTCGCTTTGAGTCTTGTTGAGCAAATCGACGTTGTTGTTCACGTTTCACCCGAAGGAGATCATCGAAGAGCTTACGGGCTTTTTCATCAACAAGAATCTCGTACGAGGATTTAAGCTTTATGAAATTTTCATGGGCATCTGGATCGTCTTTTCGTTTATCAGGATGAAGATCACGGGCCTTTTCTCTATAAGCCTTGGTAATTTCTTTTGTGGTCAAATTGGCTCCTTCCTCGCCAGAAGGTAAACCCAAGATGCTGTAATGGTCAACCTCCATAGCTGAATCTAATTCAAAGGAAATTAAATCAGTAAAGTGTTTAAAGATGAATCTAATTTCAAACAAAATACAAATCGGGAACAATGTTTCAAGTTTCAACTAGAGGAGGCTTAGTAGTGTGAACAAATTTCACATCAATAGCAACAGATTGGAGCAGCAAATAGCAGTGTAACAGAAAATAGAGTCAACTGGCAATAAGAGTCCAGTATTTCCATTAAACCAATAGCTTTTAGAAATGATTTTTCTCAACAATGTAAACAGAGACGGAGTAACAATCAGGGTTTCAAAAAACGGCCCGCGACCGCTATAGCGGCCGCTATAAAGAGGTAACGCTGCCGGCCGAAACCGCTATCGGCGAAAACAACGGTGGGACGCGGAATCACACTAATAGCGGTGGATTGCGGTCGCAATTTAACGGGTAGCGGTAAATAACGGTAGTAACGGGCCGCTATCCCTGTTTTCTCCCGTTACTGTAAAATCTAAAAAAAATCCATGAGCGGGCGATAAGGGTGAGCGTGAGAGTGTAAAGGGAGGCGAGCTGATGAGACTTACAGGGAGGATTGGTCGACGTTGACGAGAGGGGATTGACGGCGTGCCGACGACAAGAGGTGAAATCGCGCGGCTCTAGATACTGGTCTGATGACGACGGCGTGAAAACAAACCCTTTTAGGGTTTGAAAGCCAAAGAGAAAACGAAGAATAAAGAGGAATTTAGGTTTTCTCATTAATATTATAATATTATTTTTATTATCATTAAAAAAAGTAATCTGTATCGGTGGTCACTTTTATTTTTGGTTTGTTCTATTTTGGTCATCAATTAAAAAAATTGTTTTGACCACTTACGTTACCTATTTGTTTCATTTTGATCACCGAATTGTTAATCTCGTTATTTTAATGGCACGGAATGTTAATAAAAAAATTAATTTTAATTTTAACTCATGAACTTTTAAAATTTTATTATTTCATCCTTTTTAGAAGAAAAAAATACAAAATATCCATTTTTACCCCAAAACCCAAATTTCCCCTTTTACCTTCCCAAACCCTAACACCTTGTCCATTAGATTGTTTTTAGGGTAAACTACATAAATGAACACCATACTATTGAAAAAGTCGCGATTTGACCACCTTACTTTTTTTTGAAGCAATTAAACCACCATACTATTAAATTGGGTGCAATGTGACCACACGCCGTTAGAGGTTAACGGTAGGGTGACGTGGCAGTTAAAAAATTAAGGGTATAATTACACATTTGGTCCTTATTAATTACACATTCTTTCAATTTAGTCATAATTTTAAACAAATAAAATAAATTAATTAGGTGATGACACGTGTCAACACCTTATTGGAGGAATTTAATTATTTATATTTAATATAATAAATTATTTTTCTCCTCCAATCAGGTGGTGACACGTGTCACCACCTATTTAAAGGAGAAAAACAAAATCCCAAACTTGCACTAAGAGAAAATCGAACCTGGGTAAATTTGGGATAAAAGCAAGGCCTTAACCACTAAACTAAGCACTTGTTTATGTTAAAATTCACCACTTATTTTATATGTCTTATTGTTTGTAACCATTCAAACTCATCTTCTTCCTTGTTGTTCCCTCTGCGTTTAAAACAGAGATCAAAGGGCATCTTCTTCCTCTCACATTTGTAAGGTGGTCAAATCGAGATTAATATAATCTGTTCATCCTATCATCTTTAAGAGATGATAAATATCATGTATTGAATCGAATTCCAACATTTAAGATCTTCCCGTCGTTCTAATAAACTTTGAAATCATAAAATATTTCGCTAAGCCAACTTCGCAATCAGTAAAAAAAGTGGTGTTCAACTCGGGATTAATTCGATTGGTTCAACTTATCTTCTTTACGAGATAGTATATATTATGTATGGAACTGAATCTCATCACGTGCCTCAACTCTATAGCTTCCATTCATTGCAGTAAGGTAGTGGCAGAACCATAGGATGAATGCTAAAATCCAATTTATGAATCCATTGCCTTTATAAGAAATGCAGTCTCCATACCTGACTCTTTGCATTAAAGATATTTATTTTCCTCTACTATATTTGTCATTAGATTCAGTAGTATGGGGTGTTTAGGGTCATAGCTAGTTTGCTCCCGAACTCGAGCGACCCATTTTACCGCTTCCCATACCCCAAATCTGAAGAAAAAAAAGTTAAACAGAAAGGCATCAATGCCTACTTCCATTACAAGGGAAAAAGATAACACCAACTAGAAGACGGAATGCAGTATGAATTGTCGATGCCCTTTAATCCCTGTTTTAAACGCAGAGGGAACAACAAGGAAGAAGTTGAGTTTGAATGGTTACAAACAATAAGACATATAATATAAGGGGTGAATTTTAACACAAATAAGTGCTTAGTTCAGTGGTTAAGGCCTTGCTTTTATCCCCAGACTTACCCAGGTTCAATTCCCTCTTAGTTCAAGTTTGGGATTTTGTTTTTCTCCTCTAAATAGGTGGTGACACGTGTCACCACCTGATTAGAGGAGGAAAATAATTTATTATATTAAATATAAATAATTAAATTCCTCCAATAAGGTGTTGACACGTGTCATCACCTAATTAATTTATTTTATTTGTTTAGAATTATGACTAAATTGAAAAAATGTGTAATTAATAAGGACCAAATGTGTAATTATACCCTTAATTTTTTAACTGCCATGTCACCCTACCGTTAACCTCTAACGGCGGGTGGTCACATTGCACCCAATTTAATAGTATGGTGGTTTAATTGCTTCAAAAAAAAGTAAGGTGGTCAAATCGCGACTTTTTCAATAGTATGGTGGTCATTTATGTAGTTTACCCTTGTTTTTAATACTTGTGGTGGTCGCGATGCCAGTGTAGTTCTCGACGACAGCTATTGCAGCCAAGGCTGCAACTAATCCTGCAATGAAAACAACTGAGTGCAGAAGTGCATTTTCGGCATGTATTTGATCTTTCTTCTTCACTATGCAATGGAAACAACCGAGTGCAACCAAGTGCGCCAATAATCCTAATTCTTTATGGTGATGAAATCATTTCTTCTTCACAATTTGTGGTGCAACTAGAGAATCTGAAAATGAACCTGGATTAACATTATCAACTTTAATTTGTTTTTGTTTTTGTTTGTGGGTAAGAGCTTTAGAGATTTTTGATGCAGATAAACTCGAAGACCTTGATAAAAAAAAACTCCATAGGCTCCTTAGGTGTTTTGTGGCTGAGGGATTACTGGCATTGTTGTTGCTGTTTTTAATTCCAGTTCATCGCTCTCTTCCGACAGAGAATCACTCTCCCAAGCAGAGAAAAACTTAATTTCCATTTTCATCTTTGGGTTTCTGTTTTATTGAATTCTCTATTTATTTGGGAAAGGCCAAACGAAGGAGAGGTGCTAGGGTTTGGGAATGTGAAAAGAGGGATTTTGGGTTTGGGGTGAAGATGAAGATTTATATAAAAAAAAATCTTCTAAAAATGATGAAATAATAAAATTTTGAAAGTTCATGGGTTAAAATTAAAATTATTTTTTTATTAATGTTCCACGTCATTAAAAATAATGGGGTTAACGGCTCGGTGACTAAAATGAAACGAATCGATAACGTAAGTGATCAAAATATTTTTTTAAATCGGTAACCAAAACAGAACAGACCAAAAACAAAAGAGACTACCAGTGTAGATTAACCTTAAAAAATCATTGGGTTATCAGAATCCAATTAGGAAAATGTATTAAGAGAGGGGATTCTAGGGAACAACCTTTAAATAGAGGCTAAAGAACGACAGACTTGTTTATCGGGTAAAAAGCGGTACACAAATTGTTACATGAAGCGGTACACAAATTGGTACAATATTGTAATAGAAGAATGTATATACCTTTTTATTAAAAAGATGCATTGTTTACCTTGTAAAAAGCGGTACACAAATTGTTACATGAAGCGGTACACAAATTAGTACAATTTTGTAATAGAAGAATGTATATACCCTTTTATAACACATGCACGAATTTTTAGAATGGATTATGTACGTGTAAAAAATGTGTACATACACAAATTTTTACCTAAAAGCATACTTTGGTACAATATTTGTATGAAACTGTGTATATACATATATTACTAGCAAATATACAGAAATTGGTACAAATTTGTAAGAGGAAAAGGTAATGTACCTTTTCTTTTACACGGTTTCACGAAGGTTGAAAATGGACTTTTACTTGTAAGGAAATGTGTACATACAGAAATTTTTACCCAAAAAGTATAATTTGGTACAATATTTATAAGGAACTGTGTATATACATATATTACTAGCAAATATACAGAAATTGTTACAAATTTGTAAGAGGAAAAGGTATATACCTTTTCTTTTACACGGTTTTACGAAGGTTGAAAATGGACTTTTACTTGTAAGGAAATGTGTATATACAGAAATTCTTACCCGAAAAGCATAATTTTTTACAAGTTTTGTTAAGATTTGTGTATATACACTTAATAGGACGAACTGTACAGAAATTGGAACAAATGTGTAAGAGGAAACGGTATATACCTTATGTATTACATTGTTACGAAGGTTGAAAATGGCTCATGTACTTGTAGGAAATGTGTACATACACAATTTCTTACCCGTAAAGCATATTTTGGTAAAATTTTTGTAAGGATTTGTGTATATACACGTACTAGTACCCAATGTACACAAATTGGTAAGAGGAAATGTTATATACCTTATTTATTAGAAAATGGTACAACTCTGACTTTTTTAATACACAATTATTTTCATGGTTCGTCAAAATGTCTAATGTGTTTGTAAGGAAATGAGTACATACAGATAATCGTACCAAAAAACATACTTTCGTACAAGTTTTGATAAGGGCATCGAAACCACGTAAAGGTGGTTTCGGTTCTGGTTTTACAGAATGGTTAAAAGTTAGTCTTTTATGTAGCATCAAAACCGCGTATATAGGGTTTCGGTGCTGGTTGAGCGTGAAAATATTTGAAGGTCTTCAACTTTATGAGTTGAAAATTAACATTTGGTTTACCAGAGAAGGATCATATGAAAACTAAAGATGAAGTAATTTAGGAAAGAAATAAAATGTATTCCAAACAAAGTTTTTCAAATACATATTGAAAAAATAAGTTACATAATAAAGCATCGTCAGTCCTCATCCCTACCCCGGGAAACGACCTTCATGGCCTCTGCCACAAATGGCACTGGAACCAGCCTCTCGTTGTTGCTGACCAACCATCTCTGCATATGATCAGATCTCATATTTGACCCTATTGTTGCCTAATGAACAAAACATGTATGCATTAGTATGAGCAGAAGTTCATCTTGTATAAAAGAAGAAATTGATGATAGAGAAAACTTTGAGAATGGCGGTTGAAGTAGTCTATGTCCTCTTTGGCAGACATGTAACCATAAAGTTGGCGCTCTGTGCCTGGACCATACAAGAAGCCTTGACATTGTTCCCAAGCATTTCTATCGAAACCTTGGGCAGCAAACTGGTTATGCAGACGCTGAGCGTCGAGATAACCTGTTGTCGTGCTCTCAAAAATTAGAAGGCTCATCCCACGATAGCCTTCTGGACCGTATGAATGGCGAGGCTTGACAATAGTAGTATAGGAACTGAAATAGTTCCGAAGCTCTTGGGTTCCCATACCAATCCACTGAAGCATAAAATGCAAGAGATTAGAAGTGAAGAAAATGTAATAATATTGAAAACATAATTCAAATTTGTTAAATAACTACCTTCCCAGTATCATCTTTTTCCAGCCTTGTGTTCATTATCATGACCATGTGCGGCCAGAGTATTTGGTGATCAACATCCTCGTCGTTTGAAGGCAGGGGGCAGGCAGTATTAGCAGCATTCGGATCATCTCTCAAAGCAGTCCATTGTCCAAAAGCTTGACCCTGAGGAATAGCAGAAGTACCCCTTCTAAGCAATTCCTCATCCAAGAGCTCAGCAAGTTGTCGATGGAGTCTAAGCTTTGGTCCACCTTTCGTTCTGGCATGTGTCAGTAGGGACTGAATGCCATTAAACCTGTGAGAGGCACCAGGACCTCATTGGCATGCTGGGCAAAGCCATCTTGTAGAAGGGTCATTGATTGTCTGCATTGTATCGATGGTCTGGAAAAACTTGTTGAACCATTTGCTTCTTTTGAGTGTTTCATGGCTTGGTTGATCCTCCTCATCAGAATCGAAATATAAATCATCCTCACTATTTGAGTCTGATTCAAATTGTAGTTTCCTCTTTACGAATTGGTGAGGATTGTTTTTCGAAGATCTGCTTGAACTCATTTTTTCGGAAGGAAGTTAAAAGTATTTGGTTCAGAAGTGAATATAGAGCGAAGGGTTGAGTTCAGAATTGGTACAAATTGATGTTGTAAAGAGTAAAGAGAAGAGTTGGTAATATATAGGGAAATTCAGTTGGGAGGGAAAGTGAAAAAGTCTATGGAGGGAAACTGAGAGAGAAGGAAGGCACGGTGTGTGTCTGTTCATTGAACGAGGTACATGAACATGAACCTCTTCATTAATGAAAAGACAGGAAACTGAAAAGGCTGAATCGTTTTGCTTGGTTTCGAAACCAGTTGTATACACGATGAGGAAGATGAAACGGTTCATGTGATTATAGTGAAAAGACAGAACACTGAAAAAGCAAGATTCCTTTTACTGGGTTCGATACCATCTGAAGGGGTTTCGGAACTATATACACTTATTAGTAGCATAATGTACACATATTGGTACATTTTTGCAAAAGAAATCGGTATATACATGACTTTATTACACAGTTTCACGAAGGTTCAAGTTGGGTCATTTAATTGTTAGGAAATGTGTACATACATAAATTGTTAACCAAATGCAAAGTACATCATTTAGAGGGGCATCGAAACCAACTAAACGGGGTTTCGGTGCTTTAGTTCCAGTAGAGGGCATCGAACCTAGCTGTATTTGGTTCCGGTGCCTGTTTGAAGTGCAGAAAAAGTTACTACCTTTTTGGTACAAGCTTTATAAGGTTTTGCGATTATACATAAAATATTAGCTCCTTCATGTACTTGTAAGGTTTAAAATGCCTCATGAGATGTCTGTTCATTGAAGCAGGTACATGAACATTAACCCTCTACATGTGATTCTAGTGAAAATATAGGAACTGAAAAGGTTGACTCGTTCTGGGGGGTATCGAAACCAGCTTTAATTTTTGTGAACACGAAACAGTACATGTGATGATAGTGAAAAGACAGAACACTAAAAAGGCAGATTCCTTTTACTGGTATCGAAACCTCCTTAAGGGGTTTTGGTACTGTATACACTTAGTAGTAGCAAATGTACACAAATGGGTACATCGACAAAAAATGATATGTGCACATACACGATTTCGTACCGAAATGCGTAATCTTTGTACATGTTGTGTAGGGGGTATCAAATCCACAGCTAAGGGGTTTCGGTGCGAGTGTGAGATTGTGTTAAAAAGTTTATACCTTTTGTAGGAGAAAAATAATATGTGAACATACACAATTTCATGCGAAAAAGCATACTTTTCACATGTTCTGTAGGAGGCATAGAACCCACGCTTATGGGGTTTCGGTGTTTTGTTTTCATATAGGGGGCATCGAACCCAGACGTATGGGGTTTCGGTGCCTGTTGGACATTGTGTTAAAAAGTTTATACAGACGCTATGAGAAAAATAATATGTGGACATACACAATCTTCATACGAAAAAGCATACTTGTGTACATGTTTTGTAGGGGGCATCGAACCCACGCATATGGGGTTTCGGTGGTGCTGGTGTGACATTGTGTTAAACATTTTATACATTTTGTAGGAGATAAATGACATGTGGACATACACAAATTTAGACCCCAAATTTTATGTCCTTTAGGGTTGTTATACTTCTTGGATATGTGTGTTGTTTTTTGTACAAACCTGTAAATTTATCATATAATAAGTACAAAATTTTTTACAATGAGATTTGTACATATTTAACATTGTATGTTGTATTTACAGAGATACAAAAGACGATCAAACATATAATACAGAGGAGATTATTAGAGAAAAATATGTTAATTCAATTGACGAACACTTTCAGCTGCATTTAATCCAAATACGGATGATGCTTCACGTACTCTTGTACATTGTCTGCTGCGGCCAAGTTTTGTAAATATACCCGAATGAAACCACCTATTTCTATGATCAAGTGCAAGTACAGAAAATACATAATTAGGTTTCAGTTTAAGAAATTACTTCATTTTTATAATGAATATGTTTGATTTAGGGAGTTTTACCTAATGCGTTATGAGTTGTCTCATCTTCTACCTTGTAGGATTTAGGACATATGTAGGTGTTCTCCTGAAACATGAACATAATCGAAAACATAATTATTTTCTATAGATTCATTGACTATATTGCTGAAAGTAAGAGCAAAATAGGTGTGTTCTTCACTGACCAGATTATTAATCATTTTAGATTCCGAGTCGTCAACCAACAGTGTGTTTCCTTCGTTATACTGAGGCATATTATCCCACACGCGCCTCAGATTTTTTGTAAATATATGTGGATCGGAGGGATGTTGTTCGCAGTGACTTTGATCCTGCAATATTCAAACGAAGTCCATCAAATTTGTCAAATTCTATTTAGATGCTTTAACGAAGATAAACTTTGAAGTTACCCAAATGAAGGCAAGTCTTGGTTTAAGATCGTTAATTCTCCAAAGTGCCCACTTTAGGTTTTCTCTGCATTGATGAACAGTTCAAGCACAAATAAAGTAAGAAAACAAATTATCTTAAAGGATCGGGTAATTCAATTGATTTAGGGGTGGCAGAGGTCCACATTATTTTGTCCTTGAAGACCAAATAGCAACCTCATAGGCAGTAAAACAAGAATACAGAAACTTAGAAGCACCAGGTCTGAGTTCCACACCTGCAATTGAAAAAAATAAATTTCCTAATCTAATTTGTGAACAATTGTACTACAAGTGATCCACAAAAGGAATATCGTCTCTTATAACACTGGCTAGCACACCATTGTAATCAAGAATAAAAAGCTTCTTATTCACCATGGTAGGTGGTACGTTCCTGTACCAGTCGCCATACATTTGAGAAGGACGTCTGGGTCTCTGAATTTCAGAGTCTATTTCATTACTTGGCGTTATGCCATGGCAATGAAGCTTCTTTCGCATGTAAGTGCGAGTCACTTGAGGCGTATAAGCACGCGCATGAGCATGGCCTTCTGCTGGAGCAGATGTCTGATCATGAACTGCAGCTGCAGAATATGCATCACAGTTCTCTTTTGCAGAAGTACCTGGGACATTTTCTGTTGGACCAGATGCCTGATAATGCCCTGCTGGTGCAGAATATGCATCAAAGTGCTCCTCAGCAGAGGTACCTGGGACATTCTCTGTATACAACAATCCAATGTTACGTGCACGAACACACCCTAAACTTGTCAAGGAAACTAAACACAATGCAACACGATATGCAAGGGTGGTGTAAATAGACAGTAGTGTAACAAATGAGTCAGTCAATGTTCATGAAGTAGTCTAACAAATTTAACAAATGTTTATTCATGTAATACAAGAAACTTCATATACTATGCATACTAGCCTAACCATCTTCAGAAACCTTTGCATCCTGAGGCGATGTCGGTTGAAATACATGCCGATTCCGTTCATGTTCCAATGAATAAACACGAGCTTCTAGTTTCTCAAATCGAGAATGAGCCTCTGCCAGACTACTGCGCAAAAAAGCATCCAAGTTCTTTAGTGTGTCGTACATGGAGTCAATTTTATCGGGGGGTGGAGCATCGGGTACATCATCATTTCCTCTGGCAATTCTTGCTTCATCTTCATCTCTTTTATGGACCCATTCACCCTGAATGAACGTCCACCCCGTCTTCTTAGTTGTTGTTTCATCAATTTTACTCGGTAGCGGAATTTCAGGGTCAATGGAGGTGTCGATCCCTAAACATTTAAATATGTGACTTATCACACATCCATAAATGAGAGAGCCTCTTGAAAGGTTGCTAATGATTTCCGCAACAGATCTATAGATGATTTTTTCTATATCGGGTTTATTTTCTGACCGAAATTGGTGCAACCACCAATAATCAGTATGACGCATGCGAGTGCATCGTCCACCTGATGGCCGAAAGAACCAAGTTGTCATTAGATGCAGAAGCCTTTCATGGATATGAAGATGAGTGGGGCTGTCATCATCGAACTTCAAGGGGACACGCTTGAATTCTTGCTCTTCACCAATAGCTTCCACACCAAGGTGTTGGGCAATAATTGTCGGAGTGATTGTAAATTCAACTCCCATGAGATAGGACTCGATAGCTACAACCTGTTGGGTTCTGCCATCATGCTGAAGGGTAGCATTTGCATAGAAGATCTTCACCAGGTTGTGATAGACACGGTGTTTAATATCGAGATATCGGATCCAACCCCATTCCACAAATAAAGGCCAAAAGTTGAATTGATAATCAAGGGACATCAAAAAATCCAAGTCAATGGTTCGCTCCTTCCTAATCTTTTTCGCCTCGTACACTTCGTGGTATCGCCCAAGACACGCGGGATCACGGAAACAATGGCTCAAAATATTTGGAGGTTGTGGCGCTTCCCCTTCACTTGAGCGGATAGAACCACCTGTTTCAATCCGACCTCGTTTACCTTTACTGGGTTTGTTTTTTGGAGCCATGTATGAGTTTTTGGTAGGAATATCTGAAAATTTGTGTAACAATCGAAGAAGAAGAAGAAACGAATGGTCTCAGGTTTCGAATATGGCCGATAATCGAAGAACAAAAAATTAAAAAGCCTGAAAATTCTAGGGTTAGGGTTATAAAAGTGTGTTTTTCGAGATGAAGGAGGGAAGTTTTCATTTACATAATTTATTTCCCACTATTTACTATTTGAAACAGGTTTCGAATCCCCATATGGGGTTTCGATGCTGGTTTGGCAGAACGCTATTTTGAATATCCTCAATGTAGTGTCGAAACCGAGAATGGGGTTTCGATGCTGGTTTGCCAGACACGCTCAATTGCATTCTTCTATATTGGGGTTTCGATACTTGACGTTTCGTTTCGATGCCGGTTTGGCAGAGACGCCAATTTCATTCTTCTTCATAGGGGCTCGCAACCAATAACTTGGTTTCAATGCTGTTTTGGTCGATACGTCAATTTTTAGTGGATGTTTAATGGGGTATCGAAACCTCCGTAAAATTGTATCGAAACCCTTTGAAGCTATATCATTTATTGTATTACCTATCAGCCCATATGTCAAGTTATTGCAATTTAAAGTGGCAGCTGATATTAAAGGTTTTCTACAACTACTTCTCCTTATTTCATCCTCAACGTCAGAAGTAAGAAAGGAAGGATTAAACAACATATCGTTGTAGAGATTTTTTCCATCTTCCGTGTCGAAACATGGCTGGTGTAAGAGTTGAAGAAGCTCAAATTGGTGAACCAGATGAGTGCACAACAAATGAAGTTGGTGCTTCCGAGAATTTGGTTGGCATGATGTTTAACTCTCGTGTCGAGGTGTGGAACTATTATCGAGTATATGCGAAGAATAACAGGTTCAGTGTCAGTCGTGCAACAACTATGCATGATGGTATGGGAAATGTACATACGCAAGAGTTTTGTTGTTCACGGGGAGGACAGCGCAGACGGAAAGTTCATGACTCTGACCGGAAACGTGCGCCACGTGATATGACACGAATTGGTTGCAAGGCAAAGGTGATTGTCAAGTGCAGAGAAGAATCAATGTGGGAGATAACAGTATGTCACAGTGAACATAATCACCCGTTGTGCCCACCTATAATGCAACCGTATCTTCGGTCGAGTAGAGAAGTTAGTAACGATGATGTACTTGAGGCACAGGCTTTGAAAAGTGTTGGCCTGCGAACGTCAGAAGTAATGAATTATTTCACGCAACAGTCGGGTGGTTTCCACAATGTTGGTTTCATTCGGAAAGACTTGTACAACTCCCTTCAAAAAGCAAGGGCAGATGAATATCGTGACGGTGATGTCAATGCTCTTCTTGCTTACTTTGACTTCAAGAAAGATCAAGATACATGATTGTACATGCAGTTCAACACTGAACAATCAGGGGGATTGCATAATATTTTTTGGTCTTATTCAACATCCATGTCCGACTACGTATGCTTCGGTGATGTCATTGCATTTGACACAACGTACAAGGGTAACATGTATGGCCGGCCTATAATGCCTATTGTTGGTGTTAATCACCACCATCAAACCATTGTCTTCGGTGTGGCAATTTTAGCTGACGAGACTGCAGACACATTTGAGTGGGTACTTAGTGAGTTCTTGCAGGCAATGTCTAACAAAGCTCTTGTCTCAGTCGTCACGGATGGTGATAGGGCCATGCACAGGGCTATCAAGACAATGTTCCCATGTGTACATCATCGCATATGTTCCTAGCATCTTTCTCGAAATGCACAGGAAAACGTAGGTGATCCCAAATTTACATCCGCCTTTACACGGTGCATGTCCTCTTAGTGGTCAATTGAGGAATTCGATCGCCAGTGGAGATCAGTTATGAAAGAATTTAACGTGGAGCAGCATCCGTGGGTTGTGGAGAAGGATCACACGGTTGGTATGTGGGCACAAGCATATCTTACAGGACATTTCTTCGCAAATCTTCGCTCCACACAACGCTGCGAATCTATGAATTCCGCCCTCAACATTATCCTCGGACATAAGAATACATATCTTGAAGTTGTCTGTGCCATTGACAAGGGAATAAATGACATGCGCATAAATGAGTTGAACGAAGAATACAAAAATTCTTCCTCGAAGCCTTTCCCAATGACCAAATTGCATGACCTTGAAGGGAGTGCAGCTGACATCTTCACCCGGGCATCCTTTGAAATAGTTCAGAAGGAACTCAAATATGAGACACTGTATCATGCTCTACATCTGACACTTACAATTGAAGGTGCGCGGACGTATCGTTTGACACAATATAAGGATCCAGAAGCCATGTATGAGGTTGTGCTTGATGTCACAACAAATAACATTACATGCAGTTGTCGGAAATTTGAGACGTTCGGGCTTCCATGTCGCCATCAACTGCACGTTCTTAAGTTGGAAGACTTCTCCGACATCCCAAATTTCTTAATACTACCGCGCTGGAAAAAAAATGCTAAGGTATCTACTCCATCTTATCTTCACATCGAAGTCTATCCCGAATTAAGACAAATGTCTCGATTTGCTTCACTACGCTCACTTTCATCGCGGTTGTGCTACCTTGCGTCTCAAACAGACGAAAGTTTCAAAACCACAAAAGATGAGTTACTACGACTAACTGCTCAATTTGAGCAGTCCATAACCTTGAATGAGTCATCATCACATAGGGTAAGCCAACACAGCGTTCGAGACCCGCAAAAGAAGGACGCAAAACGAAAGCAGAAAATAAACCCTAATGCGTCCACAAAATGGAGGAATCAATGTTCATTCTGCAAAATGGAGGGACACAATAAGAACACATGCCCGGGACTGAAGCTTCAACTTCCAACGGGTACTGCGGGGATAAGTTCAGATGTAGACATGTCCCAACCTTATGCAAATGTGAGTCATTTCTACTTACGTTTGTTGTATGTCAATACATGAAAAGTTAACACGGGTTTGCTATTGACTTCGACCTAGGTCGGCGCATATTGTTGGAATAACTAGTACATTCCATGTTGATAACATATCTCCGACCACAAAATAGAAGGTATTAATCAAGATTCAATCAAGTTCATTCACTTTTCGTTCATACTTTACCTACAAATTCATCGTGTTTCCAAATGACAATTTATTATTTACTGTTATGCAGATTCCAAACGTGTGCAGAGTATATCCTCTTCAGACATACAAATTCACTTATATATGATTCAAATCACTGTAAGTACAACCTAAAAATTATCTCACTCCAATATGCTTCAAATACATGTACATACAACCAAAGATATTCTCTGCAGACATACGAAATCATGCGCATATGCTACTTTTATCCACTGAAATGTATCATATATTGCAAAATTTTTGTACAAGCGTTTTAACACATTATGGCCCTGAAATTGCATAATATACATTCAAAATGTGTACAGTTTACTCTTACCTAACCTATTTATGCTTGCACCACATGTCAACTACAAAATGTTTTCAGTACATATACATCCAAACATGGTTACGACCCATAAAAAAGTGGGTTCCTTTACGCAATGTCACGCCACAAACAAAAAGTCAAAATCCATTGCCATCCACTCACCTCTGCCCCCTCCCCTAACATGTTCTTCACCAAACAAAATTGCATTAGATTACAATAATGAACAACACGTCTTAATGCATTCAAATACATAATAAACAATGCATTCATTCCTAAAGCCTTACCATTGCGGACGCTGAAAGCTGCCATGTTTTGGAACCTTTGGTTCTTTTGCCTTCATGTGAAACCATTGACTTACAGCAACATTGATAGTCCTCCGCAAATTATTCTTATCATGACTGATAAGATCGTACAACAGAATCATCCGATCCCATTTTCCAACGGTCTAGTAAGACAAGTATAAACAAATTAAGCTTTTATTAAAGATCATATTTCCATTATAGATGACCAAAGTAAGGAAAGTTTAATGAAGATTAACCTAAACCCTTACCACTTCCCCTATATGCTTATCATTCCAAAGCTGCATCCATTTGATGCAAAACATACCACAATCATCTCTGTTAGAATACAAATCCATGTTAACATAATACCACGAGTAATCCTTTCCAATTTGTTAAACAAAATTAACACAAAGTACTAGAATATAACAACTATGTACCTATTATCCTGATGTTTGACTTTTTCCACCATCACGCGCAGATCGCTCAACGGCCTTGATGGTGAGCCAAACACTTGGACAAACTTCTTATCTTTTAAACATTCTTTTAGACTATTGGTCTACATACAGAAACATTTTTATGTTTTTTACATACTCTGTCACATCTTAAACAATGGAAGAATAAAAGTTAGTTGTTCTCGATTATTACCAGGTTCTCGGCCATACACACTCTTGCACCATTGGCTCGGGTATTTGGCAAGCTGTCCAGTAGCTTCACTACACCAGCATCAATATCGACGACACACATAAACCAATGAGTGTTGTTGTCATTCACAGGGATAAAGAGCTGAAACAAGCAAAGATTTCCATTGTAATATACAGATGACATGAAAGTGCATGGTATGTTTAATTTATTAATGTTTCTTCGTACCACTTTACAGTCCGTCAACTCACCATACGGATTGCCAATCCTACGCCAATACTCAACAATTTTACCAACATTTACCCCTTGTAGAAGCTGAGACTACAATACATCATTTATTATTAACCATGTATCCTTACAAAACCACATTCACTTGTTCATAATAGACATAAGAGTCTTTAATATTAAACTTACACTCAATGTACACGAGATATACCCTCTCCTTCTTTTAGATTGCTTCCTTATATCTTCATCAACAATGGTAAAACCAACAACATCTATAACCTAAACCATAAACATATAGCAACTATCATACTAAATTTCTTCAAATATGCTACAAAATGCTTAAAAGGAATAGTCAAACCTACTAACCATTGAACCCACCCAACTTTCAGGTCGTATCGTATCTGCATCGCTTACAGACAAATATAAGTAGCCAAAATCTGCAATTGCTTCACTGCACACATACAAAAAACTTACAATTTATATTGAACAGAACAACATCATTGTAGAATACTTTCATATTCAGATTGCTTACGATTGACGCAATGGCGTATTCCATATATAGTCACAAGTGTTTTTTGCTGACGGGCCTACTCCATCCGGTACTTGCACATTTGTCAGTATCTGCAATGCTTACACATTTGTTGTTCAATACTTAATAACACAAATAAGTACTGCACGTTCAAATAAATAAGTTTTATTAGAAAACCTCATTAATTATTCAACCCCTAAACAATTAGTTTGAATAACATTCGAATTTCATCCATATTTGTCTATAATAAATGTAATCAAACACACATAGCATTTATTGTTCACAACAAATCCTACTTAAACCAAACATTGTCACACATCATTCTTCATTCAATGGCTAACTTTATTCATGTTCCGAGTTGTGATTCCTACTCTTATTCCTTTGCCACTAACCTTTGCAGTAGCTATTGCTGTTGTCTTGTCCTACAAGTTAACACAAACAATATCAACAACAATAATCTCATTCCTTAACTTCATGAAACATTGATCAAAAGAACTTATTATACATTTTTCTTTGTTTTCGGGACATCAACGGATTCTTCATTCAACCACTCGACATCGTCCTCCATCATTGGGTCCTCCTCAATATGAACTCCTTCGTTCAGATCAGAAACTTTGACTTGCCCTTTGTCAACCACTTCTTCTTCTTCTTCTTTAACATGAACAACAATATCTCCATCAGATTTCCTCAACGACTTCTGCAATTCTATCATGTTGGCATTTAAATTCTCGCATTCCTCCTTCAATTCCCTTATACTCTTTTCGATTTCTTTTTCCTTCTCCACACGGGCTTGCAGACTATCTTTTATTCCACCCAACTCTAACAGTACAGTCTGCAGCATCTCCATAACAACATCATTTGTTCCATTCTTTCGATCCCCTTCTTCCCCTTCCACTTTCTCATCATCATACCCAAGTACCTGCAAACATCATCAGTAAATCATTTCCTATAACCACAACATCCTATATAATACCAGGTTGGTTTAACCCACTTACCTTGGGTTTTTTTGGATGTCTTTCTTCCTTGAGGCTGTTTACAATCTTCCTTACTTCCTTCTTGTTGCCCCATGTATGTATGCGATCGCGACTGTAACCCCCTCGTCCCGGTCTGGTCGGATGATCGGTCCGAGTGGGCCACACGGGGAAAACCGAAGCAAAACCCGTTAAGGTTTCCCCTCGGTTAACGACCCTAAAAATTTCTTTTTATTTTATCTTGTCTATAGGCATAATTAAAACCTATGTGAAGCACAGCAGCGGAAAACACAGGCAATGCATCATACGCCGACCAACCAAAACATTAAACAGTTCATTTTAGTCATTTACAGCAGGCCGTTTTGAAACGCCCTTAGGGTGTTCCGAAACGCCTTGACCTAGTCAACAGGCCAGGGTCAACCATAAGGTGACCGTTCCGAAACAGGGGTGACCCGTATCGAAATGACCTTGACGGTCAATTTCTCGTGGTCAACGAGATTTGACCGTTTCGAAACATCAAAGGCCCGTTTCAGAACGCCTTTATCTCGTCAATTTCTCAAAATTCCAGTAGCAAAAATGTTTCGAAACGACCCCCATCCGTTTCGAAACGGCAGGCCATTTGCAAAGGAACCGTATCGGAACAGGGTGACCCGTTCCGAAACGCCCCCTGTCTGCAGACACGTTTTGGCTGTTCTAAGGCACAAGGGTGCCCCAAAACACCACCAAAACACCCTCCAACCTTAAAACACATAAACCCAAGGCAACCCAACTATGCTAGCATGCTTCAACAAGATTAAGACAAGTCTAACACTAAGGCAAGACCTCACAAGACATGCATTCAATCTACATCATTCAAACATATAGGCAACATCTAAGGCACATGGCTAACATTCAAAATGAGCAATTTAGGCATGGGTTACAATTCAACATGGCAACACAAACCATACAAAAGTAAGGTATCAAGGAGTCTAAACAAGCTCCTATACAACTAGCAACCATCCAATAAAACAACACATGTCCCATTGCTCAAACTATTACATGTCCAACATTAAAAACTCATACTTGAAGCACTCAAGGCTAACAACCACACTTGGAGGCCCTCCACTTGCTCGAGCAACCCGCGAACTAAGGATCTGCAATGTTGAACAAAGAGAGCGTAAGCAATGATGCTTAGTGAGGGTAAGCTCTAAAAACAAACCTCAACATTGCAGGTTCCGAGCACGATCTAGCCAAGGCATTTCACAAACATACCAAGGGTCCACAAGTGTCACAAGATAAAGATGCGTGAGCAATGTACATTATAAATGCCATGATCATAAGCTCAACTCCATAATACATGTAATCACATTCAAGCATCCCATCAAAGGTCATAAACCTCAACACATTGATATACTTATCAAACAACATTGGCACCTAGCTATGACCCGAATACACGGATAGATATGTTGGAACTCACATCCAACAACCACATTACCTCACGGTGGGATTTCACTCATCACCGGTCTCGCGGAGGGGATTCCACTCATCCTCACGCCCCGTCGATGGGATTCCACTCATCACCGACTATATTTAAATACAATTTCTGGGCGAACCTGTACTCCTCCTTGGTGACTCAACGCCACCAAGGCCACGCGCGACTTTTGACTCATGTGTACACACTAACATCCTAATGATCGATCATTTGTATTCAAGTATACTAGTGCCAACATTTACTCATTTCACATTACTCATTTCAATCAATTCTGTGCTTAGCGCGTACTCACCAACAACCATCATCATGCATGTCCCAAGCATCACAAGTCATATCTCATCTCACATGTGTAATACAATATACATGAGCACCCATATCACATTTCATACGAGACATACACAACCCCATAAATGAGTTCATCCAAAGGCTCTAGATCAAGCTTAGGATTAGGCTACCACCCTAATCCTAACTCTAGGTGGGTCTACCAAGCCCAACCTAGTCCATATACTCGAACCAACTATTTTAAAACCATTTAAAACAATTAACCACTCACCTAAGCTTCCAAGCTCAAAGACCAAGCAAGCAACCGTCTTCAAATTCCCGGATTCACTTCCGATGCTTCACCGATGCCCAAACTCGATTCTAATCAAACCCAAACCCAAACAAAACATCCACCATCAATAATTCATCGTTGGAATTAACCTGGAATGCAATTCAACCACAAACTACCATGTTGCAAGCATGAACAATTTCCATTTTTCACCAATTCGGATGGCCCCAAGACCATGTCCAAAAACCATGTTTTCAACTTCCATTACACCCACCAATGATCCCAATTCAACCCCTATCCATAGTACTATCAAAAGCCTATCAAAACCCACCTAAAACAACCCCCAAAACTCACCCAAAACCCTCCAAAAACCCCAAGTTTACCCAAATCCGAAAATTGTTCAAAATCATTTGAAATTAACATATGATACCCCCCTTGACTTCTATATACCATAACTAAGCATAACAAATCAAAATACTTCACTTAACCACATAAAGATTTCATTTTTAATCAAAACATTCAAAACTTCCATTTTCCAAAACCTTCATGAAAATGAAAATGAAGAGTACTTTTACGGAGGGGAAGACGAGGGGAAGTCAAAAATACCATTACCTTTCAATTTGGAGTTGAAATGGATGAGGAATAAGATGGAATAGTGGAGAGGGGGAAGGTCTTCTATTTCACGTTGGAGATAGAGGAGGAAGAGAGTGAATAGTGATATTTGTGAAAAAGGGGGGATTTAAATTAGAAAAGGGGTAAATTACAAAAAGGCCATTAATGAATGGCTATTCCCTTGTTTTTAAAATAGCTCTTCAATATTGAAATTAAATCGATTTGGTCCCACTTCAAATGTTTATTTTGAAAACTCGGAATTGTAAAAGAATCATTTTAATTATAAGACCGAGCCCAAAATAATACTAAAATATTATTTTCACCTAACCCCTAAACCCGGGTGTTACAACTCTCCCCCACTTAAGGAAATTTCATCCCCGAAATTACCTGGTGGAAACAAATACGGAAACTGCTCAACCATATCCGCTTTCCTCTCCCACGTGGCCTCCTCCACACCTCTATGTCTCCACAACACCTTGACCAACTCTATGGTCTTGCCACGCAACACCTTGTTATGAGAAGCAAGTATCTCAACGGGTTCTTCATTATAGGAAAAATCCGGATTTAACTCTATCTCCTCAACGGGCATCACATGCGAAGGATCCGATCTATATCTCCTAAGCATAGACACATGAAAGACATCATGGATCTTTTCTAACTCAGAAGGTAACCTCAAACGATAAGCTACAGGCCCAATCCGCTCAACTATCTCATACGGACCCATGAACCTCGGACTCAACTTGCCCTTCCGGCCAAATCTCATAACCTTCTTCCACGGAGATACTTTCAGAAACACTTTCTCACCCACTGAGTACTCAATCTCTTTCCTCTTCAAATCTGCATAAGACTTCTGGCGATCGGAAGCTGCTTTCAACCGGTCACAAATCAACTTTACTTTGTCGGTAGTTCCCTTAAGCAAGTCTGGCATAGGTAACAATCTCTGACCTGTCTCAGCCCAACAAATCGGAGTCCTACATCGTCTACCATACAAAGCCTCATAAGGTGCCATCTGAATACTAGACTGATAACTGTTGTTGTAAGCAAACTCAACCAACGGTAAATGCTTCTCCCAAGAACCCTGGAAGTCAATCACACAACAACGAAGCATATCCTCTAGAATCTGTATCACTCGCTCTGACTGCCCATCGGACTGCGGATGATAAGATGTGCTGAAATGCAACCGGCTACCTAGAGCACTATGCAAGCAACCCCAAAACCTCGAAGTAAATCTAGGATCTCTATCTGAAACAATAGACTTCGGAACTCCATGAAGTCTCACAATCTCACGGATGTACAAGTTCGCCAACTTGTCTAAGGAATCCGTAGTGTTCACTGCTAAGAAGTGAGCACACTTAGTGAACCTATCGACAATCACCCAGACGGAGTTCTTCTTCGAAGGAGACAAGGGCAACCCCGACACAAAATCCATGGTGATCCTCTCCCATTTCCATTCCGGAATCTTCAAAGGCTGTAGCAAACCTGAAGGAACCTGATGTTCTGCCTTCACTCTCTGACAAACCATACAACGGCTCACATACTCGGCTACATCTCTCTTCAAACCAACCCAGTAGTAATCATTCTTCAAATCTCGGTACATTTTGGTACTACCCGGATGCATAGAAAAGGGACTTGAATGTGCTTCGCTCAAAATCTGACGTCTCAACTCAACATCTTCTGGCACAACAATTCTATCTCTAAAGCACAACAAGCTCTCACCAGTGAAACTATACTCGGTCGGTCTTCCTTCGGCTATGTCCTAAACATGAGGAACTAAACTCGCATCTTACAACTGCTTCT
Source organism: Hibiscus tridactylites (assembly GCA_958450335.1). Classification (NCBI taxonomy): domain Eukaryota; kingdom Viridiplantae; phylum Streptophyta; class Magnoliopsida; order Malvales; family Malvaceae; genus Hibiscus; species Hibiscus tridactylites. The sequence continues at coordinate 65,076,986 of OY288281.1, read as the reverse complement.
CTCTAATCAACTGAATCAAAGAAGGCTTCACTTGCAACTCAGTGATCAAACCACCATCATCAGACACACTCAATCTAGCAAACTTAGCTCTCAGCTCAACGGCCACTTTTCTACTCAAAGCATCGGCTACAACATTTGCTTTACCCGGATGGTACTCAATGGTCAAATCATAGTCTTTTAACAACTCTAGCCATCTCCTCTGTCTCAAGTTCAACTCTTTCTGTGTCATCAAGTACTTCAAGCTCTTGTGATCGGTGCAAACAATGCACTTCTCACCATACAAGTAATGACGCCAAATCTTCAATGCAAACACAACTGCGGCTAGCTCTATATCATGAGTAGGATAGTTCTTCTCATGAATCTTCAACTGTCTAGAGGCATACGCAACAACTCTTCTATATTGCATCAAAACACATCCTAAGCCTACGTAGGAAGCATCACTGTAAATCACAAACTCCTTACCTGAAACAAGTTGCACTAACACTGGAGCATTCGTCAAAGCTTCTTTCAATGTCTCAAAAGCCTTCTGTCTTGCATCTGACCATTCAAATTTGACTCCTTTTTGCAACAATTTAGTCAAAGGAGCAGCTACTCTAGAGAAGCCATCAACAAATCTCCTATAGTAACCGGCTAATCCTAGGAAACTCCTAATCTCGGTCACGGACTTAGGTTGTTTCCATTCAACAATAGCCTCAATCTTTGACGGATCAACTCAGATGCCTTCGGTCGAAACAACATGGCCAAGAAATACAACTTCTCGAATCCAGAACTCACATTTACTAAGCTTCGCATACAACTGGTTGCTCAACAATCTCTGTAGAACAAGTCTCAAGTGCTCGTCATGCTCTCCTTCTGTTTTCGAGTACACGAGTATGTCATCAATGAAGACAACTACAAAACGGTCTAGATAGTCTCTGAAAATTATGTTCATCATGTCCATGAATGCTGCCGGTGCATTCGTGAGCCCAAATGGCATCACAAGAAACTCATAGTGACCATATCTAGTCCTAAAAGCTGTCTTCGGAACATCACACTCTTTCACCTTCACTGATAGTACCCGGATCTCAAATCTATCTTCGAGAACACTGAAGCACCTCTCAACTGATCGAACAAATCATCTATACGAGGCAACGGATACTTGTTCTTCACAATCAACTGATTCAACTGCCTATAGTCAATACACATGCGCATGCTACCATCTTTCTTTTTCACAAACAACACGGGAGCACCCCACGGAGAACTACTAGGCCTAATGAAACCACGGTCTAATAATTCTTGCAACTGACTCTTCAATTCTTTCAACTCTTTCGGAGCCATGCGATACGGAGCTATCGAAACTGGATTAGATCCTGAAACTGTCTCAATCACAAACTCAACATCTCTGTCAGGAGGCAAACCTGGCAACTCTTCAGGAAACACATCCGGAAAGTCACACACTGTTCTGATATCTTTCGGTCGAGCTTCACTCATATCCGGATTCATAACATAAGCTAAATAAGCCCCATATCCAAAGTCCATCAACCTATGAGCCTCTAAAGCTGACACCACATTAGACAAGAACTTAATGTTCTCGCCTACCACTACTACCTCATAGTCATCAGAAAGCTTCAAAGAAATTCTTTTTGTCTCAAAATCCACACTAGCCCGATGCTCAACCAACCAATCCATACCCAAAATAATATCAAAACCATAGAAAGGAAGTTCCATCATATCAACTGAGAACACATGACCCTGAATCTTCAGTGGACATCTCCTATACATACGTCTAACCACAACTGTCTCACCAAAAGAACTAGTAACATGCATACCTACATCTAAGATCTCAACAGGGATATCTAACTTCTGTGCATGCTCACTCAAAATGTAGGAATACGTAGAACCCGAATCAACTAAAGAAAGCAAAGACATAGACTGTAACTCGAAATTACCTGCTATCACATCAGTGTCGTTCCCGGCCTCTCTCTGAGCATAAACTCTCGCTAGTCCTCCCGCCTCTGGCTGCACAGCCACAACATGAGCAAGAGTTCTCTGAGCATCTACCCTAGGTGCATCAGCTCTAGGCTGGAAGTAGCCACGACCGCGCCCACGGCCTCTCTAAAAATTATTCGCTCTCGCAGGAGCCTGAGCAATGTTCGGTGCCTGAGCCGCCTGGTGCGGACAATCCCTCCTAAAGTGGTCCCTCGAACCACAGTTCCAACAAGCATGAAAGTTACCCCAACACTCACCAGCGTGCTGTCTCCCACATCGGGTACACTCGGGCAAACGCCCTCCTCTTCTATGGCCCTGATGGCCCCCACCATGGTAGCCATCGCCACGTCTATGGTCAAACTGATGTCCGCCACCTCTGCGCCTCTTAGCATCTCTACCATCAAAGTGGTTATGCCTCTTACCAGAACTGGAGCCACCAGATTGTTTGGCCGAACCCAAACTATGCTCTAAATCCTTGGCCCTTGCGACCAATACATCAAAGTCAGAGTAGTCAGAAGCTAGTGTATACCTCTTAACCTCTTCATTCAATCCGTAGCGGAATCGGTTACAGCGTTCCGCTTCAGTAGGAACCAACTCTGGGGCATACTGACTCAAGCGAACAAAGCGGATCTCATAATCAGTCACGGAAGCATCTCCCTGAGTAAGAGCCATAAACTCTCGCTTCTTCTCATCCAAGTACCTCGGTCCCAAGTACCTCTTCCGGAAAGTAGACTCAAAGAATTCCCAGTCAATCTCTATCTCTGGAACCCTGGTAGTAATGGTGACCCACCAGGTGTAGGCATCACCCTGAAGCAACGAGATCACACAACCCAATCTACGTGCGCCCGCACAACCCATTTAAGCCAAGATACGAACTGTCTTCTCCAACCATAACTCCGATCTCTTCGGAGTAGATCCCCTAAACTCCTCGGCCCCCAAGCTACGGAGCCTCTCCAAAGGTAGACTGGCATCGTCACACCTAGGATGAGCTGCAGCCTGAGCTCCCGCAACTGCGGCCTGAAATGCTCCCGCTATTGCTTGCACAAGCGGAGTCATATCAATTCCAGCTGGACCTTGGCCACCTTGAGGTCCATCTCCTCCGGCTCCATCCTCGCCCCCAACTCCAGGTGGAGGAGGTGGTGGTAGTGGAGGTGGTGGAGGAGCGCCAACTCCCGCGGCCACCGGCCCTTCAAGGTGAGCCTCCGCACCAACTGCCGGCTCTACAGGAGCCGCAACCCGTGGTTCCTGACGAACCACTCTCGGTCTAGACATCACTCCCACAGATATCAACTACAACCACAACAACAAAACATACAAGCTGGGTTAGCAAGGCAAGGCTTCCAAGTGTTCAAGTACGTTCCCTCACTTAAAAATCATTTTTCCAATGTAATAGTAGCAATGAGACTCTCACACACACATACTTTCGAATAAACAGTAAATCATACTTGTCAAACAAGCAACCATTCTTTCAAGGCAAGCAAACATCGTGCACTTCAATCAAAACTTGAACTTACCTCACTTACCTGCCCAAGGCCTCGGTAACCTTAGGCTCTGATACCAACAAGTGTAACCCCCTCGTCCCGGTCTGGTCGGATGACCGGTCCGAGTGGGCCACACAGGGAAAACCGAAGCGAAACCCGTTAAGGTTTCCCCTCGGTTAACGACCCTAAAAATTTCTTTTTATTTTATCTTGTCTATAGGCATAATTAAAACCTATGTGAAGCACAGCAGCGGAAAACACAGGCAATGCATCATACGCCGACCAACCAAAACATTAAACAGTTCATTTTAGTCATTTACAGCAGGCCGTTTCGAAAAGCCCTTAGGGTGTTCCGAAACGCCTTGACCTAGTCAACAGGCCAGGGTCAACCATAAGGTGACCGTTCCGAAACAGGGGTGACCCGTATCGAAATGACCTTGACGGTCAATTTCTCGTGGTCAATGAGATTTGACCGTTTCGAAACATCAAAGGCCCGTTTCGGAACTCCTTTATCTCGTCAATTTCTCAAAATTCCAGTAGCAAAAATGTTCCGAAACGACCCCCATCCGTTTCGAAACGGCAGGCCATTTGCAAAGGAACCGTATCGGAACAGGGTGACCCATTCCGAAACGCCCCCTGTCTGCAGACACGTTTTGGCTGTTCTAAGGCACAAGGGTGCCCCAAAACACCACCAAAACACCCTCCAACCTTAAAACACATAAACCCAAGGCAACCCAACTATGCTAGCATGCTTCAACAAGATTAAGACAAGTCTAACACTAAGGCAAGACCTCACAAGACATGCATTCAATCTACATCATTCAAACATAGAGGCAACATCTAAGGCACATGGCTAACATTCAAAATGAGCAATTTAGGCATGGGTTACTATTCAACATGGCAACACAAACCATACAAAAGTAAGGTATCAAGGAGTCTAAACAAGCTCCTATACAACTAGCAACCATCCAATAAAACAACACATGTCCCATTGCTCAAACTATTACATGTCCAACATTAAAAACTCATACTTGAAGCACTCAAGGCTAACAACCACACTTGGAGGCCCTCCACTTGCTCGAGCAACCCGCGAACTAAGGATCTGCAATGTTGAACAAAGAGAGCGTAAGCAATGATGCTTAGTGAGGGTAAGCTCTAAAAACAAACCTCAACATTGCAGGGTCCGAGCACGATCTAGCCAAGGCATTTCACAAACATACCAAGGGTCCACAGGTGTCACAAGATAAAGATGCATGAGCAATGTACATTATAAATGCCATGATCATAAGCTCAACTCCATAATACATGTAATCACATTCAAGCATCCCATCAAAGGTCATAAACCTCAACACATTGATATACTTATCAAACAATATTGGCACCTAGCTATGACCCGAATACGCGGATAGACATGTTGGAACTCACATCCAACAACCACATTACCTCACGGTGGGATTTCACTCATCACCGGTCTCGCAGAGGGGATTCCACTCATCCTCACGCCCCGTCGATGGGATTCCACTCATCACCGACTATATTTAAATACAATTTCTGGGCGAACCCGTACTCCTCCTTGGTGACTCAACGCCACCAAGGCCACGCGCGACTTTTGACTCATGTGTACACACTAACATCCTAATGATCGATCATTTGTATTCAAGTATACTAGTGTCAACATTTACTCATTTCACATTACTCATTTCAATCAATTCCGTGCTTAGCGCGTACTCACCAACAACCATCATCATGCATGTCCCAAGCATCACAAGTCATATCTCATCTCACATGTGTAATACAATATACATGAGCACCCATATCACATTTCATACGAGACATACACAACCCCATAAATGAGTTCATCCAAAGGCTCTAGATCAAGCTTAGGATTAGGCTACCACCCTAATCCTAACTCTAGGTGGGTCTACCAAGCCCAACCTAGTCCATATACTCGAACCAACTATTTTAAAACCATTTAAAACAATTAACCACTCACCTAAGCTTCCAAGCTCAAAGACCAAGCAAGCAACCGTCTTCAAATTCCCGGATTCACTTCCAATGCTTCACCGATGCCCAAACTCGATTCTAATCAAACCCAAACACAAACAAAACATCCACCATCAATAATTCATCGTTGGAATTAACCCGGAATGCAATTCAACCACAAACTACCATGTTGCAAGCATGAACAATTTCCATTTTTCACCAATTCGGATGGCCCCAAGACCATGTCCAAAAACCATGTTTTCAACTTCCATTACACCCACCAATGATCCCAATTCAACCCCTATCCATAGTACTATCAAAAGCCTATCAAAACCCACCTAAAACAACCCCCAAAACTCACCCAAAACCCTCCAAAAACCCCAAGTTTACCCAAATCCGAAAATTGTTCAAAATCATTTGAAATTAACATATGATACCCCCCTTGACTTCTATATACCATAACTAAGCATAACAAATCAAAATACTTCACTTAACCACATAAAGATTTCATTTTTAATCAAAACATTCAAAACTTCCATTTTCCAAAACCTTCATGAAAATGAAAATGAAGAGTACTTTTACGGAGGGGAAGATGAGGGGAAGTCAAAAATACCATTACCTTTCAATTTGGAGTTGAAATGGATGAGGAATAAGATGGAATAGTGGAGAGGGGGAAGGTCTTCTATTTCACGTTGGAGATAGAGGAGGAAGAGAGTGAATAGTGATATTTGTGAAAAAGGGGGGATTTAAATTAGAAAAGGGGTAAATTACAAAAAGGCCATTAATGAATGGCTATTCCCTTGTTTTTAAAATAGCTCTTCAATATTGAAATTAAATCGATTTGGTCCCACTTCAAATGTTTATTTTGAAAACTCGGAATTGTAAAAGAATCATTTTAATTATAAGACCGAGCCCAAAATAATACTAAAATATTATTTTCACCTAACCCCTAAACCCGGGTGTTACAACGACCTTCAGAGGCAACAACTATTCTGCTCGCGACTCCACTCCAAAAATCAAATAACCTCACCTATATTTATTATTCATCAAAACATTATAATATAACTCAATAAACTCAATCCCATGAAACAACTACTACATTCGAACAAAACATACTTTTAAACATATATTACCTCTAATATCGCGATGCATCCGGTCATGTATGCCAAACCACCATGAACTTTCCAGTTCTCTACTCCATCAAGTAACTTGTTGTATGCATATTTGCACCGATTGAGATTTCCCTTCAACCCCTCTGGGCACAACAACCGTAAATGTTCTGAGGAAGGCATATAGTTCACATTTGGACTTATAAAAACACCAACAATGAAAAGAAGAATACGAGCTTTCAACTTGTCTCCCTCAAAATTACCGCTACATATGTCCTCCTCAAGTTCTTTCACTGTGGTATCCCTCTTTATTCCGTACTTCGATGCCATTTATTTTGCATTAACATTTCCCGTTCCAATTTCAACATCGAATCCTTCATTCTTCAAACCCAAAACAGCATCCACATCTTCCACCAACACTGGAATTTTATGTCCATCAAATTCCATGATCGACCTCTGGACATAAAAATTCTCTACTAAAGTGCGACATAGGTCGCGATGAATTGCTCTCGGTTTTATTTCCATTAAAGGACCAAACCCTAACTCATGTACCACACCCTCAATATTCAACTTCCTCATCTCTTCAAACACATCTGACAGCTTAATGAGGCTACATCTTGAAGATTTCTCCTACAACATTTCATAAATACATTAATTACTTCACTGTTACACAAATATACATTATGTTAGAACATTTTCATCTCTTTCTCCATAAATAATTTCAAAAATTCACTTACCTTTTTGTCTTTCTCAGATACTACAACATTCTTCACATTGGAGGCATTCCATTCAGCCAGAGCCTGCTTCTGCTCCTCGAACATTTTTTGATAAGGCTCCTTCTCATCTTCACTCATCTACTTCCACCTCAAACCCAATGCTTTTCTTTCCTGTATCACTCTCACAATTAGTCCAATACAAATATCATGTACACTTAACAAACCATTACACAACACACTTATTTTGTTGTTCATTATCTTCTCCCCTCCAAACGTTTACATTCTCCTTTACTGTAAAACATAATTTCACTGTTAGCTTATGCAACTCATATTTAATAAATTTGACAGTTCTATATACATTCAACTTCAACTTACTAGAAATGGAAATATGATGTACATATCTTAGGTGCCTTAGCCTTTGCATCCCCTTTATCGGACTTCTTCTTATGTTTCATTGTCTGCAACGTGTACCTAAAATAATCAAAGATAGAAACCAGTTTTTTACATACTACTTTCCCAAATTTACATACTACTTCAAATCAACTATTTGATCTTAAGAAACAATCATACCTTCCAACACATTCAATACTAGAGCTGTAGAGAATATGCAAACTAGTTTTTTAACCAAAAACAAGAACCATCTCAGCCAACAATCATAACCATTACATGGATTTCAACTAAATCCTTCTTACAAATCCAATCTCCTCGACAATATTTCTTTCTCCTTTTCGTACCTTATCAACTACAATTAAAAAGATGGAAAATTGAAGGAACTACCACTAACTAACCTAAACATTCCTTCTTCCAATCCAATCTACTCTACATTTGTAACATTTATCACTCCCAACTGAAACATCACTTAATTATTTAACCTTATTTATTTTGTTATTCAAGAAAACAGTGAACGAGTTATTCAAGCCGAAATAACTACTTAATAAAGGTGTTCAACACTTCTTTTAACTATTGTTATCTTTGTTCCTACTTTCTATATGAATTTTCTTGCTATTACTTTTTTATTGCCAAAAACCCTAAATAGCAAATAACCCAAAACCCTAAAAATTCCTTCTTCCAACCTTATCTCCTCTACAATATTCATTATCTAGTACAAAGAAATCCACATTCGAACGGTTTATACAAAAACCTTCATCATTTGCAATGTGGTTTCGCTCAAATAGAAAAAAAACCGAAAAAATGAAGCAAGAAGCAAGAACTAACCTACAAACCGTGCTCAAACCCAAACTCCTCGACAAATTTCCTTCAGATTTTCTTCTTTGGTTGATGCAAAAGCACGCTTCGTCCTCCTGGTTTCGATGCCCTAATATTTTGTTTTTCTTTTCCCGCTCGTCGTGTTTTTCCTGAAGTTATACCTTCATAAAAGGGTTATCGGTTCACCGGGTAACCTTATCTCCTTTTTTTAATCGAACGACCTATATTAAACCGGCTCCATCAAATGGTCTTTTTTTCTTGGTTTGTATTTAGCCTGCTTTTAAGCCGCCTGTTTTTAGAAAAGCCCTTAAGAGAGCCCATTGATTTGATAAAAAAAAGCTCATGGAGGATTTCTAATTGAAATTCACGATTAGGGTTTGACCCTATAAATAAAAAGTTAAATGATGGGATAAAAATCTTATGTCTCTTTTCGGTGCCTTTTTATGCCCCGACGCTAAAAAAATAAAAAATAAATAAATTTTAAGCCCTAACCTTAAATTTCAATTCTTAAATTCTACATTATATACCCTAAAAATATATCCTACCCTAAATTCCCTAAACCTTAAACCATAAACCACAAACCTAAATTTTAGTGTGGGGCATACATAGGGGCACCGAAAAGAGGTGAATAAAAATCATCTGCCCCTTTTTGGTACCTTTTTTATGGTCTAACACTAAAGACTAAATTCTAAGCCCTAACCCTAAATTCCAAATCCTAAATCCTACACCATATATCCTAAAAATACATCATACCCTAAATTTCCTAAACTCTAACCATAACCACTAACCTTAAACCCTAAACCTATTTTTTAGTGTAGGGACATACATAGGGCCCCCGAAAAGGGGCAGATTCTTTTCTAAATTATGAGATGCTAGCGTGGTTTTAAGGTAAGTTAATTTCAATTTCAGTCATGCCACTTTTTATCTTTGTTATGTCAGTCCTTGAAATTTTCTTAATTTAGAGTGCAAACTTTAATTTTTGTTCAATGTAGTCCTTTAATTTCAGTAATCTAAGTTCATAAGTGTTGGAAAACACTTTAAAATCATTAAAAGTAACTTTTTTATGATTATAATTATAATTATTATGGTTTATAATACGTGTTGGAAAACACTCTAACTGAAAAACACTCTAACTTTTTATGACCGCAATAGCCCCCGTTATGTCCGCAATTGCGAATACCGCGACACGACCAAAAACGCGACTGCAACCGAGATTTAAATCTATGGTCTTCATAGATCTAAATCTTGTGAAGTTTCTCAAACTGAATTCGCAATAAATCATTAACTTGAAAATAACAAAAAAAGCATTTCAATTATATGAGCTAAAATATAATTCATCTATATATATCATAATAACAAATTGATTAAGCTCTCTCTCTCTCTCTCTCTCTTTCTTTTTCTCTCTCTCTCTCTCTCCCCTCTCCCTCTCCCCCTCTCTCTCTCTCTCTCCCTCCCTCCCTCCCTCTCTCTCTCTCTCTCTCTCTCTCTCTCTCTCTCTCTCTCTCTCTCCCCTCTCTCTCTCTCTCTCTATCTCTCTCTCTCTCTCTCCCTCCCTCCCTCCCTCCCTCCCTCCCTCTCTCTCCTCCCTCCCTCCCTCTCTCTCTCTCTCTCTCTCTCTCTCTCTCTCTCTCTCTCTCTCTCTCTCGTCCGAAATTGATATCGTCAAAAATTGCCATGGAAATCATATTCACACCAAAACAACGAATTGCGGCCGTGGTTTAACGGGTAACGTCTGTTTGCGGTGATAACACACCATTATTCCTGTTAT